>CAJHNH020000569.1:97500-325000 GCA_905116865.2 Candidula unifasciata
TTTATTAATATCCTACCCCAAGCAGGGGAAATCCACCGGTCACGAGGCAGTCTAATATTTCAGGGGGTGGTAGATAGGCTGCATGCAGTCGTGTGACCTAGGCTAAACTCTCTCGTGGGACGTAGGTGGGTTGGGGTTAGGGCCAGTTCTACATGTTTTGGAGTCATTAAAAGCATCAGAAAGACGGGAAAACCAGTCTTACCACCCTCTAAAGTATTGGACTTACTGTGACGTCATCTGGGGGTGAGATATTAATAAAGAACCGCACCTGCTGATTTATGATGACATTATTATATTTAATTGCCATTCAGCATATAATCATAACAATAATAATATTACTACTATTGCTCACAGGATTGTGAAGATACTTTTTTATGAGAGTAAACTTTCAGAGAGGTTAACTGTTGCTGGAGTTAAGTTAGTCTTTCCTCTTGAGCCTTAGGCGGCTGATAGGGCAGAGGTCATAGCTCTCCATGTCTGGCGGTTAGTTGCCACCTGATTTAGGTCTTGGATGTTTGTTAGGCCCATAGTTGAGCCCTCCCTGATGATGGATCTAGGCAGAGTCTCTCTTGGTCTTCCCCGTTTTCTTTTCCCTTCCGGTGTCCATATAAGGGCTAGATGGGGGAGTCTTGTTTGCTGCTAGAGTGGCTGCCAGTAAGGCCAGATTTCTTTAACGTGCTCAGTGATGTGCAGTTCTGAACCACACGTGGTTGTACACCAGGAGCAGAGCTCATTTTGGCAATACTTTGTCTAAGAAACAGATTCCTAACCAAAAACCTGACCAACTGAGATGAGATCGTCATCTTCTTTGAAGCGAAGAACATCTGACTGAGAGTCAAGAAAGGCTAAGTATACACACGAATACGCCAGATTTGAAAACTGGCGAGGATGCAACAATCAAATCCTGGAACAAGGATGAACTCCAGAAGTGGACGAACAGCCAGAACTTTCTGCCATAGTTTACAGCCGGTGAACGTGAAGAAGAAGAATAACATGCTCTGACAAAATGAAAATGTGAGAGAATACACAATGTGGTGGCTGCGACTGAATGAGAATAGACTGGGGCCCCACGCGAGGAAGGGGGGGGGGAGAGGGTAGAATAGACTGGGGCCCCACGTGAGGAAAGGGGGGGGGGTAGAATAGACTGGGGCCCCATGTGAGGGGGAGGGTAGAATAGACTGGGGCCCCATGTGAGGAAGGGGGGGGGTAGAATAGACTGGGGCCTCATGTGAGGAAGGAGGGGGGTAGAATAGACTGGGGCCTCATGTGAGGAAGGAGGGGGGGTAGAATAGACTGGGGCCCTATGTGAGGAAGGGGGGGGGGGTAGAATAGACTGGGGCCCCATGTGAGGAAGGGGGGGGGGTAGAATAGACTGGGGCCCCATGTGAGGAAAAGGGGGTAGAATAGACTGGGGCCCCATGTGAGGAAGGGGGGAGGGTAGAATAGACCGATTGCCTCCCTAACAAGCATGTCGTAAAAGGTGACTAAATAGAAGAGTTTCCATCGAAACACTGCATCTGCCTGAGAGGCATGGAACCAACAGTCTGCATTAAAATAAATAAGATCTGTAAAATGGATGTGCACGTAAAACTCAAGTTTTGCAACAAGACCAAAGTGCAGAAATTGACAAACAGCCATAACTTTCCGCCGGAGTTTACAGCCGGTGAAGGCTATGATAATGGTGAAGAAGAAGAAGAAGAAGAAGAAGAAGAAGAAGAAGAAAAAGAAGAAGAAGAAGAAGAAGAAGAAGAAGAAGAAGAAGAAGAAGAAGAAGAAGACTGGGAAGAAGCAATCAACCGTAGTCACATGCTGCTTATTACAACAACAACAAATAATAATAATAACAGTTAATGATCTTGCTGTTTGTTCTTAATTTCAGAATAACCTTCGCTGGATCCTGGCCGCCGAGTGAAAACAATGGCGGAGTATGGGGAGGGATATACTGAGCCGTTGGATGACTCCAGCTCGGAGTGCCCGGCAGAGGAGCGACATGACGTAGGAGGCAGTAAAAGAGGGAGTAGAGGTGTGGTGACATCGATCGTAAAGTCTGTCTCTCTATTGTCTTTTCCTCCAGTCGAATGGTGTATCTTTTCACTACTCCTATTGTGGTTAAACCTAGGATTGTGAAAAACTTATTCATGATTTCCAGGGCCAGATGTGTTGCTTTGCCCATGTCTTATTTGTGTCTATACCCCATGAGGTCCCATTGTAGGGAAAACGGTGCTTTATGAAATCCTACCCCAAACAGAGGAAATCTACAGGTCACGGGACAGTCTAATATTTCTGGGGGTGGTAGATAGGCTGCATGTAGTCGTGGGGCCTATGCTGCATGCAATCGTAGGACCTAGGTTGCACTCTCTCGTGGGACCTAGGTGGGTTGGGGTTAGGGCCAGTTCTAGATGTTTTGGGGTCGTTAAAAGCATCATACAAATGAGAAACCCGTCTTATCACCCTCTGAAATGTTGGACTGTCCTGTGACGTCATCTGTGTTCAGATATCACAAAAGAACCGGGAAAACCTCTTCTTTATTCACCGGCTGTATGCCCTGGGGGAAAGTCCTAGTATTTCGTTCATTTGGACTTTCGCTATGTGCCAATGCCCGTTTTTTTGCGTGTACATCCCTTTTACTTGTTTATTTATGTGCAGTTTGTGAATCAATGAATAAATGAGGGAGATCCAATCCCATCAGGGGATCCACCAAGTGATAAACATTCAGTGACACAAAGTGCCACCATGCCGATGAGCATCACTCTGGGAGAGCTCCCAAAAACCCCGTTCAACCGTTAGGTTATATTAGGGCCTCCGACTGTTTGTTGTTTCTTGGTCCTCAGACAGAGGCTACTCCGACTCCAAAGGAAGTTCTCAATTAGTCGACTCTTACAACATTTTTTCGGGAGGGGCGGGGCGGGCGGGCGGGGGGGGGGGGGGAGACAGTGAATCTATTCTTGTTTTCCCTACAAATGAGGCCCAGAATCCACACGGGGAGTGGTGAAAACAATAACAGATCCACTGCCCCCTTCCCCACACCGCGAACAAGCATGTCGTAAGAATTGGGAGCTTCCTTCGAAGTCAAAGTGCATCTACTTTCGAGGCAAGGAACCAACAACTTGCATACAAATATGTAAAATGGATGTGCACGCAACACTCATGTTATGAAACAAGACTTAAATCCAGGGATGGACGAACAACCAGAACTTTCTGCGGGAGCTTATAGCTGGTGAACGCGAAGAAGAAGAATTTTTGTTTCTGTGTTATGTGTAAACTGTCTTTACTGCCAACTTGAATACATTTTTGTTTCTGTGTTATGTGTAGACCGTCTTTACTGCCAGCTTGAATACATTTTTGTTTCTTTGTTATGTGTAAACCGTCTTTACTGCCAGCTTGAATACATTTTTGTTTCTGTGTTATGTGTAGACCGTCTTTACTGCCAGCTTGAATACATTTTTGTTTATTTTTGTGTTTTACAGCGAGACGCGTGTGAATCCAGAATAATTTTTAAATAATAATTTAAAACAACATCTTTGCTTTGTACATTTAAATATTGCGAAAACAAACACTACGTGGCATTTTCGCTGTATCTCGCCAGGTGCATTACTACAAAGTTGAATCAACATATAAAAAAAGGGTTCTTTCGTAATATCTTACCCAGATGACGTCACAGGAAGTACAACGTTTTAGAGGGTGGTAAGACTGGGTTTCCTGGCTTTCTGACGCTTTTAACGACACCAAAACATCTATAACTGGCCCTAACCCAAACCCACCTACATCCCGCGACTGCATGTAGCCTAGGTCTAACAAAAAAAGTAAAGGTTCCTATTCTACGCCTTTAGGCGTACTGGGAATTAAAGTCTGAAGCAAAAAAAAAAAAAAAAATCAATATATAATGAAGCATAAAAACATGAATCCTTTTCGCTGGAATACAAAATCACATTGCGGAGTTGTGGCTGTACATCACTCGACCGGAAATGCCAGATCAGCCACGGGAATGCCATGGTTACTTAAAATATATTACCTAATATGCCAGGCAATAATTGGGCAATGTGTTGCATATCGTCGCAATATTTATATTATTATAAAGCTAAACAATTTCACGAGGCCTTGGATACATGTTTTATAGAAGAATCCTTAGAATTCCTTGGACAGCAAATGTTTTGAAAGAGGCAAATGTACGAAGACAACTTATCAAAAACATCAGAATCAAACACTATCTTTTTTGAATCATTGTATGAGTAGTACTAGTATTTTTTTTTTTAAATATCCCCTTCAATCCTCAGGGTTATGACTGGGATATCAAGTGTTAACTGAATTCTCAGACTACATATTTATTTATATGACCGATATGTAATTTGCATTGTTTTACATACTGTTTTAATCTGGGTTGTGATTATCATAGAAACGTTATTAAAAATAATGAGACAATCTTACTAGCATAACATTTTTATTTTATTTTATGAGAAGATAGAAACTGGGATATGTAGTGACCACTGGAAAGATCTGTGGAAAAAGAGACACAAGGAAGACAGCGCGAAACGATTCCTAATAATTTTTGTCGTAGCATGGAGGGGTGTCAGCACACAAACTCATACATGCATTTGAAGAACGCAGATTATGGAGAAATATGATCGTAGGAGGAGAGGCAGACGGAGACTGAGAGAAAATATGCTGGACAGTTTGACATCATGGCATGGAGGATCGTCTGTGTCAGAGTTGATTGAAAGTACACGAGACAGGTTGTGGATAGACATGACTACCAACGCCACACGACATGGACTATGGAAGACCATCTGTGTCAGAGTTGATTGAAGTTACACGAGACAGGTTGTGAATAGGCATGACTACCAACGACCCACGGCATGGACTATGGAAGGCCATCTGTGTCAGAGTTGACTAAAAGTACACGAGACGGAAGGTTGTGGATAGACATGACTACCCACGCCACACAGCATGGACTATAAGAGGAAGACGATCGTCTACGCCAGTCGGCAAAATACTTGATGATAATGATACCGGTATGACAGCCGGGTCCTGAGGCTGACGACTGAGAACCGCATGTTTAGTGCAGCTGTCGCGACTATACGCGTTAGGATTTTATGTTTGCATTTGTCAGATTAATAATAATCCATCGCGCTACAGAGGATTCGAACCAGCACATCATTCTTAACCGCTCGACCAGCCTCTTCTCTCTGTGAAGTATGTAGTGCAAATTTAGACTCAGTTTACGTTCCCCGGCCCATCTACACACGGGCTTACCTTTCATTGATACTTTTTCAGACTCTTATACGTCACAGGAGTGTCACGTTGTCTTGTTCCCAACTACATTAGCGCCGATGTCGCGTGCTCTACACTACACGACGACACAGCTTTCAACGACCCCAGAATATCTAGAACTGGCCCTAACCCAAACTCCCCTACCCACAGCCTGAGCCTAGGTCCCATGAGAGACTCTTTTCGAATAAAGCAGTATAACCTGACACCCCTCTGACCTATATCAGACTGAGAAAGTGTGTAGATAGGCCGGGAAATGTGAACAGGTCCCAAATGTAACCCTTCTACTGGTCACTGATGTGGGAGTAGTTATTGGTTGACGGAAATGAATATATAGGCATACACATGAAGTTTCAGCTTTATAGTATACATTTTTATTATTATTATTATTATTATTATTATTATTATTATTATTATTATTATTATTATTATTGTTAGTTATTATTATTATTATTATTATTATTATTATTATTATTGTTATTATTATTGTTATCATTATTATTATTTGTATTATTATTTTAATTAAATTATTAATATTATTACTATTAGGCTTCGGTCTCTTGAGACTCCATCTCTGTCAGAAAGCTGAAGCAGCCGCCCCTTCTCACCCCCACCCAACGTTATCTTTGTGTCGGCGTCTCTTGTGTTGAGTATACAATATATACGACATATTTCTTGTGACCATTCGGGACGAATATCACGTAGATCGCCTTTACTTCCCAAAACAATTCCTGGTGAATGTTTTTTTTTAATTTACAGGGTCGAACAAAACTATACTAGATAAGGTCGGCATAGAACCAATTCTTAATTACGTACAAAGACAGCAAATCAGATGATGTCTTCACTTGGAGGGAATGCATTCTGATGCTATACCATACAAGGCATATACCAAAAGAGGAGAAGGGCGTACAGCAGGAGGTAGACAAAGAACAAGATGGGAAGATAACATCAGAGAAACTCTACAGCACCCACGATATTTCTATGGTTGAAGCAGCCAGAAAAGCACAGAGCGGGTTCCTATATCTCCCTCGACACCCAAAGCGGTAAAAGAGGACGTAAAAAAGAAGATACACGGTCAAATTTTAATTTTTCAACATTGTTCTCACTGAAACAGGTTATAGAAACTGTTCATAAAATACAAAAATGCAGTCTATGTACGTATAATTATGTACATGATGCGGACAATAATAATATATACACGGCGGCCTCGCTTCCGGGAACTTTTTGACCGTACCAGTGTAATCTTTCGTTATGTACTATTTCGGGGAGCTGGGGGGGGGGGGGGGGGGGGGGGGGAAGGGGAGAGGGGGGGGGGGATAGTCTTAAGTGCGAACGGTCGTAAGTGGCATTGGTCGTAATTCGAAGAGAAGGCGTTTCCGTAAGCTCTGGCTTGCTGAGAAATTTCCGCCTTAAGAGAAATTAGAGCTCACTAAACAATGAGCCTGCAGGTGAAGTTGTTACCGACTGCGCCACCCTCTTCACAATCAATAAATATAAATGTTGGTAATCGTGGTCAGATTCTCATCCGTCAAAGGCAACATTAACTAAACAAGATAAGCTGAACATGTTGTGGCGAAAGAGCCAGAGGTCGACCGCGCAAAAGATGGACCGCAGAAATATCACAGACACTGAAAAGTACTTTATACGAAGCGAAAAGAAGGGCCCATTCCAGAGATCTCCCCATCCCCTGACGCCGAGAGGCATTCCAGGAGTAGAGGAAAGATGAAGAAGGAAGAAGTTGTGGTGACTGCTTTGGCAAATGGTCCTCAATCAAACATCGTATTATTCATCACCAGACAAAACAGCTGTGCAGCTTGGCAGAATTGGAGTTCAAGTTCTAGTTAAGGGGTGAGGGGAGAGAGAGGTGGAGAGAGAAAGTGTGTGTGTGAGAGAGAGAGAGAGAGAGAGAGAGAGAGAGAGAGAGAGAGAGAGGTGCTGGAGAGAGAAATAGAGATGGAGTTAGAGATAGAGAAAAAATAAAGAGAGAGAGAAGAGAGAGAGAGAGATAGAGAAAAAGAGATCTGGAGAGAGAGGACTGGAGGAAGAGTGAGTGGAACAGATAGAGATGGAGGAGGAGGAGAGAGAGAAATAGAGAGAAAGACAAAAAGAGAGAAGAATGAGGAGATGGAGTGAGAGAAAGCAGGAGATAAAGAATGTAAGAGGGACCAGGAGAGAGACATAGAAAGTGAGAAAGAGAAAGGCCATGCTGCCTAGAGCCCAGAATGTCGCGGGTTTCTTCTGAATTGTAATTGGCTCACAACTGTCAGTTTTTAAAGGTCCACGAGATCTGTGCTGAAGCCCCGACAAATTTAAACTTTTGGTGCCCTTTTCGATGGGCGACTGGCAGCTCTCCGTAGTGTGTATGTCTGTGTGGGAGAGAGAGAGAGAGAGAGAGAGAGAGAGAGAGAGAGAGAGAGAGAGAGAGAGAGAGAGGGGGTACTAACATACAAATATGCATGCATATAGACAAACAGAGAGACAGACAGAGACATACAGACACAGAAAAACAAACCAACACACAGCGATAGAGATCCAGAGTCAGAGACTGACAGGAATGACGACAGACAGAGGCATACTGAGACAGACAGACGAAGAAAGGCAGACAGACAAACAACAGACGGAGAACGAGAGAGATCGCTACGTCAGATAGTATCTTTGATTTTGTTGATAGTGCGAGATGACGAACCAGAACTATTTGAGCCTATCAGCCACGTCCCTGGTGGTTGTAAAATCATGACGATAATAGTGATGATAATGGTGATGGATAATGGTGATCATGATGATGGTGATGAAGATGGTGACGATGATGGTAATGATGATGGTGATGATGATGGTGATGACGATGGTGATGATGATAGTGATGATGATGGTGATGATGATGGTGATGATGATGGTGATGATGATCGTGAATGTTTAACAATTTCTCAGCAGATTCAGAGCCCAAGCCCAAGCGAAAGAGAAGTTGTCCCATGTACTTTGGGGTCAAGTCCTACCTGCACCAGTTTTATGAAGACCATGGTTACAAGGACCCGGCTCTCTACGAGGAGGATGATCACCAGTATCTGCTGTCGCAGCGCAGACGACGACTTCGGTGCACGCCCATCTGGTGGAAGGTAGGAAAGGTAGAAACAGATCTTTTGCAAAGAACAGTATCAGTGAAAAAAAAAATCTTTCATGAGGTATAGTTTTTTTGTTGTCTTTCCAAGAATTATACCAGTCACCATCTTTTCTAAAATATAGTTTTATTTGTTTGCTTTTCAAAAATCATATCAGTGCACAAAAACATATCCCCAGTATAGTATAGTTTTTTTCTGACTAAGAATTATATCAGTTCACGTAAACATATATTTTGTTAGATATTGTTGTATTTGTTGTTTTTCCAAGAATTATATTAGCGCACATAAAAATTGCTTTTGTAAAAATGGTTTGTTTTATTTCCAAGAATTATATTAGTTGATATAAACATATCTTTTTAAGGTATAGCTTTGTTTGTTTTCTGCTCAAGAATTATTTTAGTGAACATAAACATATCTTTTGTAAGGTATCGTTTAGTTTCCCTTCTTTCCAAGAAATATATCAGTGCACACATAAACGTTTCTGTTGTCTGACTGACTTTCTTCCCTACCAGGGCATCACATAAGCGATAAACACTCGATGACACAAAGTTCAGCCTTTAGGCCATATTTATGGCCAGGCTATATTGCGGCCCCTGGCAAGAGCCAGAGTAGGGCTTCAAATAACGACAAATTTCATCATAAAAAGGATGAGTAGTATAATTCTGTTGTAAGGTATAATTGTGTTTATTTTGTGTCCAAGAATACTACTATGTATACATCGAATAGGAATCGCAGTGAATTCCTCTATTTGGTTTTATCATGAATTTTTGTTTCTGTGTCTTCAGGTGTGGGTTCCGGGGGCCCACTGTGGGGAAAATAAGAACAGACCCACTGCCTCCCCAACAAACATGTCGCAGAAGTCGACTAATTGGGGGCTTCCTTCAAAGTCAGCGTGCATCGGCCCGAGTGGCAAGGAACAACCAACTGCACACAAATAAGCCAGTTAAATGGACATACACGCAAAACTTAGGCCCTGGCACAAAGCCAAAGTTCACATGGACGAACAACCAGGACTTTACACTGGACCTTATGCCGGTAAACAAAGAAGAAGAAGAAGAAGAAGAAGAAGAAGAAGAAGAAGAAGAAGAAGAAGAAGAAGAAGAAGAAGAAGAAGAAGAAGAAGAAGAAGAAGAAGAAGAAGAAGAAGAAGAAGAAGAAGAAGAAGAAAAGAAGAAAAAGAAGAAGAAGAAAAAGAAGAAATGTATGTGCCATGAATGAAGCCTCGATCGGCGCTTGTGGCTTCTATAAATGTTTTTCCATGGATTTCATCTGAAAGTCCTCTCTTCCACAATCTATTCATTTCCAATTTCAGTGTCTGCTTTGTGAATGCTTATTCTCTTTATCTCAGAAAGCCCTTCATGCCACGATGATAAACTGTTCAACATTCTCTCTCTCTCTCTCTCTCTCTCTCTCTCTCTCTCTCTCTCTCTCTCTCTCTCTCTCTCTCTCTCTCTCTCCCTGTGTCTGTTCTCCTCCGCCTCTCTTCTTGTTTTTTTTTCACTTCCTCTTTTACTGCTTCAGGTGTCGGGAGAGAGACATAAGTTATTGCTTCTGGCTCTTCTAGCTCAATCAGCATCAAGTCGACTGCCTTGTACCATAAGGACCCGAAAGAATAATAGACATTGGGAAGGGGAAGAGGGAAAAAAAAGGGGGGGGGGGGCAAAAACTACTAGCACCAACAACTAACCAATGAAATAGCAGCATATTTTGGTGCCACAACTATAACATAGGCCTCTTATGAAGCAGCCCTTTCAGGTTGGCTGTTGAACGTGGTTATCTTGAACCACTACGAGTCTTCTAACACTTGACCATTGACATATAGTGTAACGTTTTTCTGAAGTTATCTTTCCATTTTGTTCTTGGTATATCTTGTGATCTAAATCCTTCTTCTCGTCTTTTGGGGTATCCCTTGTATTGTATGGCGTCGCAAAGCATTCTTTCTAAGTGGGCAAACCATTTGATTTGCTGTCTTGGTTTTGTAATTTACAACTGGTTCTGTGCCGCTTTTTTGTGTCTTTTAGGACGTCAGTGCTGATTCATTAAATTGTGGGTTGTCTAATTACAGCTGTTCATGTGGATTGGAGTCATTCTTCTTTTGTTTGGAGTAATGGGTATTTTGATCGGCTACCTCGTACCACCTCGACACGTGTTAATAGAATCTCCCGATGACCTCAGTGGCGAAGCCTATATTGACGAGAAAGCGCAGGAATACAACACGACCCTTGACATGTGCAAGCTCATCGGACTCATCTTATTCTGTGTTGGGGGTGTCACACTTGCACTGTCACTTCTGTTTCCATCATTTCTCACGCGCCACTGCGACGATGAGCCTAACTCTGATTACCCGCCCATCAAGGCCCACATCCCACAAGACGACACGGAGAAAGGTCCTTTGAGCCCTAGTCAAGAAGTTATTCCTGCGTCTTCCATAGTCAAGGGTATTCAACCGACCAAGAAAGCAGAACAGCAAATGTTGACGCAATCTTCAGGCCATGAGGACAAATAGCTAAGTTATTACCATAATTAATTATGTTCCTTATGTGACAATTAGATTAAGTCCTTACTAATTTAACACTAACTAGATTAAGTCGTTACTAATTTAACTCTAACTAGATTAAGTCCTTACTAATTTAACTCTAACTAGATTAAGTCGTTACTAATTTAACTCTAACTAGATTAAGTCGTTACTAATTTAACTCTAACTAGATTAAGTCGTTACTAATTTAACTCTAACTAGATTAAGTCGTTACTAATTTAACTCTAACTAGATTAAGTCGTTACTAATTTAAACTCTGTATGTGATTAATTTGATTCGTGCTTTGATTAATCAGGATTATGGCATGACTACATGATTCTTCAAAGTTGTCAATGCGGTTCATTAGATGTTTCAGAAGCTTAATGTGCTATTGTTTTTGTCTAGGTAATACATATACAAGATGGCGGTGTTATTATGTTTGTTGTATTGTTATTACTGTCAAACAGCTTTTTCTGTGTTAATACAAAATATCCCCTATAGTTTATTCTCTCAATACCAAGCAGCTTACCACGCGTTTATTGGTTCTTAACCTCTTTGTGACTTATCCATATCCTTTTTTACCCCATCTGAGACTCTTTCAGTACCAATGATAGGGTGACAATGCATCCCGTTTTCACTGAGACAGTCCCGTTTTTTTCACCGAGACAGTCCCGTTTGTTTTCACCGAGACAGTCCCGTTTTTTCACTGAGACAGTCCTGTGTTTTTTTTTTCCCCACAGAGACAGACGGGTTTTCACCAAGACAGACGGGTTTTCACCAAGACAGACGGGTTTTCACCGAGACAGACGGGTTTTCACCGAGACAGACGGGTTTTCACCGAAACAGACGGGTTTTCACCGAAACAGACGGGTTTTCACCGAAACAGACGGGTTTTCACAGAAACAGACGGGTTTTCACAGAGACAGACGGGTTTTCAGAGAGACAGACGGGTTTTCACAGTGACAGAACGTTTTCACAGAGACAGACAGGTTTTCACAGAGACAGACGGGTTTTCACCAAGACAGACGGGTTTTCACCAAGACAGACGGGTTTTCACCAAGACAGACGGGTTTTCACCAAGACAGACGGGTTTTCACAGACAGACGGGTTTTCACCAAGACAGACGGGTTTTCACCAAGACAGACGGGTTTTCACCAAGACAGACGGGTTTTCACCAAGACAGACAGGTTTTCACAGAGACAGACGGGTTTTCACCAAGACAGACGGGTTTTCACCAAGACAGACGGGTTTTCACCGAAACAGACGGGTTTTCACCGAAACAGACGGGTTTTCACAGAAACAGACGGGTTTTCACAGAGACAGACGGGTTTTCAGAGAGACAGACGGGTTTTCACAGTGACAGAACGTTTTCACAGAGACAGACAGGTTTTCACAGAGACAGACGGGTTTTCACCGAGACAGCCCCGTTGTTTCACCGAGACAATCCTGTTTTTCACCACGACAGTCCCGTTTTTAAGCAGTGTCCCGGCCGTTCCATTGGCATTCCAGAAAAGCAAAATGTCCTGTTTTATATACAAATGTAAGAACTATCCAGACAATAAAACATGCACTTATAGTTATATCATTTCTGTAGCACTTATTAGACTTCATAGTTTTAGGTACTTTTAAGGCCTGAAATGGAAATCTGTTGATGAGAATTTCAATTCTAGTAACCCCCCCCCCCCCCCCTCCCCGCCATCCAGCGAAGATAAAGAGATTACTGTTTCGTTTATTTCTTGGCGTTAGTAGGTCGGGCTTTAATACCATTGTAGATTGAGTCAATAACCCTTTCACCCCAGTGACGTAGAAAAATATTTTTTTAAGGGAAAAAGGGGCGGGGGGGGGGGGGGGGATAACTGGCTTGCTTGGGATGTCCTGTTTTCTGTTTAAAATAATATGGTCATCCTTACCAGGGAGCTTACAATACGTGCATTGGATATTCTGTATGCAGGATATATTTCTATGTATACTCTGTTTCATTCTTCTGTTATAAACTCCTTACATTTGCTATATAGGGCGGGGCTGTTTAAGTGAAGCCGTACAAGTGTAACAGAAATTATAAAAGCCATGCCATTGTCTTGTAACCTGTCAATATTGTTGTTAAAAATATCAAGAGTGTTAAGCACGTGGCATCATGGTGCAGATGAACACGGTGACGTCATATATCATAAGGATTGTTTAAACATTGCTGCTCCCGTTTTGGACATCCACCAAAGAGGATCAGAATCCCGTTATCAGTCCCCCTTTATTCACCGAGACAGTCCCGTTTTTTTTTTTTTTTAAACTGAGACAGTCCCGTTTTTTTTTTTTTTTTAGCCGTGTCCCGGTCGTCTCATTGGCAGTCAGTAAAAGGCTAACAACCTAAAGAAATTCATCGGCGAACGAAGGTGCAGTATGGTAATGCACGCCTGTTAGCCCAGCAAGTGTATGAGCGGAGTAAGAAGTTAGAAAACGGCGTGACTTCTGTGACAGACTATTCACTATCTGGTCGTGAAACCCTCTCGTATTAATTCTCATTCATATAACAAGAAAAACCCTTTCAATCCAGTAGGTTTTATTAGAGGCACTACAAAGGAGAACCTATCGCTGCGAAATTTTATAACTATTCATCTTTTAAACACAAAATACACAGTATAAGTGGCCACTGGGGGAAGCCATTTGCACTCTGACCAAACGTAAAATATAAATAAACGCACTGCACTTTAGGTGGGTTTCATGTAAAGAGTCTAACACCCATCATGTATTGCTTGGGTCTTAAAGAGTTAAATTTTCCCAAACCGGCATTTTTATCTAAAAATCTGACACATGGTGACTTGAAGAGACAGTATTTAGATGTCCACCCAATAAAAACTAATCTTACAAAGACCCTCGTTCAAACGCATAAAGGTACTCGACGGCAAAGAAGTAACCTGGTGTCCAACTTTATCACTATCATCCTTTCGCGCTGTTACATATCATACAGTGCTCGCAGGGTATTGCTCAGTTCTACTCTGTCCTCTTAAATCTTTCTGATATTAGAGTTGAAACCTAGCATTTTAAAATGTTTTTCAGTAACGACGGAAACCCGTGGTAGCCAAGTGAATAACACGATGGGACACGTTTCCTAGACAGTTGATAATCACGTTTAAAACTAAAATGAACGATTGAAGAAATTGTTACGGTGTCTGTAATATTTTGAGCTAAAAACGGGACAACTTCTTTGAATTCTAAAATGACATTGGGACGTCCTACTTGAATTTGGAGCTGTAAATAGGACGCCCCACTTGAATTTTGAGTTGAAAATAGGACATCTCAAGCGAAGTGTGAGCTGAACATTTGACATCCCCATTCAATTTTTAGCTGAAAATAGGACGTCCTGCTTGAATTTTGAACTGAAAATGGGACATCCCCCTTGAATTTGGAGCTGGAAATGAGACATTCCATGTGAATTGTGAGCTGGGAATTTCACGTCCCAGTTTAATTTTGAGCTGAAAATGGGACATCCCCTTAAATTTTCAGCTGAAAATTTGACATCCCACTTGAATTCCCAGCTGAAGGTAGGACGTCCACTTGAATTTTTAGCGACATCCTTTCTAAAGATCCTTCAACATGGGAAATGATCAAGGCATACAACATATACCTACAGCCTAACAATACAGTCACAACAACAATTCCATGCATAGACAGAAAGGCTAAAGAATGTAACCTAGTACTGTATGCAAAGACCTTTGAACATGTCTACAACAGTTATCCAAAACCCAAATGGACTCACGTATACACCGATGGATCATTGGAGGGAGCAGGAAAAAACACAGAGGAGCTGGATCGGTCATCATGCTGCATAAAAAGACCACTGTAGAAACGACATGCGCCTCCGGAAAACTTTAATCGAACTGTAGAGCAGAGCAGCAAGCAATTATTGATTCAGTCAAAGTTCTCACTCTACCTACAACTTCTAAAAGACTTCTGGCCTCAAGAGCAAAGTGTGCAGAATAAGCTATGGGTAACCATGAAGGACCTGCAGTTGACATACGAGTTCATTGAGGCAACCCGCCTAATGGCCTGGTCTGAACATAAGAAACCAAACGCAAAGAAGAAGAAGAATTGTGAGCTGAAAAGGGGGACATCCTACGTGAAAAGTCAGCTGAAAAAAAAAAAAAGACAACACAACCAGGTCAATTTAACCCCCTCCACCCTCCCCCCCCCCCCCCCCCCCCGTTTTTTTCTAGTTTACCACGGTGAACTGGTTAAATACCCGCTTGACGTTTGTATTAGAACCTGACCGAATACCGCCAAGAAATAAACGGAACAATATACTTTTTTACTGCAATGAAAAAGCATGCTACAATGAAAATTCTTAACAACACATTTCAGGCACTAATAGTGTCTATACCTATAAATCTAATAAAGTCTATAAATATAACTATAAGTGTATGTTTTATTCTCGAGCTTATAGTCGATGTTTTTTAATAAACCGGGACAACAGGCGCTTATGGAAATATAATAAACAAATAGACAATGTATTAAAAGGCACTCATAAAAAGAAGTAGAAAGATAGAAGGTCACACTAGTAAAGTAAAGTAAAGATCCCTTTACACGCCCTTAGGCGCATCGGGCATATGGGAAGAGCACCCATATTTTTACAGACCACTCGGCACTAGGTGGGTAATGTGGTCAGCAGTACGCCGGCTGTCTTTACTTTCCCAGGACAGCCCATCCTGGTACCCATTTGAGGCTGGGTCGACCTGCGACGTCCCATACCACGATAAAAATCCACGCAGGTCACACTAGACAACATCAAAATCTAAAGCTTTAGTTACCGTGCAGGGAATCGAACCTGTCATCTCTAAATGGCGAGTGCTCCCCGCTATGGAAACAAATGTACTACGAACATGACCAGATAGGCACGGGACTAAAAAAAACAGGAGTTTCCCGGTAATAGCGGAACCTATGGACACTCTAGGAATTGTTAGTACATTTCTGTCTTTCCGGAAGATAATGTTATTCTGTGCCAAATGGAGGAATCTGAATCACTTCCCATTGAGATGGCGAGTGTAACTAACAAGACTCGTCCACGTTAAGATCAGACCACAATTAGAGAATGGGATTTAAGGACCGTATTTACCATTACAAGTATTTAGTGTCATTCTTCTCAGACACTCCACGGGTGATCCTCATCCGCCTGGTGGCACTTTGTGTCACCGGGTGTTTATCGTTTGTGTGATGTCCTGGTGGGGTACAATTTACCTACATACATACTAACACTCAGCTCTCAACGTATCTGCAATCAGTTTTTTTCCCTTTCATGAAAGGATCAACATGAATAAGCTACAGAACAGAGCCACATTAGCAGTTGACTAAATGTGGGATGTAATGGAAACAAAAACACACACGTCACTTTGATCAGTTCTTCTTCTTCTTCTCTCTTTTGCCCCGTTGACAGTGCTGGATTTATACAGTGTCTAATTAAACTACAGCTCAAAGCCTTGTAATCCGCAGATCCCTCAGCATATTCCCATTTGTTTTGGTTAAACAATTTTCTTTTAATAAAACTTTTAATAGGCTTATATCATTTGTGTGATTGTGATTTCATTGTCTTTATTATTTCTTTTATTAACATTTACAAAACAATGTGAGTTCAATCGGTCGTCGCCTTGTGGTATGTAAATTGTATTATTGTTTGGAGCCCCCACCCTGGTTGATGCTGGGGCCCTAATATAACCTAATGGTTGAACGGGGTTTCTGGGACTTCTGCCTGGGTGATCCTCGTCCGTATGGTGGCTCTTTGTGTCACCAGGTGTTTATCACTCAATTGTATGTCCTAGTGGGGTAAAAAGTCAGTGAGTCAGACAATATATTTCCATCATCTATATATTTAAATGGCGTATATATTTAAAGTTTTATGTAATTAGCTGGTGTAATTTGAAACTATAGGGGCCTCATGGCTTGATTTGTCTTAGGCCCTCATGAAGTCTAAATCCGGCCCTGCCTGCAGCTTGCGCCGTAAGACTAGCAGAAAGGCGTTAGATGTAGTTTTTTGGGTCTTTTGCCGCATTTCAATCAACGGACACATTCCACTTACACGTGGTCAATCAACGGACACAATCCACTTACACGTGGTCAATCAACGGACACAATCCACTTACACGTGGTCAATCAACGGACACAATCCACTTACACGTGGTCAATCAGCGGACACAATCCAGTCACATGAGGCTAGTCAACAGACACAATCCACTTATACGTGGTCAATCAACGGACACGGACACAATCCACTCACATGAGGCTAGTCAACAGACACAATCCACTTACACATGGTCAGTCGACGGACACAATCCACTTACACGTGATACTTTGTTTAGGACCGAAAGAGTCAGTCAACGGACACAATCCACTTACACGTGGCCAATCAACGGACACAATCCACTCAACGGACACAATCCACTCACATGAGGCTAGTCAACAGACAAAATCCACTTACACGTGGTCAATCAACGGACACAATCCACTTACATTTGGTACTTTGTCTGAGACCGTAGGAGTCAATCAACGGACACAACCCACTCACATGAGGCTAGTCAATGGACACAATCCACTTACACGTGGTACTTTGTTTGGGACCGTAGGAGTCAATCAACGGACACAACCCGCTTACACGTGGTCAGTCAACAGACCCAGCCCACTCACACATGGTCAATCAACGGACACAATCCACTCACACGTAGTAATTTGTTTGGGATCAAAAGAGTCAATCAATGGACACAAGCAGACGGCGGGTAACATGCGGAACTCACCACACCCTCGCTGTTCACTCCCAAAGCGCACACGAGTTTCCACGTTACTTACCGACTGTATGATTGGTAACTGCAAGGCGTTGCGTAATTGTTCAACTGACTGAAAGGTGTATTTCGTCAATACCTATTGTACCTTTGCACTGACTCTATGATTGGTAATGGCAAGACATTGTATTTTCCTTCTGATTGTAGGAATTGTAATGGCAAGGCATTGAGTAACGTACCATTCGCAGGACACTGTCTGACTTAACAAAGATTGTATTAATGTTGACAGGAGGTTACAACTTACTTTCCACTAACTGTAGTCATGGCAAGAATAATACACAGTGTAGCCTACAAATACTTGTAGAAATTGTAGACATACACGAAGTAACTTTCTGCTGAGTGTAAGATTGTTAATATAAAGATCGTGTCACGTTGTCTTCCCTCCAGTCACATCAGCGCCGATGTCCCGTGTTCTAAACTACACGACGACACAGCTTTCAACGATCCCAGAGCATGTAGAACTGGCCCTAACCCAAACCCCCCTACCCGACAACCCCAGCCTAGGTCACACGAGACACTCTTTTCGAAGAAAGCAGTACAATGTGACACCCCTCTGAGCCAGATCAGACCGAGAAAATTTGTAGATGAGCCGGGAAACTGAACAGGTCTAAATGTCGAATCCAGGTCGTATCGTTTTGAAGAGGACAGTATATCTTGCTGCTTGTTTGTATCACTGGATTTCCCGTCTTTCCACTGTTGTTAAAACAGGTACAACGACGTTGCCAGTCTGTTGAGTGAGGTTGTGACGAGCTCGCTGATGCGGAGCATGTGATGTAATGTGATAGCGTTAAAATTGGCATTCACCTTAAAACAATATTCTTGATGCGCCAGTGGTGTCAACCGGATCATTCACTTCGCCAACGTTAACGAGTTAACGCCAAGGTCAGGCACGGTCTACCACAGAAGTCACGTGGATCAGCAACACCCCACTCCACCCAGACACTTGTTGGGCTGACAGGCAAGCCTCCCCAATGTGTACCTTCATTTGCCGATAAACTTCTCTAGGTTTCACACCTTCACTGATAAGACAAGAAATAAAAAACGGATAACAGAATACTGCTCCTCTTTGGTGCAGGTCAAAAGTGGAGCGGCCATCCTTATACTGTCACTATAACGTCACTGCGTTATCTACATAGTGATGTCATGTGCTTAACACTCTTACATACTTAACAGCAATACTGATGAGTTGGAAGTCAGTAATCCCACTTTTAAGGTTTTCATTTAAAACTCTCAGTATGATATAAGTTGATGGATACGTGTGTAATCAAGTTATTCAGAGACGTTATGCTATTTTGGAATAAAGTGATGTATGGGTAAACGGTTGAGTTGTTAAGTCGATCAGTCAGATCTTGTAAGATTTTATTTATGCTAGCTACATTTTTTTTTTGATTCTGAGAAGTAAGAGTAAAGGCCCCTTTTCTGTGGCCTTCAGGCGTATTGGGCATATAGGGCTTGACCTATATTATACCGACCTATCGACACATAGTGGAGGATAAGAAGGTCAGCATTAAAAAAAAAACTTTAACTTCCAGGGATTGAACTGGAACAGGCAAGCTCACTAACTACTCTGCCATCGAGGTCTTTAGAGACAAACAAATACACAGATAAGATTAGACGGGTAGACAGAGACCAATATATAGACACACATGTTTATAGACAGGCATACAGAATCAAAGAATTACATTAGATTGCTATAAAGATAGACAGACAGATAAGACAGATGGATACACATATAGTCATACATACAGGCTAATATACAGACAGACAGACATACAGATAGGGAGATAAACACACAAAAAGTGTTTATGACAGATGGAGAGGCAGAGAGAGACGAAGAACTAAAATGAAAAATAAATAAATAAATACAGACTCAATTTATTTACAGCAATACTTTAATCCAAATTCTGATGGGCTTTGCTTGCATCACAGCAAGTGTTAATTCAGTCTAGTCACAAATCAACAATAAATAAATTAGCAAGTACAATTATCAGACCAAAACAGTTACAAGAACAAGCAAGGCAAAATTAATACTACTACTCTCCAGCAACTATTCTCTTCGGTGTGGTACGTACAAACTCTTCAGCTCATAGGAGAAAAACTGTGCTCGGGGAATTGGTGTCTAAAGAGGGGTGTTATGACTAAGTGGCATCAGAAAATGGCAAAAAATGTGTTTGTAAAATGAACAGATCAAATGGTTTGGCCATGTAACAAGACTGGCACAAGACAGGGCACCACATGAAGCTATGTTGTGCAGATACAGCGATAACATAGCTGGAGGTTGACCACGCAGAATATGAACCGCATAAATATCGGAAACCCTGAAAAGTATTGTATACAAACCAAACAGAAGGGCTCATTCCAGAGATCTCTTCCTGTCCTGACGCCGTGAGGCATTCCAGGAGTGAAGATAAAAAAGACGATAAAATAAAAAATGATATATATCTGCAGTCTGTGTGACAGACAGAAAGTGCTATGTGCATGCATGAGTCCCTTCCTCTCTTGCATTCGGTACCACCAGACGTTGTACGCCATTAGCTCAGGGTGGCAAGACAGCGTAAATGTTACTGCTATAGGTACAAATCACATTGTGAAGGATTACAACAATGAAAAGTTTTTTAACTGAATTGTTTTCTTTCTTCTTTTTCTCTACTTCCTCTTTTACAGTTTTAGGTGTCGAGGAAGATATAAGCTTCTGCTTCTTGCCAACTTAATCATAGACACAATGTGCTGTGGTAGAGTTTCTCTGATGATATCTTTCCCTTCTGTTTTTGGTCTACCCTGTGCTCTATGTCCTTTTCTTTTAATGTACACCTTACGGAGTCATGGTCATTTCTGGAAGAAAAAAAGTCCGGCTCCGCCTGGATGCGAGCCCACAACCTTCCGATCCACAGACGGGTGTCTAGCCACCAACGCCACGTCGACCCCCCTTCTAGAGGATCAACACCTCAAATACAGAATCCACAGCTGTCGCATTTGATGACAACAGTTATTTTGCAACACTATATTTAACAAATATAAACTGCTATCTAGACCTATTTTTGTTCTTGTTCTTGGTGGGCCGTGACACGACCGGCTCCAATTGACAGGTCATGTTGCTGACATCACCGAGTTGGGCTAACTATGCGTTAACGCAGCGGTTCTTAAACTGAGTGCCGAGGCATCCTGGGGTGCCGTGAGCGTATGACAGGGGTGCCGCGACAATAATCGAGAAAAGTTGGCTAAAATTTGTCAAATTATTAAAGAAGGCTTGTAGATACTTAAGAGTTAAAATTTAAGTTGTCTTTCCCTGCCACTGTCGAAAATAGTTTATTTCTTGTTTGAGAACCGCTGTGTTAACGCAATGTTAGCCCGACCGGGTGACGTCAGCAGGAGCCGGTTGTGGCCGTGAGACGATTTCCCCCAATTTGATAGGCCACAGCCGTACACAAGTTGAGGAACACTGCTTTATATTTCAAACCAACCCCAGCATTTTCCCACTTTCTGTGCTGTTACCACACAATATTACATTCAACAGTTGGCCATTTTGCTTTATGAACGGTCCATTATTGTCAAAAACAATGCAAAGCGGTCTGCTGTCAGCTGAATCAAACTGGGTACTTCAGAATTACAAACCGTATTCGCAATCCTAAAGCCACCGATGCCTGTGAGACTATATTACATTAACCATAACAGCAGCTGTTTGCATATCAATAGGCATTAATAAAAAAACAAAACATACAGGCACTCGGAAAATGATTACATTGCTTGTCACACGTGTTAACTTGCACCAGGAATAGAATACCAATAAGGTAAATATGTGCTGTATATTTACATCCTCGCGTAAACACAAGTGGGGAGCTATTCAAACGGAAAAGTTATCAACCCTGTTCATACAGAAATGTTATTGTAGCGCTGCAGAATTAAGTTTCATCCAGCAATGGTAGCTCGTGTGGAAAGCTGGGTATGTGGTTTCAGCTGATATTACTGTGTGTGTGTGTGTGCGTGTGCATGCATGCATGTGTGTGTTTGAATGGGCAGTATTTCTGACTAATATTTCCTGTAATGTGAGGGATGGCTAGTTGTTTGGACTGTTACACACACGGAGACAGACAGACAAAAGTGTGCGTGCATTTGTATGTATGGGATGGGCAGTATTCTTACCTGTTATCGTGTGTGTGTATGTGTGAGTGAGTGAGCGAGCGAGCGAGCGAGCGAGAGAGAGAGAGAGAGAGAGAGAGAGAGAGAGAGAGAGAGAGAGAGAGAGCGAGATAGAGAGAGAGAGAGAGAGAGAGAGAGAGAGAGGCGGACAGCAAGTAGTGGCTGGTTCATTATACCATTTGTTCTCAAATTAGGATATCATAATTTTCAAATCAATGACTGATGGAGGTATGCCTTTTCATCACTGGTTTAAACCCTGCAACAACTTTTCAAATTCACACAGAAGAGATAGTGCTACAAATCGCTGTTTCAGTTTTATTATCACTTGCAGTCAATGTGCAGGGCTGGACAAACACAGTCGACTAACTACTACAACTGAGCACTGCACTGGTATCCTATTGGAGATGTTCTGACAGCAGATGCCATAAAATGAGAAGTTAAAGTTAGTTGCGTATTCTTTACAGGACATTGCAGAACCAACCACAGCATTTTTTGGCTGTTGTGGTTTTCACAGGCAAATTTACGTCTAGTGGTTTGGCATTGCTTTCTGGACGGCCGGCTTCGAAGCCAATGCCTCAGCGGGAACTGAACCCGGTAACCCGGCACTACGAAGCTCGTTTGCAACGCCTAAGCCACAGATGCCAACAAATTGAGAAGGAAACTATAAATATTGACAAACTTTCTTCAAATAGTCAAAAAAAAAAAAAAAAAAAAAATGAAACACTGGCTGTTCACAGTGCCCATAAGAAATATATTTAGTCACACAATGTAATTAAATGTCGTCATTTGAAAATATCAATGACATTCTAAGTATCCTTTTATTTTAAAGATTTTATAATGCTTCGTAATGCCGGGTTCGATCCCAGCTGCAGGCTATGCGCCTTGCGTTGGTTTCGACAGTGGTATCAAGAAAGCCGACCGTCCAGTAGCAATGGCAAACTACTAGAAGTAAATTTTCCTAGAAAAACCACACAACAGCCAGGGGCTGTTGGGTTTCTGCAACGTCCTGTATAGGATACGTAACTAACCTAACCTATAACTCTTAGGGTAAAACGTTGGTATCCTAACAGACCGCCTATATACACACAAGCTCACTTCTGACTGGTAGACCTTGAGCAATGTGTCTTTGGCACAAGGTTATGGGGGTGTTCCGCAATGCTGTTGATATCGCATGTTGTATATTTCAGCATGCCAGCGCTTTTAATACTACAAAAACATGGACAAACTGGGTGTGTCACAACTCCCCTAGAGAGCGCTGCAACCTATGTCACAGGCATTCTCTTTCTCGGAATAAAAACGTAAATGCAAGACAACCCAGAAAGCAAACAACAGAGCAGCACATCCCTAACCTGGGGGAAAGTAGTCCAGCCCAAAAAACTTATGAATGAAATGTGACCTACTTTGTTTGGGGAGACCAATGTTAGTTTCACCCATCCTTAGTTCCATTTGTCTTAATTTGCTTTAAATTATTTGTGTTAATCATTACCAAATGTGCACATATCTCTGTTCTATCACCTGTTTTGTCTTCAGTATCCAACGATTTAATCTTTCCCACTCACTGTTCCACTTTTTTTTAACCAGCCTGTATTATGTTTCTATCCTCCACTGCTATTCTCTGTATCAGCCTCTTTTCTATCTGTACTGCCCACTGTTCAGCCTCTAGTGTTCAATGATTATAAATCTAACCCCCCTCCTCTACATTTTATCTATGTCATCTAAAATCCTAAGGGACTGAACTGCCCACACAAGTTTCATCTGAAACCTTCCAGTTATGGCCCCTGGAATTCCCCAGGGGTATTTATTCTCCTGTCCCACGGGTCTCGTCAGTCTACTGACAAGACATCGACCTGGCTCCTTTGAGATACCAAGCTAAATGATTTTGTGTATTTGTGTGGTATTGTTTGACTTATATATGTGCTGACGGAGGCTCCATAGCCGCAACGTTCATGTTCTGTTTGTGTCTGTTATATTGTGAAGCTTGATATATTTTTCATTAAGTTTTATATCTTTTCCTGACATTTTATCTTTACAAACTTTGTTTCTAACTCTATCACTCCCTGTTCTATCTCTGTCAGTCCCTCTTCTATTTTCATCTTTCCCTGTGGCATGCCATCCTCTGTTCTATTAACACCATCCTTTATTCTATATACCAGAGTATACATCCCCTGTTATTCAGACTACACACTCCTCTACTCCTACATAATACAACAGATAAATAATGTATTCAACTATGCTGTAGTTTTTCTTGCCTTCAATTTGTGACTTCAGTGCAAGAGCATACCTGTAGAAGAATGCCTCAAATGAGAACAACAAAAAAACCTTCTGGAGGTTAGTGGGTGAAACTGACACTCAGGAGGAGATTAATTCATTGAACAACTCAAATAAACACTGTTCAATCTTCACTATTTAATACTGAATACATAAAGATGCATCACACAAGAAAAGCAATGTTCAACATCCAGATTTAGATACCGGGAAGAACTGAGGCATCCTCTGCCACAGTGTCATTGTGGAGAAGGCAGACAATGTTTTAAAAATGTGATAGTAAAAGACCCTTTCCATGTCACTGTAGCAAAGGCAGCTTCAGCACAAACTGTCTGGCAAAGCAGCAGACTCAACAGCCACTGTCTGAACCACAGCCACATACAAAACTGTCTGGGACAACAGAAGACTCAACAGCCACTGTCTGAACCAAAGCCACATACAAAACTGTCTGGGACAGCAGAAGACTCAACAGCCACTGTCTGAACCAAAGCCGCATACAAAACTGTCTGAGACAGCAGCAGACTCAACAGCCACTGTCTGAACCACAGCCGCATACAAAACTGTCTGGGACAGCAGTAGACTCAACAGCCACTGTCTGAACCACAGCCGCATACAAAAGTGTCTGAGACAGCAGCAGACTCAAGAGCCACTGTCTGAACCACAGCTGCATACAAAACTGTCTGGCAAAGCAGCAAACTCAACAGCCATTGTCTGAACCACAGCCGCATACAAAACTGTCTGGCAAAGCAGCAAACTCAACAGCCATTGTCTGAACCACAGCCGCATACAAAACTGTCTGGCAAAGCAGCAAACTCAACAGCCACTGTCTGAATCACAGCTGCATACAAAACTGTCTGGGACACCAGCAGACTCAACAGCCATTGTCTGAATCACAGCTGCATACAAAACTGTCTGGCTAAGCAGCAGACTCAACAGCCATTGTCTGAATCACAGCTGCATACAAAACTGTCTGGGACACCAGCAGACTCAACAGCCATTGTCTGAATCACAGCTGCATACAAAACTGTCTGGCTAAGCAGCAGACTCAACAGCCATTGTCTGAATCACAGCTGCATACAAAACTGTCTGGGACAGCAGACTCAACAGCCATTGTCTGAATCACAGCTGCATACAAAACTGTCTGGGACACCAGCAGACTCAACAGCCATTGTCTGAATCACAGCTGCATACAAAACTGTCTGGGACACCAGCAGACTCAACAGCCATTGTCTGAATCACAGCTGCATACAAAACTGTCTGGGACAGCAGAAGACTCAACAGCCACTGTCTGAACCACAGCTGCATACAAAACTGTCTGGGACAGCAGTAGACTCAACAGCCACTGTCTGAACCACAGCCGCATACAAAACTGTCTGGCAAAGCAGCAAACTCAACAGCCATTGTCTGAATCACAGCCACATACAAAACTGTCTGGGACAGCAGCAGACTCAACAGCCACTGTCTGAACCACAGCGGCATACAAAACTGTCTGGGACACCAGCAGACTCACCAGCCACTGTCTGAATCACAGCCACATACAAAACTGTCTGGGACAGCAGCACACTTAACAGCCACTGTCTGAACCACAGCTGCAGACACAACTGTATGGGGACAGTACACATTTAACTGGGAACTAGTACATTAGCTATCTGGGAACATGAGTTTGTCGCTGTCATTAATGCCTCAACTGGGCACCAGTAATGACCGTCTGGGGCTGAAAGAATTACTAACTAGAAAACAATAATATATTAATAAACCTGCCTGTAGCAGAAAAGTTTTATGACTCTTATTAAAACAACAGCAAATGAAACACACACAAAAATAAAACAAAAAACAATGCAGAGATATGCTGGATTCAAACCATCCGCCCCTAAGGACTACAAGACATGTGTTTACATCTTTGGTTGGGGCAATCTGCCACAGTGTACAAAATATATTCAAGGCAATGGTACTGATAAAATATTGTCAAGGCAACTTATTCCGTGCATGAGTTGGAAGAAAGAACAAACAAGGAAAACAACACATCATTGCTATTTTCAAAAAGGCATTAATGCAGATATCTATTAGAATAAATGAAGTGGCATTGTGGGAGGAATAAAAAAAAAAATGCATGTAAATAACAAACAAATATAGATCACCCATTTTCACAGCCAGATAGGATTACTCAATATCAGTGGTATTATAAATAAATAATCATACATAGCAATGTTAACATGCCTTCTGTTATCACATTTGTTAACATTTCTGAATGATTACAGAAATGCAGAACCTGTATATCATCAACCAACACCATACCATATACAAGGGGCAGTTGAAACGCTAGGTACTTGAATATTTAATAGTCAATGCATGTATCTAAAAACTGATGTGAATTATAGTCCATATTTCATTATTTATCGCAGAAGGTGACGCATGTCCTCCCATTTAATTTTCACTTAACGCCCTCACTGTAGGACCTCTCCGCCTGTGCCCATAACCTTCTATGGTGAAGTAAAGTAAAGTCCCTTTTCCACGCCGTTAGGCGTACAAGGATTATAGGGCTAGACCTATGTTTTCATAGACCAATCGGCACTTGGTGGGTCATGTGGTCAGCATCACGACGACTCCCTTTACTTCCCAGACTGCACCTGGTACCCACTCAAGGCTGGGTCGACCTGGGAGTCAAGGTCATTTTTGAAAATTTGAGAAAGACTAGAGTTTAAAAATCCAACAAGCAAATGATGTCACATATCAACTTCCCCCATTCTTGAAACACTTGACTATCACAGCAGAGATTGAAAAGACAAATCATAAATCTAATGATACCAACTTTAGATTACCAGTGTAAATCTTGGACAGTAACCAAAGAACAAAAGAGAAATCTGACCACCTGTGAAATAATTTTTTTTTTTTTAAGAAAGGCTGTGAACAAAACTAGAAGAGATTGTGTGAGAAATTAGAGATTAGAAAAAAAAACTATTGGAACAATACGTATTGTTGAATTCATTTTCCCCATGTGGATTCCAAGGCCCCATTGTGGGGGAAAAGGGGGGGGGGGGGAGTGGGAGAAGGGGAAGAATAGACACAATGCCTCCCTAACAAACATGTCATAGTCAATTAATTGGGGGGCTGCCTTCAAACTCAGAGTACATCTGCCCCAATTAGAAATTGCAAACGTGCTTTGTAATTTCAGAATGCCACATTCTTCCCCAGCTGCAGGGGATTTGGCAGCTGACCACCTTGCGTGGGTGTCAACAGTGGTATCCAGAGTAGACCATTCAGGAAGCAATGGCAGACAAGAGAACGTAAAATTGTCTAGTCAAATCAGATTGTGGGGCTGGTTCTGTAACACCTTGTGAAGGATACATCATCATCATCATGTAGCAGGTAATCTGAAGAACATCACTCTCATCATGGTCCGCCTGAAAGAAACTCGAGCTCTCCCGTCTCCCGTACTTTCATATTCAAGGAGTCATATCCTGTGCCTATCTTCGTGTCACTCAGCCTCTGTCCTTCCTTCCTGGTACAATGCCTTCTGCTATTATACACTTTTGTTTGGGGAGGGGCAGCAGATCTATCATTCCCCCATCAATTATGCAGTATCAGTGTAAACAAAACAATAAACAAACAAAAAAACAAATGGAAACACCAAGAGGCAGAAGAAGACCTAGAAGAAGTTGGAGGAAAGGGGTGACCCTGAGACTTCACATCATATCATACCAAATATTTGAGCGAACCCTGGCTCAGATACTAATCATTATTCAAACTGCAAGTTAAACCTAGCAGTACCAAGCAGATAATGACAACAGAAAAAAGTGACTAAAGTTCACAGCAATTTCCAGGTACGCACTATGATATTATTAAAACAAAAATAAAAATGCAAAACTATTTATCAGCCCCTGGTACAATGGAAGATAAAACACATAATGCATGTTACAGCTTTGTTTGTATCTACACAAATGCATTGTTTGGTTATCACATATTCCCAGAGATTTTTGTCTCTGGTGTAGTCTGTACATACGTGTATCATTCCTTCCTTGCCACACAATAATACAAAGAACACTCTTAACACAACTAGACTCTGCTACTGCCAAAGTGTCCACTGTCTGAGCAACCCTTCTAAGCATTTCACAGTGGTTCTCAAACAGTTTACAGCAACATGTAACACAGAGAATACAGTTAGATAGATGGGGGAGAGCTGCATGTGATAGCAAAGGATAGAACGTTTTGGCGTGAGTTGGGCCTATGCTCCATTGGGGGCTGGAAAAGAAGAAGTAACACAGGTGAGTAGGATGATTAAATGTTACTGGATATTATAAACCAGCAGCAGTCGTGGTGTAGAGGCTAGATGCTCGCCTGTTGATCGGAGGGTTCACATCCTGGCAGAACTGGACTTTAAAAAAAAAAAAAAAAATGACATTGGCTTGCAGGTCTACTCAGCCTTAAATAGGTATCAGACAAAGTCCTGGCATTATGTTGACCACACCACCCATCAAGTGCCAGTTGGTCTTAAAAAAAACTGGGCCAAGCTGTATATGCCTAATATGCCTTAAGCTATCATATAAATGGGTCCTTTACTTTTATATCATGAATTATGATGAAAGAGAAATGAAACATGACAGTTGGAAACAATTATGGAAAGAGATAAAAAGGAAGACAATGAGGGAAAATCACTGCCAGTCTTTTGTCATGGTATATCAGTGCATAAAATGACAACATGCTAGAGACCACATGATGTGGGGAATCAAGACTGCCCCTGTGTAGGACATTCTTCTTTTTGTTCTCTCAGACAGTGGTTTTTCAGATGAGAAGGGCACAGGGCTCTAGGAAAGTCTGTGGTGCGACGCATGTCCTCCACTGATCCATACAACATAGTTTTCCCTTGGAGTGCCAACCGGGCAAACCTGGGATATCTTGACTGCATGTAGAGAGCACAGCACATGTTCAGTATTCTATGGTGCCTGCCTGCATGGACAAAGTTCTGAATCCCCAATCTTGAATTTCTTGCACATATTAATGCAGAGTTGTGTGCAATATGCAATCTAAATAGAATGGTCTGTTTCTTTCGTGTGAGGAATCTGATTGGGTCTTTAATACTGTGTCCTGGAAGCTGAATTCTGTTAAGGACTATTTGTTTCTTCTAAAAATATTTGAACTAGTTACAATACAAAAGGGTGGAGTGGCTAAAAAGTATATGACCCACCTCTATTTCAGGTATAGCTCCCTTCTGTTTTAGAAGTGCCTGGTAACAAGTTCAACTGCACGCACATTTTTTAAATAAAATAATTAACCTGGGTAAGCTGTCCCCTTGGTTAGTGATTTGGGATCGAAAAGGGTTAGAGGTCAGGTGCCAGTACACTTTTTTTCATTTTGAACTATGAACCTTAATGCAAACTGTTTGAGAACCACTGATCTAATGGCCCTAAATATAACATTAACACTTAAAAAAAAAAAAAAAGAAATTAACACTAACATTAAAATATTATAATACCATAAACAATAATTTACAATGAAACTAACAATTAAATAAACATTAAAACTATTCAATTAAATTAATAATAAAATTAACATAACAATAACACTAAAATACTACCACCAATGAAAATAACAATAATAATAACAATGAAATTAAACTAATGATGACCTTGTCAATAAAAAAATAAAAAAAATAAAAAATAAAAACTGCAAAATGGTGAGTGAACAAGAAGACCCAAAAAAAAAAAAAACCATTCAAAATAGTCAACCTGAATACAAGGAATATAACTGAAAAAGTAAAATTAATTCATTCACATTTTTATGTTTTGTTTCGTTTGTTTGTAACTGACAATAACATTCAACACTGTCATATATCTTTTGTTCTTGGTTGACTTCTGCCTTGAAATATGTGTGTGTGTGTGAGTGTGTAAAGTTGCATACACTTTAAAGGATGTTGAAAACCAACTCTAGCATTTGTTGGCTGTCGGTGGTTTTCTAGGCAAGTTTTTTTGTTCATTAGTTTGCCGTTGCTTTTCCAACAATCGTGGCTTAATACTATTGTTAAAACTAAGGTAAAGCGGCCTGATGCCAAATCACACTGAGTTGTTTAAAATTAGAAACATGTTCGCTATCCCTAAGCCACAGAGGGTCTTTTTTTTTTTAAAAATCCCACCAGTACTGCATCAATATCATTGCTATCATAAGGTCTAAATTTTATCCCAGTAGTACTGCATCAATATCATTGCTATTATAAGGTCTACAATTTTATCCCAGTAGTACTGCATCAATATCATTGCTATCATAAGGTCTAAATTTTATCCCAGTAGTACTGCATCAATATCATTGCTATTATAAGGTCTAAATTTTATCCCAGTAGTACTGCATCAATATCATTGCTATCATAAGGTCTAAATTTTATCCCAGTAGTACTGCATCAATATCATTGCTATCATAAGGTCTAAATTTTATCCCAGTAGTACTGCATCAATATCATTGCCATCATAAGGTCTAAATTTTATCCCAGTAGTACTGCATCAATATCATTGCCATCATAAGGTCTAAATTTTATCCCAGTCGTAATGCATCAATATGCCCGCTGTCTAATTTTTATTTAAGGTCCCACAAATAGCTTTTTTCTACCATTTCAGCCCGTACCTGTTATAAATTCTGTCTGTCAGGGACTGGCTATGACCAGAACAAAATAAATAAAAGCTGTGCATAGATATCATGACAAAGTTATCAGTTTCTGAAACTCTGGGATAGTGTTCTTCAACCTTCTTATACCCCTGTTCAACCAAAACAAGGACAAACTGTTGTGCAGCTCCCACTGACAGGTAACCAAACACAGACATGCTAACACATATAGACAGTAGTTTATCTGTTACATCTGATGTCACATAATTTAAAGTTTCAGCTGATGCCACATCATCTGATCCTCATCCTTGAGATGTTAATCATACAGACTACAACTATGGAAGAGAAAAACTACCTACCCTAACCGGTCACATGATAATACAAAAAATTGTGATGGACCACCTGAACTTTTCCACTGTCCCAGTGGGCAGCGGCCTGTTGGTTGAAGAACACTGCTCTAGGAACCCTGATAACAAATATAAGTTAAATATGTAATAATCAGGGTTTTTCAACTGGTAGTAAGCAATGGAACGCAGTACTAGCACCTTTTAGACATAATTTTTTTCATTGCTACTGAAAGAGACACTTTAGAGTGAGTACTGGCAGCTTTAAGGCATAATTTTTTCATTGCTTCTGAAAGAGACACTTTAGAGTGAGTACTGGCAGCTTTAGGCATAATTTTTTCAATGCTACTGTAACAGACACTTTAGAGTGAGTACTGGCACATTAAAAATATTTTTTTTTAACAGAGATTTTGTGGTCGTCACCAGCACCATTGTCTATTACAAAGAAAAAACAAAGTGGTAAAAATAAAAAAGAACAAACAGATGACTATAATGTTAATGCTGGCGGTTTCAAAACATGCTTGACTCAAGAGAGGAATTATTGCTATATGAGGGATCAGGCAGATGATGACTCATGCAAATGGCAGCTCAGACGAGGCAACACACTTTCAGGCAAGTTAGGCAGAACACATGGCTCACTTCAGACACATAAACCTTGGGGTTTTTGTTTTTTTATTTTTTTTTTTTTTTTTTTTTTTTTTTTGTTTTTTTTTTTTTTTTTGTTTCCAGTTTTGTAGTTTTTGTATCAATATCATCACTTTCTAACTGTTTGTGTTTGCAGATGTGCCATTTTCAATTAAATTAATTTTTCAATGACACAAAATAAATACAAACTAATACCACTTTGAGTTAACAAATTCAATTCACTATCACAGCAACAGCCAATAGATAAACCCATACAATCAATAAAATAAACATAAGAAAGGAGAATGTAACACACACACATACACAAACACATACAAAAGCATTCTTAATTCAAGTCAACTTTAGTAACTGAACCCTTTCACCCCCAGGAGGTAAAACCTCATTATATCTGTTTTATGACACATCCCTGTAAATGGTAATCAATCAGCATTTCTGCAGCGACACGTTCATGAGAAGCCTATTGGTTGTGTTTGCACCTGCGCAGCATTTTTTGGATAAGAATATATTTACTCAGAACAGGAATTTTGTTGTTGTTGTTGTTGAGGTGGTCCTTCTGAAAGAAAGGCTTGTTTACAAGCCATTTTGATGTAATAATTTGCCACAGCCTTAATCTTAGAGCTTTAATGAGGTCAAGCCGTGAGCTACCTGATACATGTTTTATGGCCCCTGGGTAATGTATTCTATTTGAGTTTTCACTCTAATCACATTTACTGGTTACTACTCCCTTTAAATATTTCAAAGAAAATTTAAAAAATAAATACACTTTTTTTATCAACTTATTAGCCACCTGTATAAAATGGTTGTTTTGATTTTAAGGATTATTTTCTGGAATTCTTTGGTGCATGTCCCTCTCCCACATTTTTAAAGGGTTTTTCCAGGGCAAAAACATTAAGGAAATGGATAAAGGCGCATTATGAATTGTTCATGTACAATCTCATGACAAAAAGCCATGTCATCTGCATACTATCTAATGAGTTGCTGAACACACAAAATACTTGCTCTTATGTCGTAAAATAATAGATAAAGGGTTATTAATTTTTGGGGGGGGGGGGGGGGGGGGGGGGGGGGGGGGGGGGCTTCCTTTGAAGTCGGAGTGCATCTGCCCGAGAGGCAAGGGACCAACAATCTGCATATATTTATATCCGATTTGTAAAACAGAGATGTACAGGATGAACAACCAGTGCTAGTACTTTCTGCCGGAGTTTACAACCGGTGTAGGCAAAGGGGGTTGAAAGCCTGAGGATATAGGGCAGCATAGCTAGTGCTGTCACCACGGGCTGTGCAGGTCATGAAATCATCTTCTAAAGGGGAATAATTTATGGTTTGCGGAAATCAGATATATTGGATCGAAAAGTGCAGATACTGTAGCCTAGCTGTAAACCACAGCCACAACAGAGTCAACGGCCCCCCCCCCCCCCCCCCCCCCCCCCCCCCCCCCCCAAAAAAAATAATTTACATAAATATCACAGTGATAACATAAAGTTTTATGCAGACTAATAGTAACAAAAATTCTTCTTATGACATATGACATTTAACAAAAATATTTCTCATGACATATGACATCTAAGCCACAATAACTGAAATCATGGCAAGTGAATACTATATCAATGTTGTACTGCAGGTTTCCATAACATTAATGTGTTACAACAAACATAAGGCAAGATATTGCATAAATTGTGAGTCTCAGTGCTTCACACCAGGCATCTTTGTTTCTTCTTCTTTACTATTCCTTACTTCAAACATGATCCAACTCTCATGTAGGGTTTCCCGGGCCCCATTAAGAGAGGAACAATAGACCCACTGCGCCTCTAACAAGCATGTTCTAAAAGTCAACTTAGTGGGAGTGCATCTACCTGAGGGGCCAGGAACCAGCAGCCTGCACACAAATAAACCAGAACTTTAAATGGATGTGCATGCAAAACTGAAGTTTTGCGGATGAACAAATAGAACCTTCTGCTGGAGTTTTCCCCACTGGTGAATGCTAAACAGAAGAAATGTGATCCCAAACCTGCACAAGAGATCATGCTAAACCAGGACAGTAGTGGGTGTAGCTGTAACATATGCTCAAGCTTCCTAGGAGGTGGTCTAGTACTTCCTCAGAGGTGTCACACTTTCATGCGGAGAGGAAAAAGGTTTGTCAGTCAGTTCTATATCTAACATCATTTTCAAATTTTATGGAACTAGTAACGAACTCAGGCCCAGCTCTGCCCATCTACCCACTAGGTCACCTTTCATTGGTGCTTGGTCAGGCTGGTTGCTCAAGGTTACAGGGGTGTCCCAGACTACTGCTGCAGACTGCACTCTCTTGTGGGACTTAGGTTCAGTGTGGGAGAAAAAAAAGGGGGGGGGGGAGGGATGAGGGACAGTTGTACATGTTTCAGGGTTGTTAAAGGAGCTCACACCCTGTAATATAGAGCCCGTGTGGTCGCTGGTTGGAGCGTCAACAAAGATGATGTTCCTGTAACTCACACTTGCGCATCTCACAGGTTAAGGCACAGACTGGATGTCAAATCACAGTGTTCTGGCCAACTAAGCCAATCATAAGTGTGTAGATTGGCTGAGCTGGACCTGAGTTCGTTGCATGTACAATAATACTCTAATGCTGAATATAAAGTAGCTTCTAAAACTAAATTATTCATTTAATAACTAATAAAGGCTGAGGACTGTAAAATTTCCACTTCATTTAACGGATTAAATATGCCAAGAATTCTAAAATGACCACTTCATATAACAGATTTAATATGCCAGGGATTCTAAATCTTCCACTTTATACAACAGATTTAATTGCCAGGAATTCTCAAATATTACTTCATAACAGATTTACTAAGCTAGGAATTCTAAAATTTCCACTTTATATAACAGATTTAATATGCCAGGAATTCTCAAATTTCCACTTCATGTAACAGATTTAATATGCCAGGAATTCTCAAATTTCTACTTAATATAACAGATTTAATATGCCAGGGATTCTCTAAATTTCAATGTCACATATTAGCTGTCTTATGCTGGCAACCATCACATTTTCAAAGAAATTTAATAACTATATAACTATGTGAGCTGTTACATTCTAAATTTAGCAAAAAGTAATAATACAGAAAAAAGTTCTCTGAGTTTACAACACAATGGTAATGTAACATGATGTAAAGTAATAATTATGAGAAATGTAATTATCTAAGTGACTCAGTTACATTCTGAAATATGCAGATTGTCAGTAGCAACATGTTTTTACGTTCGTTAACATGTAAGACAGCCAAAACAAACTACATTCATGCAAGTCAGAAAAAAAGAAACAACTGCACTCATATATGACTTTAAAAAAAAAAAAGAATACAATTGCAAAAGACTGACAAATAAACAAATTACATAATTTCAAAGACACAACATACAATGTGCTGCATAGTCAAATTGTTAGCCGTATTTCTGTAGCACACACAGACCATACATAAAACATTTAACACACACTGTGTTGTGTTGACACACATGAGTAACAACTAATAATAAACACATTGTGTGTTGGGTTGGGTCGGAAATGCTAAAACTGGGTACTAGGATATGTTCTAAGATGTTAACAGTCTGTTTTAGTGTGTCTTACTATCTATCTATGAGTACAGATGAATACATTGTTTATATATCTATTTACTAACCATTCAGTCCCCCTACATGTGTATTATACATCAACTAATGGTTCCAAGAGGGAGCTCCTGTGGTGTGGTGGCTAGACACTCTCCCGCGGATCGGAAGGTTGTGGGGAAAACCTAGGGAGCCAAACTTTCTTCAAAGAAAACTTTGGCTTCCAGGTCGACCTAGCCCTGAGTGGGTACCAGGTATAGGGCTGGGAAGTAAAACCGCCGGCGTGATGCAGGCCTCATCAGCCACCTTGTGCTGATTGGTCTACACAATATAGATCAAGCACTATATGCCCAATACACCTGAAGATGTAGAAGAAGGTCTTTTAAAAAAAAAAACTTTTAATGGTACACAAATAATGTATTCAGGCAACTTAATCTCCAACAGTTTACAAAGTGTTGTCAACAGAACGGATACTATCAGAGTGCTGGTGAAATCAAAGTAACCAGCTGATCCAGACAATTAATAGCATACACAAGCAATGTGCACCCCATTCAGATTAACACAATTAGCACCACAATCATTCACTAGAACAAAGCCTACACTTTACAGACTATAAACAGTCACAATCAAAATTAAACTAAGCAAGGATAAGAGAGTGTAGAGCAATTAATAAATAAATTATTTCAAACCTGATATATTTGATACATATATAAGGTCTTCGGTAACAAACCAAAAAAAAAACAAAAAAAAAATTCTTAACAATTTTATGCTAGAAACTGAATAACACCAGACTTCTAATAAACAGTTTGGCACCATATTTCTGATAGCATTAACTCTTCAGTCCCAGGGGGTTTAGCATTGGAGGCCAAGGGGTAGTAAAGAGAGATATAACATCAGCGTATCATGTGTTCACTGGGCTTCTAGATAGGAACTTATAAACGTATGATGCATCCCTTGGGACTGAAAGAGTTAAAGTATTCTTAGACACACATTTTTTTTGGTTTTTAAAATAACAGTTCCTGTCTGACAATACCATCAGACATTATTTTCAGAATGAAACCATTATCATAATAGTCTGATTCCATTTTTATAATAACAGTTCTTGTTTCACTTACTTTTTAATACCGAGTTCAGTCTGAAACCATGTTAATGCTATTTTCACACTCTTTATGCAGCTAAATAACATGTCAACACCACAATTTCTTCTTCTTTTCAATCATCCGAGTGAAATAATCCTGTTGTGCCTGTTTTACAGCTAAGCTGCGATATTTGTGCCTTCTGGCTGACACATCCTTTTTCATCTAGCATTTGTTGACCAGGTTCTCAAATCATAACTTAAAGTTTCATGTGACTTCTGAATGTTAAAGACTAAAAGCTGATAAGCATACATAGTTACAGTTCGCCATCTCAAATGATCACTAGCATTCCTGTCCTATCAAGTCATCTTATCTCTCTTGGCCCAGCTCTTTCTCATTAAGACTGCTACCACAATAGGGGAAACTCATGAATAGAACAATGTCTTCAGAAGTGCTGTGCAGTGTGCATATAAGTGCCCTTAAGTCATGTTTGGGTGCATTATTAATATCCTACAACAGATGACGTTCCAGGACTGTCCAACATTTTAGAGGGTGGTAAGACTGAGTTTCCCGGCTTTCTGATGCTTTTAACGACCCCAAAACATCTAGAACTGGTCCTTACCCCAACCCACCTACGTCTTATGAGACTGCAGCCTAGGTTCCACGACTGCATGCAGCCTTGGTCCCACGACTGCATGCAGCCTATCTACCACCCCCTGAAATATTAGACTGTCCCGTGACCTGTGGATTTCCCCTGTTTGGGGTAGGATATTAATAAAGCACCCAGATTTGTTTAAATTGACTTCGGCTCCCCGGTCAACACAGCCTGAACTGGTTACCAGTAATGTCCTGGGAGGGATGTAAAGGTGGCTGACAAAACGTTAACCACATCAACCACCAAGTGCTGATTGGTCTATAAAAATAAAGGTCTAGCCCTATATACCTGATGCGCACTGGCGAAAAAAACAACAACAGTCCTACAAACAATCAATCTGCAAGTCCTCTAAAGAACATCACGCTTGCCACAGCAAGCCTGAAAGTCTCTTTCTCGAAACAATTCTCCAGCCCTGTGCGCCTTCATTGCCACTGCATCTTTAATATTTTGTATCCATCGTCATAGAGGTCCACCTCTGCCTTGTTTTCTGGAAACTGTACCCTATATCACCGTTCTCTCCAGACCACCATGGCGCTTGACATGGCCAAAATACCCCAAAGTGGCCACCAGAATTGCAGTCTGTTGTTGACAGAAGTAGTCAGCCACGATAAGTTGGCCATACACATGAAAATTATTATATAAGATATTGTGTCAGCCCATAGCCAAACCAACTATACGCCATATTGAATACCATGACACGAATACTGCAGAATAAAAGGTATTCCACATGAAAAACACAGCTCACAGTGCTATACCAAGCACTTAACTGCAGCTTAGGCAGCAAAACCGCAAATTTCGGCCCATATGAGGAAGCTGCATTATTTTACCTAAGTACACATATACAGATTCCTAATTCATTCCCCAGGCCAGCTCAATGCCACTTCAGGTGGCCCAGATCCACCCCAAACATCCACAGCACCAGGCAGGCATGTCATTTCTTTACAAAAGATACAGGCAATGGACTAACATGACCTGACACCAGCCCAGAAAGAAAAAAATAATAATAAATAAATGGAAAAACAAAATCTAGATGTAATTTGACAAAAACCATAATTTCTGAGAGAAGAGTTATACAAAGCTGTACATACTTTATCCCATAATGTTATTTATCACAGCTTGTGTACACACTCAAGTGTGCCAGTTTGTATTCTGCGTGCAACTCAAAAGGGGGGCAAAATATGAGGTACTTCTTGAAAAATGAGGTCAGTGGGATGCAGAATAACACATCAACATTGTTACACACAAAGTCATGCAACTTCCAACAATGGAATTCAAAATCAAATTATCTATTTAAGGTAAACATTAAAAGAAAACCAAATACAACACAGCCAGGGGCGCTTATATCCAAACACACAAAAATTGTCCTTTAGAAACATGCATAAAGTTAAATATTTGTTGTTGTTTTTTCATTTTCTTTTTTTTTAAACAGTAAATGCATAAAAACAGAGAAAGTACGAAGATACAAAGATGTCTCGCATAAACTGTTGACTGTACACATGGAAAGCAAAAATAATGGATGAAATTGATCATGTTAAAAAAAAAAATAAGCAGCACAGGGTGGTTTGAGTGGACTGAAGTGGATTGGGTGGGGTGGGAGGGAGTTGGAGACTTTGGAGCATTTTCCGATAAAAATGTGAAAGACAAATGGTATCTCTACGTTAGTTACACAGAGATACTTGAACATAAATTAAATCTGTATGGTATCTCTACGTTAGTTACACAGAGATACTTGAACATAAATTAAATCTGTAACTGCTAGAAACTTATGGTGATGAAATCAGACATACATAAAATGCAAAACACAATACTGAGTATAGTTTAAAAAAAAATTATTAGTATATAACACAACTGAATAAATATATATACACTGTATATACGTGTTAAGATCGATTCGGTTTAACTATGTATACAAACATAACAGGTGCGTTCAAACTGATGTGGCATTTTCAAAATAAGACAAATCCATGTTAAAAAAACCACCTCTCAAACGTGCTTGCAAGAATAATAAGTTGCACTTGCGTGGTTACCATTAAAAAAAATTGATCATGTTTTCCTTCTAGTTTCGGCAAGGACACAAACACTTGGCTTCAGCAGTAAGCCAGACTAAGCCCTCGGAAAACACCTTGCATATCAATCGCTGATGACTTATAAAGCCAAGAAATACTACTTCTTACAGCAAAAGGCAAAAAAGAAACTCTAAAGGCAATTGAGTGTGCATAAAACATTCAGGGGAAAAAATGTCAATGAAAGACACGTCATTCTGCTGTGGCCCAGCCAGGCCATTTGCCACTAATGATATCTAACTAATTTTTGAAGACTGTATGTACAAAGGCAAACAGAAAATGGCTATTTAAGAACAATGTATACCAATATCAGACACACAAGAATATCTGTAGATGGGAGTTAAAACCCTTAAAAAACATTCACCAATATAATGAAAATGTATAGTTTTGAAAAAACAGCTTCAGCTCCCTGCAAAACTGTTCCAGAAATGGGTTAATTTCACACAAAGTACGACTAAAAGGCTTAATAAGGAGGAGGAAAACTATGTGCACAAACACAACTCAGCATTTCAACCAGTCTTTATCAGGAAATTAACCCTTCTGCCCTGAGAAGCAGCAAACTTTACAGTCATCCGTGACTAATCCCCCTTATTGCCACTAAACTAGCACGGCCTCAATGATAAGTTCCTGAGAAGCCCAATTAACGACAGTGGCTCTGTTTCCCTGTGAGCTGCATTTAAGAGACCCCAAAAATATTTAATTTACCATAAAAAATTGGGGGTGGGGTGGGGACGTAAACAGGATTTTTTAAAGGGCTATTACGATGTAATAATTGACCCTTAGTAGTCAGACAGTAGTCAGAGGGTCAAGTATGAGTCACCGTATACACTTTGGAGGGGGGGGGGGGGGGAGGGGGGAACACTTTGGAGGGGGGGGGGGGGGGGGGGGGGGAGGGCTAGGACATGAAATCCTTTTAATTTTTAGATCCGATTACCCCCTTTCATTCACATAAAGAAGGGGCTGCGAGGTCTTGAGGCATGGAGTCCGCCTCGAGTGCTAGAGGTTCCACGTTCAATACCCGATAAGAGCTGGGATTTTTTCACGTGGTCTTGGACTTCTAGTAATTTCTCTTGGTCTCTGGGTAGTGAGATTGGACACCTGTGTGTATTTTTCCGCACATAAAAAATCCCTTGGCAGTTGGAAATTGAAAAGAGTAGCCTAACGGCGCTGCCTGGGCAAAAATTAAAGTTAAAAATCTACCCAAAGTATTTCAGGATCCTCGCCGGTGATACAGAGCATGTGCACTGTGCTGAGCTTCTTCGGACTCAGACATGAGTTAGAAGAAGAATGGAGCACTTATAGGTTACACCCGTGCGCCATGATGTTGATCCGTTGTTCAAAACCTTAAAACCTCATTTTTATGTCACATCAATTCATATAAAGAAAAGATGTGACAAATTTTAATCCACATAATTTAAAAACATTTATCAATGATTTTTTTTAAAATTCCCGGTACCATAGCTTTTTTTGCGCTGAGATAAAAGGGTTAAACTACAAAGAAACAAAAATCCTTAGCCACAGCCAGAAATTAGGTTTTTTTCTTTCCCTATCTGACCCTCCTGCTTGCCGTAGCTTAAAATTCTTCAAGCTTTATTTGTTAAAGACTTTGGCTAAAATTATTGCTTATATCTATGTACTTCTTTTCCTTTTCCCTTGTTGAGCTTACTAGCCATAACAGTCATTGTATTAATTCATTTCTAAATACCTTGGTCACCTCTATGTTAAGCAAAAACATCCTTGACTCGCACAAGTAACCATGCCACTACACAGCATTTGTTTTTTATCAATTCAAATCCTTATCTCTTTTTAAATTACGATGCAAGATTTACTTACTCATTGCTTTCCTTGATCTTTTTGCTTTTTATTATTTCCACCAGTTATCATTAATACTGATGCTGAAAACACTTCGAAAAACTTGATTTCCTTCAATTACTTAGGATTTTTTCACAATATTTAATTGTCATAGGTTGTAGATTTACCGGGCCTTTCCAGTAGTGGACAGGCATAGTTCTCAATTTACCCAATCATGGATAGGCACACATTTGTAATTCACAATGCCTATTCAGTTTGGATGGGCACAGGTTTTAGATTCCCAATGTCTTCCTAGTAATGGACGGGCACAGACTTTAGCTAAACAATATCTACCCAGTAAGAGAAAGGCATAGGTTTTAGCTACATAATGTCTTCCTCTTCCCTGTAATGGATAAGCATAGGTTTTAGATTCACAATGTCTTCCCTGTGTTGAATAAGCATAGGTTTTAGATTCACAATGTCTTCCCTGTGTTGGATAAGCCTAGGTTTTAGATTCATACTGTCTTACCTGTAATGGGTAAGCACAGGTTTTAGATTCAGTGTCTTCCCTGTAATAAGTAAGCATACATTTTAGATTCACAATGTTTTCCCTGTAATAAGTAAGCATACATTTTAGATTCACAATGTTTTCCCTGTAATGAATGGGTATAGGTTTTAGTCACATAAGACTTTCCCACTAAAGGCTGTGCATAGATTTGGGAAGCCTGTGTTTGGGAGTGAATATTACTACCATGTAATCTGCACAGAAGACGCATGGTTTTGGCAAGTAACATTTACACAATCTTTTGTCTTGTTTCATTGTCTTTTATCAATATCCCCAGCAAAACAAAGTATTAAAGTTACTATTATTTTGAAGAAAAAAGTGGATAATATAGATTGTTCACTTGGTCAAACATGGAAAAAAAAAAAAAAGTACTGACCACATGAGAAAATCCTGTTCTCCTTAAATACTATTAAGAAACAGACAACTCAAAGGTTGTTCCCCAATGGAAAATGTGAACAAACAGGACACAAACAACACACTGCACTATCTGAATATTGTGTCTGCTTGTATTTAATTTTAGTTAACAGGGATTATTTATGGAGGGGGAAAAAAAGACCGGGGGGGGGGGGGGGGGGGGGAAGAGGGGAGGGGGGGGGGGGTAGCGAGACACAACCTATTAATTCAGTAGTATTATTTGTCAAAATTTACTCCTGACTGACTGGCTAAATGCTAATCATTCGTATCATATCAATAATCTTGTTAGGGTCAAGTGTTAAGTTCAGCAACTCTTGTCTCTTCCAATTTTTCCTGAATTACTTCCCTTACACAATCAGTCCATGACAATGCTAAAGTCAACTCAACATCTATCTATCCAGCCACCCACGAAACAAAATCAATGATCATGAGTACAAAGAAGGCTGATAAGTGCAACAGGAGCCTGGAAAGTTTTGGTGCAGTGCAGACAACAGACTGAAGAGACACTAGAGGTCAAGTTTACCATGTAGTTATTTCAATTCCCTGTATCTCTGCCAGTTCTTCCTCGGCATCACGATCGGTCCCGTACAACAGCCTATATTGCTGTGTTAATGCTGAAAGCATAAGAGGCCTTTTTTTTTTCCTGTACGCTAAAACCTTTTTCTATGCTGCAGTTCACCATAAAATATGCTCTTTGGAAACTGCTCAATGGGTTGTGTGACCAGCGCAGTGGATCTGATGTTTTTCCATATTTTTCCATGCTGTGTACACAGTGGATCTGATGTTTTTCCATATTTTTCCATGCTGTGTACACAGTGGATCTGATGTTTTTCCATATTTTTCCATGCTGTGTACACAGTGGATCTGATGTTTTTCCATATTTTTCCATGCTGTGTACACAGTGGATCTGATATTTTTCCATATTTTTCCATGCTGTGTACACAGTGGATCTTATATTTTTCCATATTTTTCCATGCTGTGTACACAGTGGATCTGATATTTTTCCATGCTGTGTACACAGTGGATCTGATATTTTTCCATGCTGTGTACACAGTGGATCTGATATTTTTCCATATTTTTCCATGCTGTGTACACAGTGGGTCTGATATTTTTCCATACTGCGTGAATCTTGGCAGGTTTGTTTTGGAATCTTGTTCCGACATCTGAATTTCTGGCCAATTTTGGAGTATGTATTTGAGGAAACACACTCAAATATACCCAGTAATACATTGTGCAATTGGCCTGTGTCTTCTTTGTTCACATTCAACATATTTACTGATCAGTCTGTATTTCATTCAGACGTCTTAACTACATCTATCCCATTCTTCTGTCACATTAACTCATGTAATCCAATTTGTTATGGTAACTTTTCTGTCTTAGGTCACTAATAGCTCAGTCATGAGGATTTAAAATTAAAAAACTTTAAAGAAATGGAAGATCCGGCATTTGGGAAAACAATGTTATTAAAAAAAATAAATAACTTTTCCTGTACAAAACACAACAGAACTTTTAAATAACCAGTTCAGGACACTAACTAAACAGGACAACACAGTATATCACTATTCTGTAGAGTATATAACTCTTATCCCACTGTTAACCAAAAAACAGGCAGAATATATCACAGTTCTTCCATTGGTTAATCAAAAACAGGCACAGCATTACCTTTTCTGCCATTGGTTAACTAAAAACATGTAGAGTATATCACTGTTCTTCCATTGGTATAAAAAAAAAAAGATTATATCATTATTCACCCATTGGTTAACCAAAACAGGCAAAGTCTTGTAGTTAAATAACCAATAGGTAAATTAGCAATTCTCAATATATGCTACACGGAGGGGTACAAAATGTTTCTGAAGAAGCCACTATAAATGAATGCGATAGAAAATTATCACTTATCAGAATCAAAGCTGAATTAGTTTGGAATATATGTTGCTGCTGGACAATTTGTATCTTGAAGTCTGTTAGCTATCATCAAATCATGACTGCAAAAAAACTGGGTTTTTTTTTTTTGGGTGCACAAATACTTTCTGTCTGTCTGAATGACACTCGTGTGCATGTGTGTGTGGTGTGGGTGTTCATGTGTATGTATGTGGGTGTGCATGTGTATGTATGAATGTAAATGTGTTTGTGGGCGTGAGTGCTCATGTGCGCGCATGCTTCTTACCATCTATGCTTATGTATTTATTCTTGATATTCATAATATTGCTGTATGCACATAACTTGCTTTATTGATAAAATACAATGCTGTATGAAAAATGCCTGCTTGGAAGGGCCGAATGTAAGACTGGCATGCGTGCCCAATTTGTGACACTTTAAAAATACAGTTCGTTTGTTCTCCCCACAATACATTATTTAATGTACAGAAGATACAAGTATCCTTTCTTTAGCTAAGTGGTCACACAGGTAATGAGGTTTGGGGTAGAATCAATAAAAGCATGAGAATCGCTGGGGAAAATAGGCAAATACTTGGCCAGGTTTTCATTCACACTCTGGACTAAAATCTTGCAAGTTCAGTTGCCAGAATGCTCTGACTTGTGGGACACAAGAGAAACCATTATTAAAATGCTGTTTGCCAGACAGGTAGGTCAAAATGGCATGCTATTGCTTGGGGGAAGAATCTGAGCCACTTGAGGCCACTGACTGTTGCTGTTGGGGTGTTGCAGGCTGTTGCAGTGACTGCTGCTGTTGCTGCTGGGAGAGACCAGAATTTCCCTGCTGTTGTTGAGGCTGGTGCTGAGAAGACTGCTGCTGAGGCGGACCTTGGGACAGAGCCCCATTTGAGGAGTCCAAGCTCTCACTTGAGTGAACTGAAAAATAACGATCTGGGGAAGGGGGAAAAAAAGTGAAACAATGCAAAGGGATGAATTTTGCTAAGTAGGAGTAAGACAAAAGCCGTCCCAAAGCAGATAATGTCACAAGGATATGAAGTCTAGTCCTAAATTTCAGCCCAGTGGTTCTCAACTTTCCTAATGCTGTGACTCTTTAATACAGTTCCTCATGTTGTGGTGACCGCCTCAAACATAAAATTATTTTTTTTTTGCTACTTCATAACTTCAGTGAATATGTGTTTTCCTATGGTCTTTCACGACCCTTGTGAAAGAGTTTCTTGACCCTCAAAAGGGTTGCGACCCACAGGTTGAGAACCTCTGTTCTAGCCCAAGAATATTACAGATATTGAGGTAGATTACATGTTTATCAATGTAGTCCTCAGTACTGTTTGTCACTGTTGCTTATATACTGGGACAACTTGTTTAGTTCTCTCCAAAAGCTCTACACTAGTGATTCTATCATACCATTTAATTCCCTCTATTCTGTGCAGGCATCAATTAATGAATGTTTGTAGTCTATTACTGATTGCCTTAGTTGTTCTCCATACTTCCACTCTATACATCAATCAATACTGATTTAACATAAGAATTAAAAATTGTAAGTCTAGTATAAATTTTAATTTCTCTTTACCTCCATAAACTTCACAGTACTATTAAAGCTCCTATTGCCTTTTGTATTCTTATTTTAATATCTCTATCGGGTTCCCCCATCTTTATCTACATCACTGCCTAAATAGATGCAAGACTCCACATCTTAAAGAAGGATACCTTTAGGAGAGATCACATTACTATTTGCCTGATTTATTCTCATCTTCATCTTTCCCTTATGGATTTTCAGTTCCACGCCCCTTTTCCTTTCTAGACAATTCTAAAAGCTTCTGGTACCCACTTTAATGAGGTTTAAGCACCCCAGAGCTGTACAGGTAAGAAAATAATGATCCGGCTGCCAGCTGATCCTGGACCGCTTCCTCTTTGGTTTCTGGAACCCTTGTGGCAGAGGTGCGGTTAGGGAAGAACAGACCCGCCCTCTAACACATATGTTGTAATGTAAGCTGTTAGCTCCACCGAGACCACAATCTGTCTCAATTTTATCATAAGGAACAGTGAGGGGCATTGTACGTTGCTTTAGCTGGCACAAAAATGAAGCATCCCCCCCCCCCCCCCCTTTCCCCGAAGCTGAAATTGGGATTAACTAATTACCTGATAAGAAGTGAAGTCTGGTAAATCTGGAGTCATTTTTTAGCCACTTTAAGCAGCACAGAGTATGCAATGTTACACCCCCCCGGACTGCACAACGAGCAATAAACTGAGCATGAAACCTCACCTTCCCCAAGGAGAGACTCATCTGTGTTTACTGTAGGCATGATGTTTGCCAGCATGGAGTATTCTATGTTGTCATCCATAGATATAAAGTTGGAGGTCCACCGAGGTATCGGGGTGGATCTTGGTGTTGTCCGTGGAGTGGCTATAGGAGAGGCAATCAGACTGAGTGTGGTGGGACTGATGACTCCACTGATGGCGTTGACAGGGCTTATACTTGGGTAAGTGAAGATCTGAAAGTCAGAACAAAAACAAAAAAACACTGTTCATTGTTCAATTTTCAGATCATCTTCATCACACATCGGACATGGCTGTAAGTGCTCTGATCTCCTCCTGAGTATGTCTCCAAGTGTTTTTAGGATAACAACCCCCATTCTGATCTGGCTGACGTAACGATGGGTGACTCCCATGTGGTTTTCCTGTCTCGCAGCTCCAACTGGTACACCCAGGGTATGCAGTCTATTCAGTGAAAAATAATCTTCGATTAACCTGAAAGTCTCTGAGTGTTTAGTCTCTCGTCTGGCATTGATGATGTCTCTCCTTTCCACACAGGGCCCATTCTGGATAACCGCACTGCCAGCCAAAGTATCTGCTTTCTCACTGCCCTTCACACCAGCATGCCCTGTGACAAAAATGAAGGTTATTTTGTGAAACACTGCGTGCTGTATCAGATGAAGCCGTTGTTCCCATACGTACCCCACCTTGATCTTTTGTAGCACGCTCATTGAGTCGCTGAGCAAACATGCATTGGTGAACTCCTGAGTTTTCTTTTCAGCCATTCTAGGGAATTTGTCACCGACACGACCTCAATCATCATGCTGCTGCTGGTAGAAGCAAAGGCTCCACTGTCTTCTTTAATGACTTGCCCTTTGGTTTTTGCAGTGAAAGCCCAAGCACTTCGCGTCTGGCGTATCAGAGTACCATCTGTATGTATAACAGCATCTTCCAGTGATGTGTGTTCCTCTACCAATGCTTTCACTTCTGCATCAACTATTGGTGGTGCAAAATCCTGGCAATGTCTTGTCAGGGTGATAACCACCACAAAGTACTGCTTGTATTCATTTGGCATGGGTATCCATTCCTCTCCATGGTTTATGTCTTGAAGGAAAAACACCCATTGAAGTCTTTGCCCGATCCAACAAGAGTGTGAGTTATGGGTGCTGTGTATGAATCATGGGTGCTGTGTGTGTTTTGGGCGCTGTGTGTGAGTTGTGGGTACTGTGTGTTAGTTATAGGTGCTGTGTGTGAGTTATAGATGCTGCATGTGAGTTGTGGGTGCTGTGTGTCAGTTATGGGTGCTGTGTGTGAGTTGTTAGTGCTGTGTGTGATTTGTGGGTGCTGTGTGTGAGTTATGGGTGCTGTGTGTGAGTTAGGGTTGTTGAGTGTGAGTTATGGGTGTTCAGTGTAAGTAAGTGGTGGGTGCTGAGTGTGAGTTATGGGTGCTGTGTGAGTTAAGGTTGTTGAGTGTGAGTTATGGGTGTTCAGTGTGAGTAAGTGGTGGGTGCTGAGTGTGAGTTATTGGTGCTGAGTGTGAGTTATGGGTGCTGTGTGTGAGTTAAGGTTGTTGAGTGTGAGTTATGGGTGTTCAGTGTGAGTAAGTGGTAGGTGCTAAGTGTATGTAAGTGGTAGGTGCTGAGTGTGTGTGAGTGGTGGGTGTTGAATATGAGTGTGGGGTTGGTGTTGAGTGTGAATGAGTGGTGCTTGCTGAGTGTAAGTGAGTGGTTGGTGTTGAGTGTGAGTGAGTGTTGGGTCCTGAGTGTCAGTGAGTAGTAGATGTTTAGTGTGAGTTATGGATGTTGAATGTCAGTGAGTGGTGGGTGTTGAGTGATAGTGGTGGATGTTTAGTGCAAGTGAGTGACAAGTACCGAGTGTGAGTGGTGGGTGTTGAGTGCGAGTGAGTGGGGCATGCTGTTGAGAACGGAAAAAGTTTAACGTAATGTCTGTGTACCCGGGTGGCAACCACACACATAAACAAAAACGCCAACACAAACATGCCAAAGCTCACCTGTGGGTGTATATGAGCAAAGGCATGCTCAGACCTAGACAGCAAGGTAAATGGACTAGACATGATGGAACGACTCACTGGTGGGGTACTGGGTGAGCTGGAGACACCACCCTGGGAGATGTGCAGCTGGTTGCTCACACCTGTAGAAGACACAATTGTGTTAATGAGGTTTTACCGTATTCACTTTCTTGTGTGGGTTCTAGTGCCTCATTCTGAGAGAAAAATTTCAGACCCACTGTCCCTTTAACTAGCCAGTGGCATTTGCTTCAAAGTCAAATTGCAAGAGGTGAGGAACCAACAGTCTGCACACAAATAAGCCAGCTCTTTGAAATAAATATGTCTGCAAAACTTCTGTCTTGTGCACTCTTCTATCCAAGGTATCATGTACATCCTATGCCCATCTTTGTGCTGGTCGGCCCCTGCCCTTCTTTCCTGGCACGATTCCTTCTGCTATATTTTTATTCGAATCTGCTGTAGCGCTCGATATTGTCAAAATATTTTTATGTTCAAGAGAAAATGCTGTTTACTAGCCTATCTTCCTTGATGTACATGTCTTTTAGAATGTCAGAATGTCATCTTTTTTATTGTCCACGGATTTCTGAAAATCTTTCTATAGCATTTCAGCTCAAAAGCCCTTATTTTATTCCTTAAAAACTGCAAGATAATCCAGTAAAAATCCAGATAACGACAGTAAAATAAGGAAAAGCAACAACAGGCATTCATGTTGCAAATCTGTTTTTATAAACTAATGCCGAATGCATAAAACATTTCATGTAAATAGTAAAGCATTCTTCCTATGCAACTGGGATATTGGTTATACATTCTCATACCTTAATATCCGTGGTTTGCAACATGGAGAAGGTCAAGTAATTTTGAAATAAAGTTCATTTGTACTTGTAATATGTTATACTAGCAATTTTTTCCTTAGTTTAGTTAGAAAAAAATAATATTTTTATAAACTGTTTACACCAGTGTTTCCCAAATTGTTCGTAGTTGCGGCACCTTTTTTCAATTAAAATGTTTCCACAGCACCCTAACCTAAGTAAAAGTATGACTTTTTGTATGTAAGGGATTTAAAAAAACCAAAAACTTGTGCATCTTAAAATATTTTGCGGCACCCCTGTGGAGAGGTGGCAGCTCCCAGGTGCACAGTTTGGGAATTACTGGTTTACACAACAAAAAGCCAAGGATGCTTCTATTCTCAAGAGCAGTTTGTACAGCAGATATAAGCAAGACAAAATTGTGTCAACCGTCACACACTGATATATTTGGACACTAAACTACTAGTCATTGGGTGACTGTTTCTTTTATGTCTGAGAATTTATTTATGTCAATGTTTTTCTTAAAGTTCTTGTTAATTGTGCTTGGGATTTTTCTTTGTGCTCTCCTCTTTTTAATCACATTCGAGGTGGCCGTGATGGTGGTGGTGGGGGGGGTCTTTCTATGTTTAATCCTGTTTTTCCCCGTTTAGGTTGAAGAAAAAAAAAAGGGGGGGGGGGGGGGGCGGGAACTACCCCCAATGTTCCTTGAAGTACAGTCTTTGCAACTGAATCATGTCTCACCATTGAATCACGTCTCACCAGGTGCCCGAACTAAGCTAGCTTGTGACATTTCACCACTGCCAGATTTACATCCTGTAAGATTAATGTCTCAATGATGAGAATCAAACAGCTACAAATTCTGGAAACCCCATTCAACCGTACAGCACAGTTATACTGGGGTACTACAAAACACTTATGAACTAAGCTGCAGTCCAATGTGGTGGATTGTATGAAATCTACCTAAAAACAAAGATACATGTACCTGCAGTCCAATGTGGTGGATTGTATGAAATCTACCTAAGAACAAAGATATATGCACTTTCAGTCCATAAGGTGGATTGTATGAAATCTACCTAAGAATAAAGATTTATGTACCTGCAGTCCAAAGTGGTGGTTCCTATGAAATCTACCTAAAAACAAAGATATATGTGCATGCAGTCCAATGTGGTGGTTTTATGAAATCTACATAAGAACAAAGATATATGTGCCTGCAGACCAATGTGGTGGTTATATGAAATCTACCTAAGAACAAAGATATATGTACTTTCAGTACAAATGGGTGGATTGCATGAAATCTACTTAAGAACAAAGACATACGTACCTGCAGACGTGGTGGAAGCTTGACTACTCAGTATAGTGTGACCATCTGAAGTTTGAAGGATGGCCACTGGCCGTGCTAGGTTAGGAGGAGGAGGGGGAGGTGGCGGTAGCATCCCTGGTGAGAAAAAATGGGGCAACCGGTTTGGGCTTCTGATTGGCGGCGAGTTTTGCCCCTGCTGAAAGTGAGCAGACAAAAAAAAAAATGGTCTAGTTTTGTCACAAACATGGGAAGTTTGCTGCAACAAAATCAAGAGTTTATTAACTGTCTTCTTCTTCTTCTTCAGCATTCCGAGTCTTTGAGGTCCAATGCTGCAGATATCACCCACCTGCATTCATATCTCTGGCTGGCCTTCTTTCTCTTTCCAGTTGGTGGCACCAAGTGTTTACAGGTCTATCTGGATATTATCTCTCCATCGCCTGCTTGGCTGCCCTTAAAAACTGCGATTCAAGCATTTCCATCTGTGACTTATCCCTATAAATTCCACTTGCACAGCATTTCTGCAACGGCCTACCTGATAAGCGTAATTAGCAGTAGTATTTTTTTTATTTTTGTCTGCTCAGTGTTTAGGAGGTCCAGATAAGAATAAATTTTCTTAAAATAGGATTCAGAGAGTGTTCTTGTAAACAAAAGGCTCTAAAAGCCATTTTGATGTCATAATCTGTGTTTGAATTCCAACAAGGTCTTGGTATCAGTCACCCGTTATATTTGTGTTAGAATTCCAATGAGATCCATGAAATAGGACCCATTTTTCAGACAGCCTATTACAGTTGACTGTTTTTATTTCCATGAATTACGACTTTTCTTTCAATAGAAAGTCTCATCATCATCATCATGTAGCAGGTCCAATACAGATTGCTGCTCCCATCACAGCAAACCTGAAAGCAGAGGCTGGACTAAGTCGTCATCTATCAAGCCCAATTCAAGTCCTAATTCACTGCTACCAAATTGCAAGCTGTGCATGGATCAATGAAAAATGGCAAAAAATACAAAACAGGAAATGGCTGTGCAAAAAACACACTGAATTATATATAAAAGCGGAAGAGTTTAATATAGAAGCTGCTAAATCAAAACAGAATTTATTCTGACCTGTTTTATATGAAAACTTTTTAAAATTGTGACTTTCATAACCAAACATCACAGTGGCGGGGGAAGAAGAACAAGTCATACGAACTCGTCGAAGCTTCAAATCGTAAAACAAAACCGAAGTCGAGTTGCAATTCATCAATTATGTGACTTGTGTCGTACTTGAGTCTAAGTCGTGCAACTCATGTTCTAACCATATTGCCTGCAAAACATTTTGTCCATTGCCAGCTCTTGTATCCAAAATGTCAGTTATGTCTTGTGCCCACCCACACAGTGGTCAGCCCCTCCCCTCTTGACCTCCACTTCTGTCCTTTCCAATTGACAGACTCTTAATTAATATGGCCAAGGTATTTTAGTTTCTGAAACAAGATGCTGTTTATCAGCTATGTTCAAATCTTTTAGGATGGAACAATTTCCATTCTACTTGGTTCATAGAATTCTATGAATCTTTCTATAGCATTTCAGCTCTAAATCCCCTATTTTCTTCATTAACGATTGTAAGATAGTCAACGTCTCATATCCATATGTGGCTACAGTAAGGATACATTCTATCAAAAATCTTGACTCTCATTTCCATTTAATTTATATACAGACCACCAAACCAGACAGAAGAGATACGATCAAGAATGAGTTCAGAGAGTTGGCAAAGAATCAATTCTAAATTATATTCACAGGCAGCACATCAAATGGTTTCCCTGCTCAGAGAGAATGCCCTGTGATGCCATACCATACAAGGCACACAGCAAATTATATACACAGACAGCAAATCAAATGGTTTGCCTGCTCAGAGAGAATTCCTTGTGATGCCATACCATACAAGGCACATAGCAATTTATTTACACAGACAGCAAAATCAAATGGTTTGCCTCCTCAGCGAGAATGTTTTGTGATGCCATACCATACAAGTCACACACCAAATTATATTCACAGAAAACAAATCAAATGGTTTGCCTGCTCAAAGAGAATGTCTTGTGATGCCTTACCATACAAGGCATACACCAAACGAGGAGAAGGACACAGAGTACAAGGAAGACCAAGAACTACAGAACAATTTTTTAACAGCATGATGTGTCTATGGGCGAGATGGCCAGAAGAGCAAGCAGCTGAAACTTAGATCTTCCTCAACACCCAAAGTGGTAAAAGAGGAAGTGAAGAAGAAGACACACTACCACAGACAACTCACGTGATTCTGAGAATTCTGTGCCTCTTGACAGACCAGAGTAACAAAGTCGCTCAGTGTGTCATTCTGCTGGGCCTCATATTTAATCCCTTGCTGGGATGTCAAGACCATATGGCTTATACCTGCGACAAGTGGAAAGGAAAAATTATCATAACATGTTTACAGACATTACAAAACAAACAACATTTACGTAACTAATCCTCTTCTTTACTTTTTTTACTGCTTCGGGTGGACATCTTTAACATCCTGACCTACTCTTGTTAAAACACACAAAATAAATTTAAAAAAAAAAAAGCAACTAGAGGAAACAAACAACACAATTAAAGCCCTTAAAAATTTACTAAATATGTAACAGAAAAACTACTAACGTCTAGTGTTACAAAAACTAACAGAAACTGGACTGTATACAAATTGTCATGCAAAGAAGCTCAACCACTTCCATACAGTCTATCTAAGAAAACTGGCAAGACAGGGTCCTGGATACTATTGTACTGGATATAGCTGGCATACCCAGCATCAGTACCATCCTGATGCAGTCACAGATTCGATGGGCAGGTTGCGTTGTCCGCTTGCCAGATCATTAGCTCCCAAAAATAATCATGTATGGTGAGACAAAGGATGGTAAACACTCTTATGGTGGCCAGAAAAAAACATTTCAATGACACTCAAAAGGTATCACTCAAAGCCTTTAATATAGAACCTGACACTTGGGAGACTGCTGCACAAGGCCAGATGGACTACATGGCGAAAGTCTATCCGAAGAGGGGGAGCAACCTGTGAGGCTTCAAGAAAAAGGGCCGCTGGACAGCACAGGCAGGTTAGAAAGACCAGTACAACAGACGATTTGCAGTCACTGTTCTCTGCCCTTCTTCCTCTTCTTTTGTCAAAATCTGCTTGTGCCGCTAGGCGTCGCAGTCTATCAGATGATCGGCAACCGAGCCAGGGCGCGCTCAGTCGCTTCATATGCCGTGATGTTATGAAGTCTCAAGTTGTCTGTGACTCCTTCAATCCATCTTCTTCTTGGTCTTCCCCTGCCTCTTGGTGTTTCGATTTTCATGTTGTATGCTCTTGATGCTGGCATCGTTGGTTCCATTCTCATTAGGTGACCAAACCATTTCATTCTTTGCTTCTCAATAAATTTAACGATGGGTATGGTTCCAATAGTTCTTGTAATCACATGGTTTCTCACTCGATCTCTTCTGGTTTTATTCGCAGCCATTCTCAAACATCTCATCTCTCTGCCCTCATTGTCCTAAATCCTTCAGGGCCTCTATTTGGCTTTATAAGTCACCTCCGAACTCACAGAACTCAACTATAGTTTTATGACAGATGAAAGAAAGCGTGCTTCTCTTCACTTTTGATGTACGAACAACAACACACACAGAAACTGTTAAAGAGAAGACTATAGCATTCAAGTACAACTATACAACAAACATCACCATTCTGTTACGAAGGAAGGATGCATGGACATTTAGGGCACAGTAACACCTACCAGGGCCAGGTGATGCATGCTGCTGTGAATGTGAGCCTGCAGACATCATGCCTGGCGTGTGAGTGCTCATAGGCCTGGGTGGTGTGGGAATCAGTGATCTAGAGAGCTGGCCACCCATGCCCCCTGATGGAGACACAGGGGCAAAACCTGGCTCTTGTTTAGGCTTGATTGGCAGCAGTATGTGAGGTGGGTGCATAGATTGATCCTGGCTCAATCCTGAAAATATCCAACATTTTTATCTATCAAAGCAATGTTTCCCAACTGCAAATTCTGTAACTTGGGCAACATTCTAAACAAAGATGATGCATTCAAAACTGTGTATGTCGACCAATAGCATTATAGACATTTATAGAACAAATATGCAGGTTCATCAAACCTGATTCCCAGGATTTTAAACCGCTATTAGAAGAGAAGCATTTAATACACGTGCAGCATCTTAAAATGTTCTGAAGTTTCATGTGCCGTGTGACCTTGTGTGACCGTGAATAGAAGACTTATTGACCCAAAAACAAAGAAACACTGAAGGCATACCACTGACACCACACCAGGTCATCTTAGTGCTAAATGTTTGTTTTAGAAAATTATGTAGTTGAATGTAAAGTCTCTTCTCATCTCATCCTGATACTCTTGTGATCCTCCTGTAACCTGCGGTGTCGAGGTGATGTATAATTTACAGAAAAGCGTCTGTTTGTGTGCTTTGTAAATGGGGATCCCCAGGGGCTCTGTAAATTCCTCTGTCTATTGCTTGCATGGTCTGCCTCTGCTTCCTTCCCGCCTGGTTGGTGCATCACTGCTTGCTGTGGTATACTGACATCCACATTATATGGCCTCAGCATTTCACCTGCTGTCTTCTAATGAAATCCAGAGCTGTTGTTACCCTAATTTTCCTTCAGATTTCATCATTCCTGATCTTATCTCTTCTCGTTATATTGACAGTCCTTCACAGGAATCTCATTTCAGTTGTTATAATTTTGCTTTTCTCTTTTTTTTTTAATTGTCCAGGTTTGGTTTTGATAACATAGGATTGGCAAGAAGACTGAAAAGTAAAGCGACATTTTGACCTATTTGGTAGAAATTCACATCTGTGCCTTTGATATTGTAAAGTGACAAATAATAGCACTCAAAAAATACACTCCGGTGAAAATCTGCCAAAATTCTCCATTAGGTGGCTTTGGCTAAGTGCCGAAAAATTAGGTTTGGGGACAAAGGATGGATGCTTGCACTACTCATAACTCCACATCTTCTTCTTTTTCATGTTCATCGGCTGTAAACTTCAGTGGAAAGTTCTGGTTATTTGTTCATATCTGGGCTTTAGTCTTCTTACAGAACCTGAGTGCTGCATGTACATCTATTTTACAATTTGACTTATGTGTATGCAGACTGTTGGTTCCTTGCCTCTGAGGCAAATGCCCCCAATTAGTCACCTCCTATGACATGCTTTTTGGAGGGAGGCAGTGTGTCTATTCTTGTTATCCTTAATTTGGGGTCCCAAAACACACACAGGGAATATCGCCATTTGATAACGATCAACGGTGACTACCAATAACATTCACAGTTTGTAAACTGTACAACTTAAGTCATGTAATTAATGACTTGCAGCTCAACTTGGCGTTATGTCTTGCGACTTGTAGCTTCCACGACTTGGTATGACTCGTTTGACTCGACCTGCCAATGTGATGTTTGGTTATGTCATGATTTTAAAAGTCTTCATATAAAACAGGTCAGAATAAATTCTGTTTTGATTTAGCAGTTTTTATTTTCAATTCTTCCATATTTATATAAAGCTGAGTGTTTTTTTCCCAAGGCCATGTCCTTTACAACAGGGTTATTCAACTGGCAGCCTGTGCGCCATATCTTGCCCGCAGAGGTCTAGCGAGTTGCCCATGGATCATTGCCAGTTAATAATAATAATCTTTTTCCAGTTTCTGGCCCCTAATAATCTTCATTTTCAACAGTGTGGCCCCTAAGTAAACTCAGCTTTACAAGTCGTTGCAAACTTACCACAGCATTTGTCGGCTGATTGTGGTTTTACCAAAACATTTTACGTTTCGTAATGTGCAACTGCTTACCCAATGATCGAAGCTCACACCACTAATGAAATCAACACAACGGCTGCCAAATCGTATGCAGCTGAAATGAACCCGGCATGCCAGTATTACAAAACTGCATTCACAGCTCCTCGGCCACAGATGCTAGTAATAACATCACAAACCCAACATTACCTGGCTCCATATGCTCCGCCTGCCAGGAGGAATGTGGGCCTAGGCTGCCTCCTGAACTCTTGGCATAGTAACCACTGAGAGTATCCTCCCCCTCCACGCTGTCGACATCATCATCTACCGAGGACATTGAGTTCATGTGGCTCCGCTTCAACTTTTTATGTGGGTTTCCTGTAAAAAAATTTTAAAATTCAGTTATTCTAAAAGAGAAAGAAACAGTTCACCAAAAAGATAAATATTATTCAAAGCGACAGAAACTATTAAAAGTTTCACATACATACTACACAATCGTGTAGTCCTGCTAAAAGACTACACAGAGCTGCTGAGGATAAAGCTGGATAATATATATATATATAAAATTAAAATTCCTGCCCCTACAGATTGTGAGGCCCTAAGCTGTAGCTAAATCCAGCACTGGCTGAGGGTCTCCATGGTGAAGTTGACAAACCCTTTGTCTCATGCTCTGACAGTCATGGGTTGCTTGTCCTTAGCAGCCATTGGCTGTAAACTCTCTTGGAAAAATCTGGTTGTTTGTCTGCTTCTGGACTTTAGTCTTCATTCAGAACTTGAGTTTTGTGTCCACATCAATTTTACAGATCTGGCTTATTCCTAAACAGGTTGTTGGCTCCTTGCCTCTCAGTCCGATGAACTCTGGAGGAATTCCCCATCAGCCCCCCCCCCCCTTCCCCAATTAGTAGACTTTAACAACATGTTCAGCATGATGCTGACCCACTGAGTGCTGACTGGTCTATACAAATACAGGTCTAGCCCTATATGCCCAATACGCCGGAAGGCTAGAAAAGGGTCCTTTACTTTTTACTTTAATTTCTGTCATGCTTGTAAGGGGTACAGTGGGTCTAATTGTTTCCACCCACAATGGGGCCCTGCTCCCAAACGGGAAAACACTATTCTAAATGACAGAAACTTTTAAAAATTATAGAAATGTGTTACACAACAGTGTATCCCTGCTGAGAAACTTTACAAAGAGCTTTTGGGAGTCTCCATGGTGAAGCGGTCAAGCCACTTGCCTCATGCTCTGAAAGTCATGGGTTTGTTTCATTCGGTTCAGCAGTTAGCTGTTATGCAGACAGAGACTGAGCCATATGTGATAAAATCTAGTGCAAAAGTCCATCCCCTCACTTTTAACAGAGGACTGCAGTAAAATTGTGGCTGGTGTACACACCTGCTGGGAAGTAAGCAAGGTAAAGTATGAGAAGGTCCCCTATTCATGATATTGGCACATTACACATACCTTGCCAGGCCTATATTTTTTCAGACTATATTTTTATAGAATAAAATTAAAATAAAAACATAATTAAATTAAAACAAGAATATCATTATTATTACTCAGATTAAGGCTAGCTGACACAAGGTAAAATAAATGATGATATCAGGAAAAAGGCTGGGACGGAATCAGTATTAAATAACAACAAAAGAAAGCAGATCAAATAAATGGTGTGCACATGTGTTAAGACTAATACCAGACACTGCACCACAGACAGTCCGGTCGTTTAAGACAAAATGGAAGAAGAGCCAGAGGTCGACCACCCAAGCAATGGATAGAGGGAATATCCTAGACCGTAAAAACCAGCATCTACGTAGCACATACCAAGGCTCTCACCCGATGCCTCTTCCAAACCTAATGCTGAAAGGCAACACAGGAAGAGAAGAAGAAGATGCTGAACACTGATACATGTCCGAACTCAGAACATCTAATCTAAGTGTTACAATTCTCTGCTTCTCAGATGTCTACCAGTAACATAAGGGTGCATTAGCAATTTAAAGACTTACAAGGCACTCATCTGAGTAGTGTAACTTTGCTCTGTGAACCAACTCCAGAAGATGTCCCGACAGGGCTTATTATGAAAAGAATACTGGCCTTACGAGCCAACAGTATATTCAAAACTTTATGGAATTAAAAGGAGCTCCAACAACTCTCAACTTTATCACAGAACATCTGCCTGTGTAAAACATTAGTGTGATCACAAGAAGAAAGGGGAGGAGAAGAAGAAGGAGAAGTAGAGAAGAAGGAGGAACAAGAAGAAATATGAGAAGATGAATAAAAGGAAGAAAAGGGAACAGGAGGAGAAGAAGAAGCATGACACTAGATCACACACCCACAAGAACACACTGACAACAGTAACACCCAACTGCTTGACTACCTGCAGGACTCAGAGTAGCCGTCTGACCATTGCTCAGAGTGACTGTATGCATTGGGACCATGGTTGGTGGTCCCTGCTCCTGAGGACTGTAGCTGTAGTAGCTGGGAGAATCCAATCTTCCTTGCTGGACGAGTGAATGGGTGCCATTTGGAGTCATCATTATTGATGCTATAAAAAACAAAAAAAGTAAAACATATTGGATCCTTTTTCTGTCCCTGATGTACAAGACATATGTAGCTAGACCCCTCAGGGGGCTGCGTGGTCTCAAGGCATGGTTGGTGTCCACCTTGAGTGCTAGAGGTCCTGGGTTCAAGCCCAGGTGAAGGCTGGGCTTTTTTCCTATGGACTTCTAGTAATTTCCCCTGGTCTCTGGGTAGTAAGATTGGATGCCAGTGTGTATTGTTGCGCGCGTAAAAAATCCTTGGCAGTTGGAAATCGAAAAGAGTAGTCTAACGGCGCAGCCTGGAAAAAATTTGTAGTTAAAAATCTACCCAAAGTATTTCAGGATCCTCGACAGTGCTACAGAGTGTGTGCACTGCACTGAGATTCTTCAGACTCAGGCTTGAGTTGAAGAAGAACAGAGCACTTATGGGTTACACCTGTGTGCCATGATGCTGATCCGCTGAATAATCAAACAAACGAATAAACAAACAAGCTAGACCCCTCTTTTAATAGGCCAACTGACACTTGATGCGGGAAAGGGCGAAGAGATGGGAGAAATGTTTGGGCAACCACTAGTGTTAACAGTTATAAGACAGCATCCATAATTATCTTGGCTATGTCAGTTCTGCAGCATTCACTGCCCTCAAGTGCTTGAAGAGCAGACACTGAATAGGTAAAGATGACAATATTTTGGGCCTTTGAAGGGTAAAAATCCATTACAGTCTTCAGGTGGTATACTGCTGTTTCCAGTGCAATTATTTCAGCTTCATAATTTGAGCAGAATTTCCCGCATGCATCAAAAATCTCTTCAACAGATCCATCAGGATAACCTAGGTAGATTCTGTAACCTGATTTAATGGTAGCTTTAAATGCAGATCCATCAGTATAAACATGTATCCATTCTTGGGGGTAAGAATCAATGGTCTTTAGCGATGAGTTCATAAGGGCGATTGGGTCGGAATGTTTGGTTTCTTTGTTTACCAATTTCATTCACACTTCTGGAGCTTTAAAGCTTTAAATAAAGAAGAGGTAACTATGAACCTCTTTTAACTACAGTGAAAAGGCGAAAAATGCAATGGTATGGACACGTAACAAGATCTAATAGCCTTTAAAAAAAATACTGCAGTGCTCAGTAGAGGGAAAGAGGAGAAGAGGCAGAACAAGAAAGACCTGGTTACAGAACCTGATTGACTGGACAGGCCTCAGGCATTTAACCATGGTCCATCGCAACTGACTGCTAAAGGTGGAGAGAGCTGATCAGACAGTCAACAGAAACGGGTGACCCAATGACACCTAGTGTTATGGGATGATGATGATTATGAGATAAATAAACTTTTTATGAATTTATTAATGATGTGTGCTAAATCGTTCTTTTTTGCTGGAAGTAAATGTTTTTTTTAGTGTTCCCAGGGCGAGAGAGTTAAATCTTCATTCTTGTCCCCGCTCCCACAAGTGCTTTAAACAGTAATCACTCATTAATCTACTTCATACTTCTGATGATGATGATGACGACGACAGAACAGAGCTCTACAGTAACTACAAAACAGCCTAAGAATCAGGACTTACGTCGAGTGACACGAAGCAGCTCAGATGCAGAAAACACCCCAGTTGCCATGATGCTATCATTTCCAGACACACCAGAGTGGATGTTACCCGGAACTAGAATGTCAAAATAGGATAGTTTCAGTAACAAAAGCAGGAAACACAAAAAACAACATAAAATACTAGAACAAAACATGAAGAAAAAAAAGAGAAAAAAAGACACAAATGGAAAATAAAATACAGGGGGAAAAGAATAAAATAATTTAAAATGCAACAAAAATACAAGATCAAAACACGAAATTCAAGAACACAATATGAAATACAAGAACAAAATATGCAACATATGAAACATAAAGAAAACCTGAATTAAAGAACTTAATATGAAATAAAAGAATGAAACATAAAACACAAACAAAACATGAAATACAAGAATGCAATATGAAATACATGAAATAAAACACAACACAAAGAAAGCATCAAATAGAAGAACACAATCATTCAATGAACAAAACAAGAAAAACAAAACATGAAATACAGGGGAAAAACATGAAATACAAGAATAAAACATGAAATACTAGAACTATCTTCATCTCTCTTTCTAATTTAACCTTTTGTTTATCCACGCAAGTACTATTTTAGAAGCTGGAAAAAAAAAAAAAAAAAATTAACAATAAAAATAAAAAAAATAGAAATAAACTTGCTATCACCTCATAGATCCGCCTGGCGAGACGCTGACCATATCACCCACTAGGTGCTAATTGGTCTGCAAAATATGGGTCTAACCCAATATGCATGAAGGCGAGGAAAAGGGTCCTTAACTTTACCTCAGACGAGTATCATGCCCACTTGCCAGTGCATTCCCCCCCCCCCCCCCCCCCCACTTTCCTGTCTTCCTCACTTTACAATTTTTTTTTTAATAATCCACACAAAAATGTAAGAATTTACAAACTAAATACTGATCAAAGTAAATCTGAACAACCACAAGCATTAAATTCACTTGTTAGTGTGTATATCTCTCTTTCTGTCCTGCCTTCCTATCTTTCTAGTATTTTACCTTATGTTTACCCATAAACATACTATTCTAAAAGTTCAATACTGTTACAAATTAACTTGCCACATCGTTATGCATCAAGCACACTACATTATTAATTTGAATAACCCACCCTAACAAAGGACTGCAGGTTTCTCTGGAACCATAGGGTCACCTTTACATAACTGTGTTATATGGCAGAAGAGGGTTTCTGGGATCTGCTCCAGTTTGATTCTCATTCTTGAGGTGTTAATCGCACAGACAGCAATCCTGGAGGCGAACAATAACCTATTTGCCTTACAGTACAGTATCAAACATAACTCATCCCCGTGTGGGTTCCGGGGCACCTTTGTGGGGCAGGTGGTGGTGGGAGAGGGGGTGGGGGAACAACCACTGCATCCCCGACAAGCATGTTGTAAGAGTCAACTAACTGGAAGCTCCCTTTCAAGTAGGAGTTCATCTCTCTGAGCTAAGCAAGCAGCAGTCTGTATACAAATAAGTCAGATTTGTAAAATGGATGTGCATTCAACACATAGGTTCTGGAAGAAGAGTAAAGTACAGAGGTAGATGAACAATCAGAATTTTCCCCCAGAGTTTACAGCTGGTGAATGTGAAGAGGAAGAAGAAGAAGAAGAAGAAGAAGAAGAAGAAGAAGAAGAAGAAGAAGAAGAAGAAGAAGAAGAAGAAGAAGAAGAAGAAGAAGAAGAAGAAGAAGAAGAAGAAGAAGAAACCACACACAATAATAAAATATCAACAACTTACCTTTGATATCTGCATCCCCATTCATTGAAAGATCAATGTAGTCACCATGGAGATCTGGCACTGAAAAGATAAGATTTACAATTCAGACAGTATTAACCAAGATGTGATGAGTTGAGGTGACATCACAGCCCGCAGGGCATTCCCTCAAGTGCTCCGTTCCTATCTTCAGCAGCCAGTGCAGAGTTCCGATACTAATGGTACCAGTAGCATTCTGATTAAACGTTCGTCTCTACTTTTCTCTGAGCTTTGAGCATCTGCCAGAACCCCTCTTCACTCCCTGCTGCATCAATCTCACCAGACTGTGGTGATTAACCAAGATGTACTGTCATTGAAGCAGACCCTCTGTTAATCACTGCTCTCATCGCAGTCTGCCTAACACAAACTTGGTCTCTCGTCAGCTTTACCATCTTATGGGGCTGCGTGGTCTCGAGGTATGGTGTCCGCTTTGAGTGCTAGAGATTCCGGGTTAAATTCCTGGTAAGGGCTGGGATTTTTTCACGAGGACTTGGACTTTTAGTGATTCCCCCTGGTCTCTGGGTAGTGAGATCGGACGCCCGTGTGCATTGTTGCACTCGTAAAACATCCCATGGCAGCAAAAAATCAAAAAGAGTAGACTTACGGCGCTGCCCGGGCAAAATTTGGAGTTAAAATCGACCCAAATTATTTCAGGATCTTTACCGGTGCTACAGAGCCTGTGCACTCAGACAGACTTGAGTTAGAAGAAAAAGGGAGCACTTATGGGTTACTACCAGTGTACCATGATGTTGATCCGTTGTTCAAACCTTAAACCACCTCATGCACATTCCTGTGTCAATCTTTGTGCTGGTCAGCCCCTGTCCCTCTTTCCTGGTACCATGCTTTCTGCTACCATTTTCTACAATCCTCCGTGATGCTTGATATGATCAGAATATTTCAGTTCCTAGGGAAAGATGCTGTTTTCTAGACAATCTTCCTTACCGTTCAGATATTTTAATATTTCTTCTTGGTCCATGGTATTCTGAGAATCTTTCTATAGCTTTTCACATAAAAACCCCCATTTTCTTTCCAAATGACCAAGAGAGTGAAATCATCATCATCAGGTGCCTTGCCGACTGGAGTGGGCGATCATGCCTGTCCACAATTCGCGATCTCCTGCAGCATGTATCAGTTCGTGTGGTGACACACCTCCATGCCATGCAACAAGACTGAGTGCAATATGAAGCTGAAATATGGAGAGCAACTAAAGTTATCAGTAATAAACTACAAACATGCATTAACTTGCTCCTCCGCAGAAGAAAGAGAATAAAATGGTAGGACAGCAATTAATGTGGAGCTTTGGGAGAGAACTAAACAAATTCCAATGAATCATGGGGTGAGGAAAAAATCTGGTGCTGGATAGGACACACAGTAAGAAAAGCTGATTAAAAATATAACTAAAATGTCTTTGCACTGAAATCCATACAGAGTCAAAGAAATAAGGCAGACTATTTAAACAAATTAAAAAAAAACTGAGAAGTGAATCAGAGAATGAAATTAAAAAGAGGGAAAGAAAAGCACGATAGCGATTCTGTGCAGGTTGGCAGGGCTTATGCTTCACTGGGGGATAGAGGGAAGAATAATCAAAGTGTATGATAGAATCAGTTCAGTTATTAAACGGGTGCTAACCAAAAAAAAAAAAAAAAGGGGGGGGGGGGGGGGGGGACCAGGAAAATGGAGAATGTGAGGAGTCAATTAAAATTACAAGCCTTTTGAGCGTCTTTGCTCCAATGGAGGAGTATGGGGAGAAGCAAGAGAAGAATCTAATGCAAGCATAGGAGCACCCAGACAGTTTTAGAGAGTGGCTAACACAGGGAGAAAATGCTGAATGAGTTGAGGCAGTGGCCCAGAAAACATCAGCTACATCATTATCAAGTGCTCTGCCAACTGGCAAGGGTAATCATGACTCTCCACAACCTGTGATCTGCAATAGCATGGATCAGTTCATGTGCTGACACCTCTACATGCTATGACAAAATGCTGTCAAGAGTCTTCTCACACAGTCCTCCTCTTATCTCTTCTTCCACAAATATTTCCAGTCGTCACAAACCTTTTCCAGTTTCTTTCTTCTCATAACATGACCACAAACCACAAAATTATGACTGTCTCCTTCTGATGTTTGTATGTGATAATTTATCTTCGGGCCCTCTTTCAAAACATCTGGGTAGCTCATTCCGGCTGTCCCAGGAATTTTAAGCACTCTTTAGTGAAACAGCACTCCCTGAGTCCCTGAGAAAATGTAGGAGATATGTTTGTGAAAAAACTGCCACAAGGTACAGGACAACTATGAATGAGGAAGCAGCCTCTCACACGGGACAACTATGAATGAGGAAGCAGCCTCTCACACAGGACAACTATGAATGAGGAAGCAGCCTCTCACACAGGACAACTATGAATGAGGAAGTAGCCTCTCACACAGGACAACTATGAATGAGGAAGCAGCCTCTCACACAGGACAACTATGAATGAGGAAGTAGCCTCTCACACAGGACAACTATGAATGAGGAAGCAGCCTCTCACACAGGACAACTATGAATGAGGAAGCAGCCTCTCACACAGGACAATTATGAATGAGGAAGTAGCCTCTCACACAGGACAACTATGAATGAGGAAGCAGCCTCTCACACAGGACAACTATAAATGAGGAAGTAGCCTCTCACACAGGACAACTATGAATGAGGAAGCAGCCTCTCACACAGGACAATTATGAATGAGGAAGTAGCCTCTCACACAGGACAACTATGAATGAGGAAGCAGCCTCTCACACAGGACAACTATAAATGAGGAAGTAGCCTCTCACACAGGACAACTATGAATGAGGAAGCAGCCTCTCACACAGGACAACTATAAATGAGGAAGCAGCATCTCAGACAGGACACCAACAGACTAACTCATCTGGCAGCAAACAACTCAAAGTATTTGTGTTAATTTCAAATGGCATGATATACTTTTCTGAAATCCTGATGATTCATTTAGTTATTGTTCTAACCCAAATAAATAAATATAAAATAAATATAATAAAGAGCAATGAAGATGTCTTCAAATAAAAAACTGACTCCCAAAGAGAACTGCCTACACTAAAAGGAGACTACTGCACATTCTTTGGTCATGTCATGAGGAGAAAACTGGAGCACATCAAGATGAAGGGAAAGTTGGAGGGGAAAAGAAGCTGACATAGAAGTTCCTGGATGGCTGGAAATCAGGGCATGGAAGATCATATGAATTAGAACTGATTTAAAGTGCACGAGATAGAAGGTTGTGGAAACATGACTACCAATGTCAGATGGCATGGATAATAAGAAGAAAAAAATATATAAGCTTTCTGATGGATGACCATGCATACAGAGGAGCAGATGTAGGCAGTGAAAACATCTTATGTGTTGGGGGAAAACAAACTTAAATTAAAAACAGGTGCCAAAAACAGACAGCCAAGAATAGACAGTCAAAGACTTGACAATGAAAAAGTAACAATATATTCTAGTATATTTGAAACCAACTTACCATAACTATGTATAAAGTTAGCAAGGTAAAGATCCAGCTCTCTGACCGAGACACTTATATGGTATGGGTTCACACACAGATTAGGATGTAAACAGTCCGGAGACTTCTCCAGCCTCTCCCCATCCGTCGACTCCAGAGGGATTGCTTTAAACAGGATGACCATGACCAGGTCAAGCCTCCAAACTTTATCAGCTTGCCGCAAACAGTCAATCCGCCTCATTTTGCCCTTCTGATCCGGATTGCTGAGCACACAGATTGGATTTCGCTTGCGGGTTATACTGAGTACAAAGTCTTCACGGCACTCCTGGGTAATGTCTTTTCTCAGCTTGGCCAGCAGTCTGGAGGCCCACTTCTGTTTTATGTCTGCCTTCTCGTTCTAATTTGAAAAGAAACAATGTATAAATGTAAACTGATGCAGCTGATCACGCAAAATGGTGAAATAAGAATATACAGTGGAACCACAGTATTCGTCATTAATCTGTTCCTGAAATGAGGATGAATATTACAAAAGAAAAATATCAAATGAGTTTTCCCCATAGGAATCCAAATATTTAAATCTGTTCCCAGCCCGGAATTTTGCCTAATCTATAATTTAACAAAGAAAAAAATTCACTCAAAAATTGATCTCAGAAATTGTTGAGAATTCATTTTAATTACATACTAGCTACTATACTTATTACTGCTTTATAATTATGACAGAAATTTACTCGCCATGTTGAGTTGAGCTGAGCTGAGTCGAGAACCGACATCACAGCACTCGGGGCATTCCCATGCATGTTCTGTCCTCATCTTCAGCAGCCAGCGCAGAGTTCCAATACTGATTTTACCAGTCACAATCTGGCTAAAAGTCCATCTTGCCTTTCCTCTGAGTGCAGTGAGCTGGCCAGACCCTCTGGTTACACCCAGATGCCTCATTCTCTCCAGGCCATAATAATCTTCTTTCTCTACTGATTCCATTGCTTGTTCCCAAAGGGCCTTGACCACATCTGCCCTGCCATGATGCATAAATATACCGTAGGACTACATAAATACATTATAACAATTTATAAGAGAAATTTATCTTTTGGATGAAAAAACAATGGCTGTTGTTTGGAAGGGAAGTCCTTGTCCATTGTGACATAAGGTAAAGTTACTTCTGGTCATTCATGCCTTAATAATTCATCAGCACACCCAGATGATTCATCAATTCGCAGTCTAACATTGTTTGTTTCATTGTTTTAATAAATTTGCAAAAACTGTTCAAACACATTGTCAACAAATGACTTGATACATTTATTAACTATAGTAATGTTTGGGTGCTATTTCTCAAAGAAAACCTGCCTTTTGCCCCAACTGGACAGCCATTTCATCTTCCTCTTCTTGCGTTTTTGTCTCGCGTATCAATTTCACTGTCATTTTTAGTTCATTCAGTGGTCCAAAGAGTTTACATTCCACTGTTATTCTTTCTTTTCACAAACCATATCACTGCTGTAAGTAAATGTTTTGGTGCTTTATTATCCTACCCCCGATTATGTCACAGGTCAGTCCAACATTTTAAAGGGTGGTAAGACTGGGTTTCCCGGCTTTCTGATGCTTTTAAAGACCCCAAAACAACTAGAACAGGCCCTAAACCCCAACCCACCTTCATCCCACGAGAGAGTGCAGCCTAGGCCCCATGACTGCACGCAGCCTAGATCCCACAACTGCATGCAGCCTATCTACCGCCCCCTGAAATATTAGACTGTCCCATGACCTGTGGATCTCCCGTTTTGATATTAATAAAGCACCAATGTTTTTCAGCATGTTTGCTTACTGTCCCTGCTCTCAATAAAACTGGTGAATTAATCAAGCCAGCTGGCTAGTGCTCTGAAGGTGATGGGTTCGTTTCATAGATGTGTTGTTCAATTCCCAAGTGCAGTTTATAAGGAGATCCGGGGGGGATCATTGCTGGAGTTAGGATGGAGTTTATGCTTTGTGAGATGTTCTCGCAGGTGGCCACCAATTCTGCAGAGACAGACCAAGCTATACAGGATAAAACCTATAGCAATGAAGTTGATCCCTTTAAATTTAACCCTTAAAAAATATTTAAGAAACATATACCACACCTAAAACATACACAAATCATATACCCCACCTGTAACTCATCTTTGACTCTCCTCTCCTCTTCCATGGACATTCTCTTTTCATGTTTCTTGAAGTATTTTCTCTTTGATGCCTGAAGGTTGAACCATGTGTAGGAGAACGACTTGACGTGAGGCAAAAGGGCCTCGATAAATGGATGGAATTCATCCTGGAAGAGAAACTTGGACATTCAAGGCCTTTACAAATAAACATTACTGTAGATAGTAAGCTAAGGACCATTTTCATGCTACAGTGGATTGGGTTTATAGTAAGATCTATTTTCACGCCTTTAGGCGCATCGGGCGTACCCATATTTTTACAGACTATCAGCACTAGGTAGGTAATGTGGTCAGTATCATGTCGGCCATCTTTACTTCCCCAGGACAGCTATCCCGGTACCCATTTTTGACTGGGTCGACCTGCGACGCACCATACCATGATAAAATTCCAAGAAGCCATCAGTGGGTTTCGATCGTGGTACGTTGGTATTACGAGTCAGACTCACAACGCCTAAGCCACGGACGGCACTTTAGGCTAGATTTTTATTTTATTAGACAAACTGGTACTCAATTAGCGATGTGGTCACAGTCAAGTCTGCTGCCTTTCCTTCTCTATGAACATTACCTTGTACCTATTTTAGGCTGGAAACTTACAGTTAGTTGCGAATCCTTTGTAGGAGGTTGTAGAACCAACCTCAGAATTGTTTGGCTGTTGTGGTTTTTCTAGGCTGTATGTTCAGTAGCTGGCCACTGCTTTCTGAAAGGTCAGCTCTCGGCATCACTGTCGAAAATATAATGGAAGCAGAGCCAGAGTTCAACGAGGCAGGCCATGGACAGAGGGAATATCCTAGGCCATAAATACCAGCATCTATGCAGCACATACCAAAGCTCTAACCCAAAACATTTTCAAAACCTGACGCTGAAAGGCAATAGAGGATTAGAGAAGAAGAAGAAAAACCAGAAGCAGGAGGAGGAGGCGGAGAAGAAGAAGAAGAGGAGGAAGAAGAAGAAGAAGAAGAACAAGAAGAAGAAGAAGTAGAAGAAGAAGAAGAAGAAGAAGAAGTAGAAGAAGAAGAAGAAGAAGTAGAAGAAGAAGAAGAAGAAGAAGAAGAAGAAGAAGAAGAAGAAGAAGAAGAAGAAGAAGAAGAAGAAGATAATCTAGCATGCAAATTCCCTGAAAAAAAATGTGCCCTGATATGGATTAGAATCCTAGACCTCTAGGCCAGCTAGGATAATGGACATTCATCAGGGGGGAGGGGGGGGGGAAGACTCTGATGATGAAGTGTTTAAGACATCTTATATCTTAAACACTGTGGTTTCATTTTGAGAATGTTTAGCCATCTTTCTTTTCCTCCTGGTTGCTACCTGATGGTCTGACCACCCGAAGATTAAAAACTCTCAATCTTGATGGCAAGCCAATAGAACAAATCCCAAACACCCCTTTCAAATTCCAGAAGTTGTAACTAGAGTCAAAGGTTCAAGTTGAGAAGACAAACGCAACGAGCTACAAAGAGGAGACACCAGACAGAAAATCAGTCTCATAGCGAGGGAGTATCTTTTTGGGCAATCCTACGTGGCAGAGACTGTCACTCCCGCATAGGACTTTACAGTCTCAGCAGATGCTGTTCCCAAAGCCAGCAGCACATCTCCATAGTCCCCAGGATGCCAGCAATCTTCAGAACAAAGTGTCTTTGTTATTGTTAGTACCCATATTAGGATGTGTGTATCAATACTCAAGAGGATAACCAATAGGTGCTGCTAGCAAAGATTGTTGACAAACTATACCTGCTGATCACCCCCGTTTTAACATAAATAAACATGAAAAGGGGGTGGGTGGGGACACTTAAGGCCATTAAATAAACAAACAGACAGTTTATTGATCGGCACTGGTAGAAAGCTAGCAGAACACACTAGACAACATAAAAAATCTAAAGTTACCAATGGGAATCGAACCCATCACCTCCAAATGGTGTGTGCATCGCTGGAGAAATAAGGGCTATCTTCCAAATAACGGTCCCTAATTATCTACGCAGAAAATAATCCCTAACAGGGCCTCAGTCATTTGTCAATTGCGCAGTTCTGTCATCTTGTAATGCGAGCTTGCAGCGACTTCCGCCGCCGCCGAATTGCGAACATTTGGCAACCTCCCCCACCGCCGAGAGTATCCCTCCGCCACGTGCTGCTCACGCTGGGACTTATGAGCAGCAGCTACCGCATTTCCTGCAGCTGTCTTTGTTTTATTTGCTCGTAAGTCCCAGCCATCTAGTATAGCCCCAATCCACGCCACTCACGCGGCGTGGGGGACACGTGGCGGAGGGATACTCTCGGTGGTGGCGTAAGGTGCCAGAAGTTCGCAATTCGGCAGGGCCGGTATAGTTCACGGAAATACGCAACTGACAAGTGACTGAGGCCATGTTAGGGATTATTTTCTGTGTAGATAATTTGGGACCGTTATTCGGAAGATAGCCGAAATAAGTCTACTAAGAACATGACCAATTAGTTATTAGCTACCCCTAAAATAAAAGATGTCCTTATTAGCCATGTGGAATACGGTAGTAGTAATAGTATTACCAGTTGTGTTTTGCTTCAATTAATTTCTTAGTTTTCTTAAAATCGACAGCAGTGAACACCAATAACAAGCACATATAACACTTTATGCTGAAAATTCTAAATTTATGGTCAACGAAGTAAAGTATGGAATGGCGTTCAATGTGTTGCGTTCAATGTGTTGCGAAGGATATAAATGACATCGATGTTGTGTGGGTATAATAAAATATAAACAATCCATGATGATCATTCAATTTTCATTTTGATGGTGTTAAAATAATTTACCATTATTAAATTCACGTTCAGCTGTGGCTAAGCGGCCAGAGGTCACCTCTTTGGCAATCATTTCCTTCATAAATGTGCTTCAGAAAGGCAACACACTTGTGTACATAACAGGGGAAAGCCCCCATCCAAAGGAACTGTAAAGAAACCTGATTGTTGAGTTACTACTACACAGCCTCCACTGCAGACTTCTGCGACTGGAACTGCAGACGACAACACTGTTAGTTGTACAGACACGCCACCTAATTTGAAGCACCCCGTTTCGTGGGGACTTCAGATTATCGCGAATACACGATACCCCCGTTCGAAAAACTGTACGACTAAATAAAACAACTGCAAACACGGCTATTATCCAAGGTCAGAGGTGTGTATAGCTGCTTTTTCTGAAGCACGTCTTAACATGAAGGATTTCCAAAGCAGCCATTTGAAAAGTAGTGCCATCATAAATATGCCATTACAGCAAATGATTTATATCGGAAATATAGGCGAATATGATATTTGTGTTATTATAAACTATATTTTAATTAAAATATATAAAAATTTACAGGTCAGAGAAAAGAATGTCATCGCTAAAGTACTGATAATCGTGAACTATATTTTATCAGGAATGAGTATTCTTCAGAAAATGGTGTGAATAAAACCCTGTTAACTCTCATGTGTTAAATTACGTTGCGCTTAATTCCAACATATAGTTGGCATTCTTTCATCTGTATCCTAAACTAATATCAACTCAGTTCGATTTCGTTTATAATATTAAAATATCTTCTTTATTAAGCCAAACAAATTAAAAATTAAGCTGTAAAACATGGTTGGGGGGACTTTGTTATTGTTAGTATCCATATTAGGAAGTGTGTGTGTATCAATACTCAAGAGGATAACCAATATGTGCTGCTAGCAAAGATTGTTGACAAACTATACCTGTTGATCACACCTGTTTTAACAAATAAACGGGGAGAGAGAAGACACTTAAGGCCGTAGAAATAAACAAACAGACAGTTTATTGATCGACACTTGTAAAAGGATAGCAGAACACACTAGACAATACAAAAATCGAAAACTACCATCGGGAGTCAAACCTGTCACCTCCAAATGGTGTGTACATCGCTGTAGAAATAAGTGTAACGACCAATTAGCTACCCGTAAAACAAAAGATGGCTCTTCATTAACCATGTCTGTCGTACAGCTTGAAATTCACAATTATGGAATACGGACATAATTATTATCAAACCATTGAAATGGCACTATAGGTTACATAAATTTATATTAATCAAGCATGGGTCTAATATTTATGTATTATGTGAAATAATACACATTGGAACAAAGGGCTATTATATAACAATACTATATGTTGCGTTTACGAGAACCCTATTTAGGGGTGAAAGAACTTGGGGGAGGGGACTTAGAGCATTGGGGCACCCCACCCCTGCTTTTACTGGGAAAACAGTAAGTGACACTGTTGTGTCTGGGCTCTTCCCTTAGAAATATGTAAGGGCAGTGTGATCATAAAAGCCTGAGCTGAAAACGGGACATCCTACTGATATTTTTATGATATAATATTGCGATAACATAATATAATAACATTTTGAACAGAAAGCGGGATAAATTACTAATATTTTGAACTGAAAACGGGACATTTCAAGCCAATAAGTTTTTTTTTACACACTGAATTTTGGTACAATAATTTTATGTCACCTCCTCACACCTCCCCCACCACGTAGAACGAGTTTTCTTTCTGCTTTATATATATATATATATATATATATATATATATATATATATATATATATATATATATATATCAATTGCCGTCTCCACAAAGAAGATTGGCTACAATGGATCTCCAACAAGCCATGTCTCTTGCCCTTGATGTACACTCGCTCATACTGCTGTTCGTCCGTCTCTTGATGTTATCCTCCCACTTGTAACGCTGTCTGCCTTATGATCGCCTACCTTGAACCTTTCCATCTATGGTGATCTTTACAATACTGTTATGTCTTTTAATGTGACCAAAATATGTCACTTGTCTCTTTTTTATTTCACCTAGCAACTCTCTTTTCATTCCCAATTTCCTCAGTACCTCTGTATTTTATAGCTTTTGTTCCCATGAAATACGACCTAATCTTCTGTATATCCACATCTCCAAAGAATTGATACGATTTTCCAGTTGTTTGTTCATTGTCCATGTCTCTGTGCCATACAGAAAGGTTGAGAATACATAACATTTGACAATTCTCATTTTTAATGTATTGCTTATTTCTCTTGATGTCAGTAACTTTTGCATGTTGTTGAAAATGTTTTTGGCCATCCCTATTCTTTTCTTGAGTTCTGTTTCACTTCTGCCGTCACATGTTGTTACTTGTCCAAGATATAAAATTTTTTTAACTTGTTCCAATTTCACCCCGTTCACTGTGATATTCATTGTTAGCTGATTATTTTCTTTGCTAAATATCATGGTTTTTGTCTTTTTCAAATTAATATCTAATCAAAATTCTGTACTCCTTGTGTTTACTTGCTCCACTAGATCTTGCAACTCCTGCTCACTCTCTGCTAGCAACACTGTGTCGTCAGCATATCTCAAATTGTTTATTATTCTACCATTGATGTTCAGTCCTGGTAATTGTACAATTTCTTTAAAAATGGTTTCTGTACATAAGTTGAAAAGGCTAGGCGACAGCACACATCCTTGTCTTACTCCTCTCTTGATCTCTATCTGGGGTAAGCAGGTGTTATCATATCTTATTGTTGCTTCTTGCTCCCAGTATAAGTTTCTAATAAGTCTGATATCCTTTCCATCTAGTCCTATGTTTTGAAGAGCTGCAATTAGTTGTTCATGTTGCACTCTGTCGAAAGCTTTTTTGTAATCTATAAAACATGCATAAATATTTTTCTGAACTTCTATATATTTTTTAGTTAGCATCTTTAGACAAATTATGGCCTCTCGAGTACCACTGTTTTTACGGAATCCAAATTGCTCTTCAAAAACTTCTTTCTCTATTTTATGTTGAATTCTTGCTTGTATTATCTTCAAGAGTAACTTAGTTACGTGACTCATTAGGCTAATAGTTCTGTAATCTTCATAATCAACAGCTTTTGATTTCTTGGGTAGTGTGATAAAAACAGATGTTTTCATGTCCCTGGGAATGTACCCATAGTTATAAATGTCATTGCATATTTCTGTGATAGTATCAATTCCAAAAGTAGATAATGATTTTAACATTTCTGCAGTTATGTTGTCTGGACCTGCAGCTTTTCCCTGCTTCATATGTTTAATGGCTTTCTCTACTTCAGACTTTAACATGTTTGCCATATATATATATATATATATATATATATATATATATTATATATATATATATATATATATATATATATATATATATATATATATATATATATATATATATAAGAGGTTTAAACGGTTTCCTAATTGAAAATTAAAATTTGGTTAATACCTTGTGGTATAATTTTGTCCCTTTAAAAAAATGGTATTATTCCCAAAATACTGTGGCAGCTATGATCCATACTTTCACTTTTTCACTTGTTGCGGAATCTGTCGTCCTTCTCTTTTTAATCACATTTTGTTATGTTGAGAGTGAGGGTTTAAGGGGTAAGAGAGAGCTGGTGTAAGGGGTAGGAGTGAGGGTCTTGCCATGCAATCTATGGGGTGTGAGGGTCTTGCCATGCAATCTATGGAGAGTGAGGGTCTTGCCATGTAATCTATGGAGTGTGAGGGTCTTGCCATGTAATCTATGGGGCGTGAGGGTCTTGTCATGTAATCTATGGAGTGTGAGGGTCTTGCCATGTAATCTATGGAGTGTGAGGGTTTTGCCATGTAATCTATGGGGCGTGAGGGTCTTGTCATGTAATCTATGGAGAGTGAGGGTCTTGCCATGTAATCTATGGAGTGTGAGGGTCTTGCAATGTAATCTATAGGGTATGAGGGTCTTGCCATGTAATCTATGGAGTGTGAGGGTCTTGCCATGTAATCTATGGAGTTTGAGGGTCTTGCCATGTAATCTATGGAGTGTGAAGGTCTTACCATGTAATCTATGGGTTGTGAGGGTCTTGCAATGTAATCTATGGAGTGTGAGGGTCTTGCCATGTAATCTATGGGATGTGAGGGTCTTGCTATGTAATCTATGGGGCGTGAGGGTCTTGTCATGTAATCTATGGAGTGTGAGGGTCTTGCCATGTAATCTATGGAGTGTGAGGGTCTTGCCATGTAATCTATGGGATGTGAGGGTCTTGCCATGTAATCTATGGGATGTGAGGGTCTTGCCATGTAATCTATGGGATGTGAGGGTCTTGCCATGTAATCTATGGAGTGTGAGGGTCTTGCCATGTAATCTATGGGATGTGAGGGTCTTGCCATGTAATCTATGGGATGTGAGGGTCTTGCCATGTAATCTATGGAGTGTGAGGGTCTTGCCATGTAATCTATGGAGTGTGAGGGTCTTGCCATGTAATCTATGGGATGTGAGGGTCTTGCCATGTAATCTATGGGATGTGAGGGTCTTGCCATGTAATCTATGGGATGTGAGGGTCTTGCCATGTAATCTATGGAGTGTGAGGGTCTTGCTATGTAATCTATGGGGTGTGAGGGTCTTGTCATGTAATCTATGGGATGTGAGGGTCTTCCAATAAACTCGAAGGGGCTGGGGGTCCCGCCATAAACTAAAAAGTGGGAGCATATGGATCTTGCCATAAATACAAAGAGGGGGTGGGGGACGGGACCTGGAAAAGGTTGGAGACCACTACACTAGAGCTATCCTCCATTGTTGAGACGTCACAGTTAAAAAACAAATGTAGCGAGCATGGGAGGAGGATACAAGTAAGTAAATTTTACCCCACCAAGACATCACACAGAACGATAAACACCCGGTGACTCAAAGTGCCCCCATGCGGATGAGGATCACCCGTAGAAAGGTCCCGGAAACCCCGTTCAACCGTCAGACTATATTGCGGCCCCTGGCAACAGCCAGAGGGGAGCTTCAAAATAATGAAAAATTGCATCCCACAAGGGGGACGACGAAAATTAAACAAGGATACAAAAAGTAATATTATTTAAATGGCCATCGGGAAGACCATTGGCTCGCCGGTAGACGACTATGTTGCCGGCTGGGGCAGCACTTTGGCGTCTCCTTTGATCGCATCAACACTGCAGGAGTCCTTTTCAAGACTTTTGGTGGCGTGCAATGCTAGGCCATTTTATACGACACACATAGCCTAGTCACAATTATAACCTAAAACTCCCCCTCCTTCATGGATGCTGGCTGAACGTGATGACCCCCCCCCACCACCACCCCCCCCCCCCCCCCCCCACCCCCAGCAAAGCACTTACCTACGGATGATAGAGGCAGGTGTAAAGTTTTTGTGTGTCTAGAAACACAGTTGTCGGTACTCACCACAAAGTGTCTATTACGGCAGAACTGAATCCCCGTGTGGGTCCCGGGGTCCCATTGTGGGGGAAAACAATAATAGACCCATTGCCTCTCCGAAAAGCGTGTCGTAAGAGTCGACTAATTGGAGGCTTCCTTCGAAGTCAGAGTGCATCTGCCTGAGAGGCAAGAAACCAACAGTCTGCATACAAATAAGTTAAATCTGTAAAACGGATGTGAATGAAAGACTGAGGCTCCGGAATAAGTCTAAAGTCCAGAGGTGGTCGAACAACTAGAACTTTCCGCAGAAATTAACAGCCGGTGAACGCGAAGAAGAAGAAGAAGAAAAGTAGTACTGAAAATATGATGCCCCAAACGGTGCTGGTTTTGCGTACCATTGCAGTACCGCCAGAAAAGACGCCCTGGGAAGTTTTTATTTTTTATTTTCTAGGACTGCTTTACCTAGTCGACTCTCTGCGTGTCTACCTGCCCCCCCCCCCCCGTCTCTCTCTCTCTCTCTCTCTCTCTCTCTCTCTCTCTCTCTCTCTCTTCCCCTCTCTTTTTCTCTCTCGCTTGATCGCTCGTTCGCTCTCGGCCCTCCTACATATGACATCTCGGGAAAGCTGTCAAGCTGATGATCCAAGACCGAGTTGAAAACGATAGTACCAACTGTAATTTGGGGACGACATCTAGCACCAAATACACTAAAGAACAGATGATCAAAGGGTTTGAGCCTCCGCTGGCAATGATCATCAGCATCATGGATCAGGTCAATGCTCTTGTGCGGCTCTGTATATGCAGCCAAGTCATTCAGAAATGTATCTCTTGTCTTTCTCTCCCCGCCCCGCCTCACCACAATCTTACCAGTTGTTACTCATGTCTGGAATCTGTTCTTTCTCATTCAGTCATTCAGTCAATCAGTCAGTCAATCAGTCAGTCAGTCAGTCAATAGCATGTCCTTTGCAGAACTTTGCTCCCATAAGAACCCTCCAGAAAACTTATCGATCAAAAGCAAGATGTCCCGCGTCCGATACACCCACTTTCATAGCTGTTATGGTTTCTTAGTAAGTTTTGCAGAAGGTAGTTTGTCATTTCTTTCTTTCTGGGACTGTACTAATCGGTGGCTATAGCCATTGTCTCTATTGATGAGATCATCTGCCTGTCGCCGCATGACCATAACCAACAACAATATGTCGGCTGCTCTCACACTCCTTCCACCACCTGCTTCCATGGCTTCACGTAATCCTGATTGAGGGGTTAAATGGGTACTCCACCGTGCCCAAAGGTGTCCTGTAGGCTGACGGAGAAAAGAAGCGTCTTACGTCTCTTTTAATACCCCTCTAACCCAATACTTTCTCGTTAACCAACAAACAAACATACACATTATTGACGCTTGCCTAAGGAAAGTCGTGAATTCAAATGCGAACGGAGCCGGGCCTGTTTTAAAAAATGACTTTGGCTCACGGGTCGACCTAGGAATAAATGGGTGCCAGGTAACGTCATGGGAAGTAAAGTCGGTGTGCGTGATGTTGACCACATCCCATAGCGAGTGCCGATTGGTGTATAAATTATGAGTCTAGCCCTATATGCCCAATACGTCAAAAGGCATGGAGAAGGGTTCTATATTTGACTCCTATTTCTTTTTTGACGTCCAATGTTTATATACTTTTCTAAGTGCAAGAGGTATGAGGTTTGAACAACGAATCAACATCATGGCACACGGGTAGTATCCATAAGTGCTCCATTCTTCTTCTAACTCAAGTTGTGAGTCCGAAGAACCTCAGCACAGTGCACAGGCTCTGTAACACCAGCGAAGATCGAGAAATACTTTGGGTGATTTTTAACTGCAAATTTTGCCCGGGCAGCACCGTTAGGCTACTCTTTTCGATTTCCAACTGCTAAGAGCGTTTTTTTACGTGCGCAACAATGCACACGGGCGTCCGATTTCACTACCCAGAGACCAGGGGGAACTACTAGAGGTCCCAGTGCACGTGACAGAATCCCAACCCTTTCCGGGGATTGAACCCGGAACCTCTAGCACCCGAGGCAGACACCATACTTCGATATCACGCAGCCCCCCCCCCCCCCTCTCATGACCATCGAAGCTTTTAGGCGTGGCACATGATGATGATGTTGATGATGATGTTAATGATGATGATGATGATGATGATGGTGGTGGTGGTGGTGATGATGATGATGTTGCCAAGAACTTTCAAAGCGGATTAGCTTGAAAAACATTGATATCAAGCAATACACAAATACACACGCACACACAAAATCGACGCAATTCTCCCAAATAAAACGATGAAACAAATCATGCCCTTCATTGTTTCTGCAACTTCAGGAGTGCTTCAGTTCGCCGACTAAACAGAGAAACAACACGGGTCGAGTCCTACAATTGCTCTAGATGGGGTATACATTCCTTTAGGAGATAAAATGGAATGCAGGAATGCAAATATAACCCAGATCCGCTCATCAGCCCGTAGCCCTACCGTTCTGCTCAGCATCAAACCTACAGAAAAACCAAACGAACGTGCGCCCTGTTCAAATCATTAGAGAAATCTATCCGCTGATAGCAAATCTACGTCAGGTGAGATAAGACTACCTGTACAGCAGTGGCGCTCAACCTTCCTAATGCCGTGACCCTATTACACAGTTCCTCATGTTGTGATGACACCGAACCATACCATTATTTTCGTTGCTACTTCATCTGAGTCAGACTCGTAATTCCAACTTACCGCGATCGAAACCCACTGCTGGCTGCGTGGATTTCTATCATGGTATATATCATGGGGCGTTCAGGTCGACCCAGCCTAAAATGGGTACTAGGATGTATGGCATGGGGAAGTAAAGACGGCCGGCGTAATGCTGACCACATATATCCACCTAGTGCCGATTGGTTGTAAAATATGGGTGCTCTTCATATATGCCCGATGCGCCTAAAGGCGTGAAAGGGGATCTTTACTTACTTACTTCATAACTTCAGTGAATATGTGTTTTTCTTGTAAAAGGGTCTTTCGATCCACACAAGGGTCACGACCCACATGCTGAGAACCGCTGCTGTACATGATTTTGATCGTTTATGCGTCAGTGTTTCTCAAAATGGGTTGAACCCGTCATATAGAGGAAATGAATCAGTAGAGAAAGAAGATTATTATGGCCTGGAGAAAATGAGGCACCTGGGTGTAACCAGAGGGTCTGGCAGGCTCACTACACTCAGAGGAAAGGCAAGTCGGACAAATAGGTACTATCAGTATTGGAACTCTGCACTGGCTGCTGAAGATGAGAACGGAGCACGCATGGGAATGCCTCGAGTGCTGTGATGTCAATTTTTGACTCAGCTCAACTCAACTCTAGAGGAAATGGATCAGGGTGGGCATTTTTTTTTAAACGACGGGAGGGACACAGAGAAAAAAAAGTGCGGTGTGTAATATGTGGAGGGAGAGGGACGGCTGCGATAGTTGCCTTGGGTGCAATGGGAGAAGTTTAGGAAGGTTAGCCAGTCAGTTAGTTGTCGACAGATTATCCCATTGGGCTCCTGGGAAAGTAAAGACAGCCGGCGTAATGCTGACCACATTACCCACAGAGTGCTGATGGTCTGTAAAAATATGGGACGCTCTGCCCATATGCCCGATGCGCCGAAAGGCGTGAAAAGGGAACTTTACTTTTTACTTTTTTTTTTAATCCCATTGGGCATTGAACCCTGCGTTGGTTGAAGTCCTGACGGAACCAGGTATTCTTCAAAAATGACCTTGGCTCCCAAGTGAACACATCCTTTGGTGGGTACAGTTTGATGTTGTCTACATCACGCACCAAGTGCCAATTGGTCTATTGGCCCAGTAAGTAGGGCTTGGAAAAGGATCTTTTACTTGTTGTTTTTACTTTACTTACATCGAACGACTGAGTTTGTAAGTATTCGGATTCCCTGCTTAGTAAATCCCACAGCTTGTAGCACCTGACGTCACCAGTTCTGTGGGTTGTTTTTTTTCCCGCTTCACCGTTACTTAGTTCTCGCAAAAAGTCATTATATTTAAGGAGGTAAAATAAGCCTGACTGACCCTTTAACCCCACTGGGATCGCACAACACCCGGTGACACAAAGTGCCACCATTCGGATGAGAATCGCCCTGGCGCAAGTCCTGTAGGTTATATACTTAGGGCCCTAATGATAGCCAGGGTAAGGCTTTTAAATAGCTAAAACAATGTAAAATACCATATTTTAGGCAATTGTCGTATGTTGCAAATGCTGGATTCATATTTTTTCTCAACAGACAATCGGTAATCACTGAGTAACATCCAGTCGACTGCCTTTACTTCTCAGGACATTACCTGTTACCCAATGTAGGCGGAGTCAACATGAGAGCCAAGGTCAAGGTTGGAAAATTCTACCCTCATGCAGAATCGAACACTAGACTTTCAGGTCGATAAGCGAGCGTCTGGTAGCTAGATTACCACAGTCCTTGGTTTAGGAGAAAACTGGAACCTTCCAATGGAGGGCCGAGGTATTCTTTATTAAATGCTTGGTAAATCCATCATCAGTCAGCAGGTCCTTACAGAACGTCGCTCTCATCACGGTACGCCTGAAAGTCCACTTCTAAAGCATATTTTCCAGCCTTATGTGCTTTCACAGCCAGTTCATCTTCAGTGTAGTGTATCCATTTTCGCAGAGGTCCGCTTCGTTTTTCAGGAACGTTACTCTCCCTCATTATACAATTATAACCGCGTCCCAAGGTCGGGCGCCATTTTTTGTTTGTTTTAAAAACTCACCCTGGCTGTTGCCGGGGGTCCATATATCACCTAACGATTGAATTGGGTTTCTGGGACCTAACCACGGGTGATCCCCATCAGCACTGTGGCACTTTCTGTCGCCGGGTGTTTATCGCCTGGTGGATGTCCTGGTGGGGTTAAATCTAACTAACTAACTCCATTAACATTCTCTTCAGGTCATCATGAGGCCGAAATACCTGATTCTGAAAAGGATACTGTTTATGAGCCAATTCTCCTCGATGCGCAAATCACACAGGATGACGGTGTATGTTTTTTCCATGTTATTTTAAGAATTTTCCTATAGCGTTTTATTTCAAAACCGCTTTTTTTTTTTTTCCTTAAATGATTAGGAGCCAGCGACTCACCTCCATAAGTTGTCACGAGAAACATTGTAGATGACTGAGCTATTATTGTTTTCTCTCCTCATAGCTTGATCTTTCTTCGCAGAGCGGCTGTTCAACCAATAAGAGTGTCTCACAAAGCACGAAACTAGATCCAGAGACGACTCCCAGAAATTGCCGAAATACCTGCATCACGAAGAGACATTGTTAAAAATTATGAACTCCGAAACCGAATTAAGTCTCCGTCATCCCCTTGTGGGATGCAATTTTTCGTTATTTAAAGCCCCACCCTGGCTTTTGCCTGGGGCCCTGAATATAGCTGGGCCACAATTGTAGCCAAAACGGCTAAAAGGAGTTTATGAGACCTCTCCACGGGTGATCCTCGTCCACACGGTGACACTTTGTGTCACCGGGTGTTTATCGCTTGTGTGATGTCCTAATGCGTACAACAAGCAAGCAAACAAACCGAATCCCCAAACTCTACCACGGGAAGAGATCGGCGCAACCTTACCGGTTCCCGTAGCATCAAAGTGTAAGCAGATTCACCAAATCGCATTTTGATGTGGGCAAATTAATGCACTCTGCAGTTCGGAATGAATATTTACGATGTAAATGTTTTCAAGGTAAAACAGCATTGCGAAGTAATTAATGCAATTTCTTAAAGTAAGAGCATCTCATATAAATTAAATGCAAACTGGTTTACTGCTTGAAAATAAAAATTTACTAATGAAAGCCACAATTCTAATACAGATTAGCGAGAATCTAATACATTTCATCAGCTCTTGCTGGCGCACAACTTCTGTAAAACAGCTCAGTCGTAAAGGCAAATGTCGAAAGCATTCTTAGTGTAAGTTCTAGTGCAACTCTATTTAAATATATATAATTGACAAAGAGATGATGTATGGATCGACTCTCATAGAAAGAAGTAGAAAGATAGAAGGACACAGTAGACGATATAAAAATCGAAAGCTATAGTTACCGTGCCGGAAATAGAACCTGTCACCTTCAGATGGCGTATGGGGGAGACAAGCGTACTAGGAACACGACCAACTAGGCATCCCCCCCCACCCCCTTTTTAAAAGAAGTGAATTCGTTGGCATGTCTATCGTTGTCAGAGGCCAGTTCCGCTACGGGATAAATAGGTGTGATGATAGTGAATCATTACGTATAAACGAGTTGACCCTCAGTCAAACTCAGAACGAGATCGGGCAGTTTGGCCAGGGAATAAATTGTGTCGACTGAACTGGGCTTAGCCCCACTAGTAACACAAGTTATTAGTTTTTAAAGGGTTAGGAAATTATAGGGAAGAGAAAAAGTTGGTAAGAAAAAACAAACAGTTTATGTTAGCTTTACAAAATCGATCACAATAAACAAGCAAAGGACGTTGCGGCGATTAGCCTTCATCAGCACCTAAAAAACAATACAGTACACATACACAAATATGCTCTATGAAGTGACTACATGGGACTAATGTACACAATAAATGATACTCATCTGTGTCCCTGGCGAAAAACTTCCTTCAAGAGAATGTCAAGGTACAGGTATTTATCACCAACGCACGGACGGGGAGCGAAAAAAGGGTTCACAATAACTTGGAAATGGACGGAGTAGACGCCCACACTAAAGAGGGGTGGAGGGGTTGGCTAATAAGGCGTAGCCCGGGTTGGGTCGTGGGGATGACATTGGTCCATCTCATAGAATAAAAGTGGTGCCAGTGCTAACGAACAAATACCAACAGACATGCAGGCAGGACGGCAGACAGACATGTTGACAGACAGACAGACAGACAGACAGACAGACAGACAGACAGACAGACAGACAGACAGACAGACAGACAGACAGACAGACAGACAGACAGACAGACAGACAGACAGACAGACAGACAGACAGACAGACAGACAGACAGACAGACAGAGACAGACAGACAGACAGACAGACAGACAGACAGACAGACAGACAGACAGACAGACAGACAGACAGACAGACAGACAGACAGACAGACAGACAGACAGACAGACAGACAGACAGACAGACAGACAGACAGACAGACAGACAGACAGACAGACAGACAGACAGACAGACAGACAGACAGACAGACAGACAGACAGACAGACAGACAGACAGACAGACAGACAGACAGACAGACAGACAGACAGACAGACAGACAGACAGACAGATAGATAGATAGATAGATAGACAGATAGATAGATAGATAGATAGATAGATAGATAGATAGATAGATAGATAGATAGATAGATAGATAGATAGATAGATAGATAGATAGATAGATAGATAGATAGATAGATAGATAGATAGATAGATAGATAGATAGATAGATAGATAGATAGATAGATAGATAGATAGATAGACAGACAGACAGACAGACAGACAGACAGACAGACAGACAGACAGACAGACAGACAGACAGACAGACAGACAGACAGACAGACAGACAGACAGACAGACAGACAGACAGACAGATAGATAGATAGATAGATAGATAGATAGATAGATAGATAGATAGATAGATAGATAGATAGATAGATAGATAGATAGATAGATAGATAGATAGATAGATAGATAGATAGATAGATAGATAGATAGATAGATAGATAGATAGATAGATAGATAGATAGATAGATAGATAGATAGATAGATAGATAGATAGATAGATAGATAGATAGATAGATAGATAGATAGATAGATAGATGTGTAATAGGATGGAAACGACGAAGACTACAGTTCAGAAGATTATTGATCTTGAATTTATTCTGGTTTTAAAATGACCAAAAGGACACCGGAACAACTAATAGACTTAGACGGAAAATGGGGAAAAATCTGGCTCTCTGGGTATAAAAGATTTTGTTTAGTTTTCACCGATCTATTCGACTATCGGACGGACTCTGTGCTAGCCTAACCTAGCGACTGTGTTTTGCATAATGGGCCAGTCAACAGGCATGGCGAGCGTAAGGAAAGTCCGAGGTCTGACTGATTCCAGACGGTGGTACGTTCATTTGCTTTGACGATTAGCATTTTAGATTTTGTTCGAGCATGTTGTTGTCGTTAATGGCGTTATTTGTTGGCCACGTTGATGTAATGTTAAAAAAAATTGTGTTCAACGTTGTAATCATAGTTACAGTTGTTTACTTCAGCTTAGGGCTTGTAGTTAGTGTGCTCCTTTTTTTTATTCGGTATTTGCCTGGTCTAGACTTTACACAGAAGATTTCTTGCCTGGGTGAGATATCCTGATCTCTCCCCCACCTAAACGAACTCTTTTTTTCCTGTTTTTTCTTGATACTAAGGGCTTCTCCGTTCTAGTACAGACAGATAGATAGATAGATAGATAGATAGATAGATAGATAGATAGATAGATAGATAGATAGATAGATAGATAGATAGATAGATAGATAGATAGATAGATAGATAGATAGATAGATAGATAGATAGATAGATAGATAGATAGATAGATAGATAGATAGATAGATAGATAGATAGATAGATAGATAGATAGATAGATAGATAGATAGATAGATAGATAGATAGATAGATAGATAGATAGATAGATAGATAGATCGTACAGCGTGTCATAGATGGACGCTGGAGAGGAACAAAAGGTTTGCTCAGAGCTTTTTCGGGGAAGACATGTAGTAGGACGCTGGACTGGACAGATGTAGGACGGTGACGGTAAAACTTATCTTAGTTTAGCGACGGTTAGATCAAATAGCATTTGTTGTGGTTAGTGTTTGGGACAGGTTATGTTTCCATACAGTGAGTTGATGAGATAGTGTAGCGTTAATGTTTCTTGTACAGTAGACGTTCCACACAGTATCTGTTAAGCAGCTAGTTAATGTGTGATACGCATTGTTGATGGCGTTAACACTTCCAACTCATACTTGGACCATTCACCTTACGCGTGTCACTGAGTCCCTCCTGGCAGAGGAGGAGGCTTAGTTAGCGCTGTACGACTGTGAGTCTGGAATCGTGTCCTTGGTAGATCCATGGGAGCGACTCTGGTTGAATAGTGAATGTAAAAGCTATATCAACACCGGTGTTTCGGATAAGAACTGCCAACTTCGTTTAGGTGCTATAAGTCGAATTATTCTTTGTACTTTAAACATTATGTGTGTACTAAGTAGGTGCGTGTTTTAAGTGTGTCGTAGGGTAGTTAAGTCTGTTAGCTGGCCTGCCTAACGAGCCAAAGGAAGTAGATTAATAAAGTAGGTCCCTGACAATCGTACAGCTTGAAAACCACAACTATGGAATACGGACATAATTAATCTCAAACCATTTAAATGGCACCACAGGTTACATACATTTTTATCAACGAAGCATAAGTCGAATAACAAGCATAGCAACAATTTACAATCACAGCAGACCGCAATGCTTTGTCTAGAATATACGAACTATATTTAATCTATATTAAACTATATTTAAAAACTTCTACAACGCATTTGGTACACTGCTGTACGCTTTCTGATTTACCATATATAAACAACATAGACGCTTGAACCCGGAGCTCGGGCCCCTTGCCCTCCCAGCTCGGGAAAACAAATACTGTACATTCTGGTAATCTGGTAATCTTAGTTTCAGCTTCATAGTAAACGGGTCACCCCATAGTTCCTTCACTCCTGTGGCAACGAAAAACACACAAAATGTTTATCAAAGTTCAAATTAAATCCGCAGCTCACAGTGACACGCCATGCACTCAACTCAGAAGTTGGGCAATACTGTACATTGTAAGATATAAGTGCCATCTCCTACAGCACACGAATAGAAGTCGTATTTCTAACTATATGCGTATATACGAGTATTTAATATTGTACATGAGTTATGAGTTGTGTTAACTTCCCAGTACTCCGAACACGAAGGGGTGCCGCCACGATATAGCGCCTAGACGCTCGCCTGCGGATCAGAAGGTCGTGAATTAAGGTCCTCACACTTTTTTTCCCTCTCCGAAAATGACCTTGGCTCCCAGATTGACCTAGACTTAAAGTGGTACCAGGTAAAGTCCTAGGAACTAAAGGCGGCGGGCGTGATGTTGACCACATCCCATACTTAGCGCCGATTGGTCTATGAAATATAAGCCTAGCCCTTTATGCCTAATACGCCTTAAGGCAGGGAAAAGGGTCCTTTACTTTTACTCCAGACACGTCTGTCTTTGCTCAGATTTACCCTTCAACATATATATATCAGCGTCCTGCGGTTAATGATGCCAGTCATCTGCTGGTTAACAAGAAGTCTTCTCGCACACCCAGTGTACCTCTCATGCCTGCCTGTACCGGTCTTGAGAAAGTGTCACATATACAAGCCAAAGACCCAATCAAGTAACCCAGGTGCAAATAATACGAAATAGGCAAAACTATAGGGTATACCATTTACAACACTAGTACCCATTTAAGGCTGAGTCGACATGGAAGCTAGAGTTCCTGCTCTGTCGGGATCTGATCCTATGGCCTTTCGATCCACATGTGAGCGTCTGGCCGCTACATCATACCGGCTCCCCCGACCGAATGTGTGTATATATACATATACATGTGTGTATGCAGACACGCATACCAGTATGTATGTGTGGGTGTGTGTGGGTACGTACGTATGTATGTATGTATGTATGTATGTATGTATGTATGTATGTATGTATGTATGTATGTATGTATGTATGTATGTATGTATGTATGTATGTATGTATGTATGTATGTATGTATGTATGTATGTATGTATGTATGTATGTATGTATGTATGTATGTATGTATGTATGTATGTATGTATGTATGTATGTATGTATGTATGTATGTATGTATGTATGTATGTATGTATGTATGTATGTATGTATGTATGTATGTATGTATGTATGTATGTATGTATGTATGTATGTATGTATGTATGTATGTATGTATGTATGTATGTATGTATGTATGTATGTATGTATGTATGTATGTATGTATGTATGTATGTATGTATGTATGTATGTATGTGTGTGTGTGTGTGTGTGTGTGTGTGTATGTGTGTGTGTGTGTGTGTGTGTGTGTGTGTATGTATGTATGTATGTATGTATGTATGTGTGTGTGGGTGTGTATGTATGTATGTATGTATGTATGTATGTATGTATGTATGTATGTATGTATGTATGTATGTATGTATGTATGTATGTATGTATGTATGTATGTATGTATGTATGTATGTATGTATGTATGTATGTATGTATGTATGTACGTATGTACGTATGTACGTATGTACGTATGTATGTATGTATGTACGTATGTACGTACGTACGTACGTACGTACGTACGTATGTATGTATGTATGTATGTATGTATGTATGTATGTATGTATGTATGTATGTATGTATGTATGTATGTATGTATGTATGTATGTATGTATGTATGTATGTATGTATGTATGTATGTATGTATGTATGTATGTACGTATATACGTATGTATGTATGTATGTATGTATGTATGTATGTATGTATGTATGTATGTATGTATGTATGTATGTATGTATGTATGTATGTATGTATGTATGTATGTATGTATGTATGTATGTATGTACGTACGTGGGTGTGTATGTATGTATGTATGTATGTACGTACGTACGTACGTGGGTGTGTATGTATGTATGTATGTACATACGTACGTACGTCCGTGGGTGTGTAAGTGTGCGTGTTTGTGTATTACGTGCGTGTGTATGTACGAATTATGAACGTACGTACATACGTATCTATGTATTTATATGCGGTTGTGTGTAGTATTCCAGTACTAATTGCAAGGGCTCTTTGTCTGACGACACCCAACGTTATGTAGTTTTGCACCTTTTTTTCAAGGCATTTTGTTCAGAGCTAATGCAACAGACACCATGTGCTGATTGATTGATTGATGTTCAACTCCACCAGGACATCACACTGAGCGATAAAACCTGGTGACCTAAAGTGCCACCATTAGGATGAGGATCACTTGTGGAGAGGTCCCAGAAAATCACGTTCAACCCATAGTTTGGGTTATATTAGGGCTCCCGGTAACAACCAGGTTTTAGCTTCAAAGTAACGAAAAATTCGTTCCACGTGGGGACGGAGTACAGGGACTATGTGGTTGGTAACGGTGCCTTTGTATGCACATTTTGGCGAGTACGGGCACCACCCACCCCCCCCCCCCCCCCCCCCTTGCCCTCCTCCTACCCTCCAACCCCGCCCCTTTTTTATGTGTTTATCTTGCCTTTCATGTGAGTATTGAGTGTCTTCTATCAGATATACTGTTAACTTCTGTTTGCATAATTCTTTTTGACCTTAGTAATCTAAGAAGAAGAATGCATAAGTGAATAAAAGATAATAAACAATTATAACAAATAAATAAATAAAGAGTCGGAATCAACAGCCTGCTCCAGCTTTTACACTAGACGTTAACCCATTTACTTTTAGTCCTGATTTTTGGGTTTTCCCTGTAATTAAAAATACATCTTTCATTCGACTTTGATGTTTTATGTTTTCCAGCCTCAGGTTGTGTAATGTGTTTTTGACGAGGCCTATGTGTGGGCTGAGTATAAGATAGCATTCTGTTTGTTACCTCTATTATTTAGGAATTTTCATTTTCTGCTGTGACTGTTCAGTGCTCTGTTTCACCATCTAGGTGCCGTCTCCAAAGCGGAGGCTGGTTGCAAATGCGTCTTAGAGACTCACTGCTCTGGTTGTATACTATTCATTCATTCATTATCATGTTGTTCCATTATATGTCACACAGGGCTTATATTCTGTTCCAAAATTCCGTCCTAGCTTGTGCAATCAGCTCATTATCATGAATGGAATCCCATCCAGCTTTGACCTCTCTCATCAACTTTTGTCTTAGGGTTTCTTTGGGGGTCCTCGCCTTCTTAGTCTTTTGATTTCCCATTGTAATGCCTTTTCTGGTGATACACTGCTGGTTTCATCTCAGGATATGTCCAGTGTCGCGCCATCTGTTGATACCAGTGGTTGCCCAGACATTTCTCTTATTTCTTCACTCTTTTTTGAATTCATCCTATTTTATTTTAATCATTTTCACCCAGGCATTTGTTTTCGAATGCATTTAACTTTCTTCCATGTACTGCATTGGTCAATTTTCTTTGCTGGAGCCAGGTCCTTTGGCCCGCGACGATCCCAATTAAAAATAAATAATAATAACGTTTTGGCCCCTGAGTAAACGCAGTTGAATAGAACTGCTTTAGATATGCATATATATGTGTGTGTGTGTGTCTGTATATATATATATATATATATATATATATATATATATATATATACATAAAAGTAAAGAGTAAAGATCCATTTTTACGCCTTCAGGCGCATCGGGCAAATGGGAAGAGCACCCATGTTTTTACAGACCAATCGGCACTAGGTGGGTAATGTGGTCAGCATTATACCGGCCGTCTTTACTTCCACACGACAGCCATCCTGGTACCCATTTATATTGTGAAATTAATTAAATGTATATATATATATATATATATATATATATATATATATATATATATATATATATATATATATATATATATATACATAAAAGTAAAGAGTAAAGATCCATTTTTACGCCTTCAGGCGCATCGGGCATATGGGAAGAGCACCCATGTTTTTACAGACCAATCGGCACTAGGTGGGTAATGTGGTCAGCATTATACCGGCCGTCTTTACTTCCACACGACAGCCATTCTGGTACCCATTTATATTGTGAAATTAAAGTTTGGCCAGTGATATTCTATTTTGATATTAATCAATCTTCTAGTTTCAACTGTTACATTCTTTAGATAGGAGAAGCTTGCGTCTTTTTATAGTATTCCTTCGTGTTTTTTTTTTTTTTATGGTTCACTATTGGCTTCTCTTTTCTAATGCTAAACTGTCATAGTTAGATTTTTTTTAAATGTCTTTTTGTACTAGATTCATCGAGAAACAGCAGGTCAAGTGGTTTGGCCATCTCGCTAGAATGCAGCTAGATCAAATGCCATCACAGGCTCTACATCTCTGTGGATCAGCTTCAAGATCAGGTGGACGGCCGCGAAAAATGGACCGACAACATCGCAGACTACGCCTTCATGATATGACAGTAGCTAATGGCAGCCAGCGTGCACGGGGCTTAACGGCAGAATTGGTTTCTGATGATGATAGTTGTCTGTATTTATCCTGTAGGTTCCCGAACGGCATTATAGGGCAGGCGCGCAAGAGGGTGGGCGGGACGGGGCGGGAGACCCATTGCCACCCAACACGCGTGTAGTAAAAGGCGACTACTTACGAGTATGGTGAAATCGGATTTTTGTGCCGAATGGCGCAAATATCGCAGCTTAGCTATAAACCAAAACACAACATGCCAGTTGTCCCTTTTAAGTCGGAACGCAGAAGAAGAACTGTCTGCATTTACCACTTTAAGTTGGGTGTAAGTGAGGTGGATAGTGGAAATGAGGATTTAAGCCGCGTGGCATAGATAATGCAGTCGCTACGAACTGTGAAAGATATAAGAGTTTTATTTTTGAACGACAGAAAAAAGAAATCTGTTATGCTTCACCGAAGATCTGACTCAGGTCCCCTGCAGAAGATCCCAACGCGTTACCACTCGACCAGCCGTTCTCACTATCTTAATTGGTATTACTTCGTATTGCCGCGGTGTTGATCCCAGCTGCGGACGGTTTGTCTGGCGTTTGTTTCGACAGTTGTACCGACATCTGCCCGTTCAGTGGCAATGGCAAACTACTAAACGTAAAATTTGCCTAGAAAAACCACAACAGCTAATAATAATAATAATAATAATAATAATAATAATAATAATAATAATAATAATAATAATAATAATAATAATAATAATAAGGCTAGGGTTAGTTCTGCAACGTTCTGTAAAGGATACGCAACTAACTGTACTTGGCATATCAAATTTTAGCACGTTTGTGTTTTTTTTTCTTTTTTCTAGCCGTAAGCTGTAACGTTTTTTTTTCGTTTGAGACATCATTTTGTTTTTAGCGTGACTGTAAAGACACCTGGTAATGAGTACCAGCACTTTAATTTAGAAACTTTGTCGTAGGTACAGTCGACCCTTTTTCTCCACCTGTGGGTCGCGGTCCTTTTGTGGGTCGAATGACCCTTTCACATGGGTCGCCTACGACCATCGGAAAGCACATATTTACTGAAGTTATGAAGCAGCTAGGAAATCAATTTTATGGTTGGGGGTCACTACAATATAAGGAACTGAATTAAAGGGTCTTGGCATTAGGACGGTTGAGAATCACTGTTCTAGAAAGGGAATGTGGATGGGAAAAAAAAGGGGGGGGGGGGGGGGGTAGGCTCCGATTATGAGGATGTTTTATCTAATTCACATTCTGCACACTGCCTATGTATTTGCTCAACGAGGTCGCGCACATCCTGCTGATTTTCTGCTAATAACATCTCGTTGTGCTTCCTTGCTAATTGTTTTTCTTTTGTTACTTTGTATCTAAATACTACGTTGTTTGCACTATGCTATTTCAAGGTAAGTTTGTGACATGATCAACTCAGGGTTATCTGCTTGGAGGGCAATGAGTAATTAGGGTAGAAAACAGAACTGTAAGTGTGTAATCAAAAAAAATTACTCCGCGCGATGTCTGCAGTTTAAAAGACAGTGGCTACAGGAGAAAATACACAATAGTCTGGTTACTTGTGAGTGTGAAATATGAAAACACATACTGTGATGTTTAGCAGCAATGTGCAAATGAAAACAAACACTATGCTGTTTAGAACTAATGTGCAATATTAAAAACGCACAGTGATGTTTATAATTAATGTCCAGTATGAAAACGCACTGTGCTGTTTAGAAGTAATGTGCAATATGAAAAACACACTGTGCTGTTAAGAATTAATGTAAAGTATGAAAACGCACTGTGCTGTTTAGAAGTAATGTGCAATATAAAAAACACACTATGTTGTTTAGAAATAATGTGCAATGTAAGAACGCACTATGTTGTTTAAAAGTAATATGCAATACAAGAACATACTATGTTGTTTAGAAGTAATATGTAGTATGAAAAACACACTGGTGATATTTAGAAGTAATGCGCAATAGACTGTAAGTGTGCAGTATGAAAAACACACAAACACACTGTGCTGCTAAGGAGTAATTTGCAATATGAAGAACGCACTGTGCTGTTAAGAAGTAATTTGCTGTATGAAAAAGATTCTGTTCTGTTATGAAGTAATATGAATTAGGAAGAAAGATGTGCAATTCAGAAGTAATCTGCAGTATGAAGAACACGATGTGCAGTTAAGAAGTAGTGTGCAATATGCAGAACACACTGTGCTGTTAAGAAGAATATGCAGTATGAAGAACATACTCTGCTGTTAAGAATTAAATATTTAGTACGAAAAACACACACTGTGTTGTTAAAAAGTAAGGGTGCAATATAAAAAAAAACATAAAAAACAGAAAAACTTGCCACTTTCAACTGATGTTTAGTAGTTTAGTAACTTTTTGTTGGCTACTGAGAAAGGGGCGGCGTCCGTGGCCAAGGCGTTGCGAGTCTGACTCGTAATCCAACGTACCGCGATCGAAACCTACTGCGGGCTGCGTGGATTTTTATCGTGGTATGTGACGTCGCAGGTCGACCCACTCTCAAATGGGTACCAGGATGGCTGTCCTGGGAAAGCAAAGACGGCCGGCGTAATGCTACCACATTACCCAGTGCTGATTGGTCTGTAAAAATATGGGTGCTCTTCCAACATGCCCGATGCGCCTAAGAGCGTGTAAAGGGATCTTTACTTTATTTTACTTACTGAGAAAGGGGACAGAGCACGCATGTGAAAAGCCACGAGTGCAATGAAAATTATTTCTTGATTCATTCATTCAATCATTCATACATACTATTACTAATCTCAAATTCAGTCGGTTCAATAGTAGTAATTTAAACAACAATATCCTTTTCAACGCATCCAGGATATAAATTGGGAGATATCGTTTTTGTTTTGTTTTTTTCTGTTTCAATAATACTCGTATCTATAAATTATGTTTGCTCATTCAATATTACACAGCATATGTGTCAAATGTCTACAATTCTAGTAGCATATATTGTTAAGTTCAATATATTTCTAGTTGTCTTTCAAACAATGATAGTAATTATAGTGTGCAGTCTATCTTAAAGATTTGGCTCGCCAGTAGACGACTTTGTCGCTCGTCGGGACAGTATTTGGGTCTGTCTCCTTTGATTGCTTCAATGATTGAAGAGTTCTGTTCAGAGCTACTTGGTGACGAGCAGTGCTAAGCTATTTTTATGGCGCACCTAACCTAGTCATAATTATAACCTAAAGCTCCCCCTTCAGGGATACTGGTTGAACGTGACGATTTTTTTTTCGCAAAGCAAGCCAAGCCAGGATCAAAGTTTAAAACAAGTTCAACACTTTAAATACTTTGAAGGATCTCTGCATACGATGGCTTAATAGACACAGAGACTTATATAAGAATACAACAAGTCAACAATGTCACGCATTAACTGACCCCAAGTTTGAAACACCTGGCTTTCCTAATAGAGGCAAAAAGACAAATTATAAATGCAATCTTGATATCAGTGTCAAACTTGGAGACTGACCAAAGAGCACGAAAGAAAACTAAATGTTAGTTGCGTATCCTTTACAGGACGTTGCAGAACCAACCCCAGCAGCCCCTGGCTGTTGTGGGGTCTCTCTAGGCAAATTTACGGCCAGTGGTTTGCTATTGCTCACTGGACGGTCGGCCCCCTGATACCACTGTCGAAACCAACGCAATGCGTATGGCCCGCAGCTGGGATAGAACCCGGCACCCCGGCAATACGAAGAGTTCGCATCGACTTAGCCACAGAGCCGACAAGAATACTAACCACCTGCGAAATGAGATGTCCGAGAAAGGCTGAAAAAAAAAAAAAACCTAGAAGATATGAGAGAAACGAAACAAATTACAAAAGCTGTTAGAAAAACGTCTGTAATTAAATTCATTGAAACAAAAACATAAAAGGTTAGGCCATTTAATGAGAATGAATCCAAAGGTGCCAGCAACGAGAGTGTACAACATGAAAGTAGAAATAGCAAGCGATAGAGGACGACCAAGAAGAAATGGATTGAAGGAGTCACTGATATCTTGAGACTCCATAGCATCACAGAATCCTGGGCAACCGAGCGTGTTCCAGCTCGTAAACCGATCATCTGTTAACATGGAACACCCACCGGCACAGAGTAGAGAAGGAACAAAAGAAAAAAAAAAAGAGAGTCAACCTTTGGTCCAGTTTCAAGTTCGATATATTTTAAGTGGTAATACGTGCAGCAGGGAAAACCAACCCTGAGCTTCATGAACTTTCTGCAAATTTCTAGGATCTCGTGGGCCGAAACATTTGTTAACGAGAGATTACTTCTACTGATGATTGGTAGACTCCTGCTTTACATGCTCCCCTGTGGAGTTTATTCTTATAAGTGGCTTAAAAACAATAATAGTAATTATATTGTGTAGTTTACCTTTGCGAATATTTAATGTCATAGGGATATCATTATTCTGACTTAATGGGTACAAACATCTCATATCCCCTGGTTTTGTAATATACTGTTTAATCATATTGTGTTGTTTTCTACAGCACGCTTCTCAAACTGGGTGCCGTGGCATCCAGGGGTACCACGGCAATAATCAGCATCTTTCCAAACCTGCTTGAGATCAGCGAAGACAACAGTTTAAAACAGAGATACCAAAAGGGAAGCCAAGAAGAGTTCTGGAAGCAGGTTATTTAGAAAAACTGCTATTGGCATGTCTGCGGTGCATTCTCTACCTACTCTTACATTAAAAGAAACAGATACAGGAGTAACCTTCAAGTGATTTGAGGGTACAATTAACTACACTTTCCATATAGAAAAAGAATGTAATGAAAAATTCATCCAAACAGCTTCATTCATCTCATTAAAGACAACTGAACAATAAATGTACACTGTTCCCCCCCCCCCTTCCTTTCCCAGGTATTCCAGCCACTTAAATAGTAGCTGTGCGCGAAGTATTTTTTTGCAAGACAAGGACACCGCGGCGAAATTTTTTTAGGAACATTGCTCTAGAGTCTAGAGCAGTGTTTCTCAACCTTTCTTATACCGCGGCCCTTTGATATAGTTTCTCTTGTTGTGGTGACTCCCAACAATACCATTTTTTTTTTGGCTGCTTCATAACTTCAGTGAAGATGTGTTTTTTTTCTATGGTCTTAGGCGACCTCTGTGAAAGAGTCGTTAGACCCCCCCAAAGAGTTTGCGACCCACAGATTGAGAACCGCTGGTCTAAAGTCATCCACCCCCAGCATGTTTTCTATTGTAAAGGCTGTTCTGTAAAATCGACAGTGTTTATATGAGATGGGACCCAGTATTATTATGTATGATAATGTGCGTGTTAAAATCCTACTAGAATCGTAAATATTAAATCTTCACTGGAAGATATTCAACACTAAGGTGCTAATAACGCACCTGCTAACAGCATGCATATAACACACCGGCAACACACACATGCACATGATTATACACATAACTCACCAACAGCAGACACACGCGGACATAATCATGCGAATAACGCACCTGCTAACAGCATGCATATAACACACCGGCAACACACACATGCACATGATTATACACATAACTCACCAACAGCAGACACACGCGGACATAATCATGCGAATAACGCACCTGCTAACAGCATGCATATAACACACCGGCAAAACACACATGCACATGATTATACACATAACTCACCAACAGCAGACACACACTGACATAATTATGCTAATAACGCACCTGCTAACAGCATGCATATAACACACCGGCAACACACACATGCACATGATTATACACATAACTCACCAACAGCAGACACACACATGCACATGATTATACACATAACTCACCAACAGCAGACACACACATGCACATGATTATACACATAACTCACCAACAGCAGACACACACATGCACATGATTATACACATAACTCACCAACAGCAGACACACACATGCACATGATTATACACATAACTCACCAACAGCAGACACACACATGCACATGATTATACACATAACTCACCAACAGCAGACACACACATGCACATGATTATACACATAACTCACCAACAGCAGACACACACATGCACATGATTATACACATAACTCACCAACAGCAGACACACACATGCACATGATTATACACATAACTCACCAACAGCAGACACACACATGCACATGATTATACACATAACTCACCAACAGCAGACACACACATGCACATGATTATACACATAACTCACCAACAGCAGACACACACATGCACATGATTATACACATAACTCACCAACAGCAGACACACACATGCACATGATTATACACATAACTCACCAACAGCAGACACACACATGCACATGATTATACACATAACTCACCAACAGCAGACACACACATGCACGTGATTATACACATAACTCACCAACAGCAGACACACACTGACATAATCATGCTAATAACGCACCTGCTAACAGCATGCATATAACACACCGGCAACACACACATGCACATGATTATACACATAACTCACCAACAGCAGACACACACATGCACATGATTATACACATAACTCACCAACAGCAGACACACACATGCACATGATTATACACATAACTCACCAACAGCAGACACACACATGCACATGATTATACACATAACTCACCAACAGCAGACACACACATGCACATGATTATACACATAACTCACCAACAGCAGACACACACATGCACATGATTATACACATAACTCACCAACAGCAGACACACACATGCACATGATTATACACCTAACTCACCAACAGCAGACACACACATGCACATGATTATACACATAACTCACCAACAGCAGACACACACATGCACATGATTATACACATAACTCACCAACAGCAGACACACACATGCACATGATTATACACATAACTCACCAACAGCAGACACACACAAACACACACAAGCTCATAGTTAGATTGGATTCTGGCTTCATAAATCTCGAGGAAGAAAAAAATGGAACCGTTGGATAAGAAGAGAGAGAGAGAGAGAGAGAGAGAGAGAGAGAGAGAGAGAGAGAGAGAGAGAGAGAGAGAGAGAGAGAGGGGGGGGGGGGAGAGTGTGGGGGTGGGGGGAAATAAGCTATTCAAAAATAAGAAACTACATACATCGTCGCCGTGGTGTAGCCGCTAGACGCTCGCATGTGGATCGGAAGGTGGTGGGTTCGGGTCCTGACGGAAGCGGGCTTTCTACACATGACCTTGGCTTCCAGGACGACCCAGCCTTGAGTGTACCAGAGGCAGTCCTGGGAAGTCAAGGCGGTCGGCGTAATGTTGACCACATCCCGCACCAACTGCCTGGTCTAAAAATATATAGGTCCGGCCATATATGCCCAATACGCCTGAATGCGTTGAAAAGGGCCCTTAACCTTACATATCAATTCCCTGATCTGGTTCATTGCTACGAATCTGGCTGGTACAAACGTTGATTCTACAAGAGCTCTCGTGTTTATTTTAGGCTCTGGCTTCACAAGTTCTTGAGAAGTAGGAGGAGGAGAGTAAGCAATTCGAAAGATATAAACTACGTATATTTTCACGATCGTAGCAGATTATGGAGAGGCATGATTGCCCACGCCTTTCAGCAAGAAACCTGATGATGATATTTTCACGGTTATCTACAATCGCCGGCTGCGTGGTCTCTTGGCATTGCGACCGCTTCGACGACTGGAGGTCCTGGGTTCAGGCCCCGGTAAAAGCTGGTATTTTTTCACGTGCACTACTAGTAATTTCCCCTGGTCTCTGGGTAGTAAGATCGGATGCCCGTATGTATTCTTGCGCACTTTAAAATATTTTCGCAGTTGGGGATCGGAAAAGAGTAGCCTAATGGCGATGCATCGGCAAAATTTTGAGTTACGAATAAACCCAAAGTATTTCAGAATCCTCGCCGGTGCTACGGAGTTCGTGCACTGCGCTGAGAGTCTTCGGACTCGGGCTAGAATCAGGAGTAGAACGGAGCACTTACTGGTTACCGCTTACGCCTGGATGTTGATCGGTCGTCGAAATCAACCATCTACAATCCCCAGGTCTGGTTCATAATGGTACGAACTTTGATCCTACAAGAGCTGTGTTGCTTAGTGTATGGACTCCAGCTTTATAATTCCTTGAGGATGGCAAGGAAGAGAATGAGGAATAGAAGGAGGAGGAGGCGGGGAAGAAGAGGGGTATCATGGGATTATAGGTGGGAGGGGGTAATAATTAAAGAAAAATCTATATATGGACACGAAACAATTAAACCAATTAAAAAAACCACACGTGTAAACGTTTTTTTTTACAAACCCCAGTCTGGTTCATTACGGTACGAACAACTATCCTTCTAGAGCTGTCATGTTTATTAACGGTCTGAGCACTTCTCTGCAATCTTACCCCGTTTCGGCTGCAGGTCTTCCCACAAGCCTAGGAGCTTAGCTACTGGCAGAAGCCATGGAGACATTCCAACTCTTAGCTCCAGCTCTTTAGACCGTTAATCTCTTGATTAGTAGACGCGGGCAAACAGCTGTTATACACTGTCGCGACTCAGTTGTTTGGGTAGAGCTTTAAGCTCCAACCTGAGGGGCGTGAGGAAGTTTAAAGGGAAGCGGCAAAGCAATTTTCAAATTGAGTTCATTTGTGCACGTAAAATTCGGATTTTTCTCACAGTACCCGTTGTAGAGTCACCATATCGTCTTGTCCGTGTCCGAAAACATCCGGTAAAATGCAGCAGGAGAAGATCTGGGCCTGGGTGCCATGACCCAGGTTGGCCCACCCTCTGAAACTGTCTAGGAGTTCTTGGGCCGAAACAATTGTTGACGAGGGATCTTCTACTGATGATTGGTAGATTCCTGCTGTGAATGCTCTCCTGTGTTCTTATTATTGGATATTCATCTTAAAAAGTCACGAAAACAAAACAGTGTTACCAGCTTCTTGTGGAGAGTGATCTCCGTTGGGTCTTGTCGAACAGCAGACCAAAAGTATCCGAACTCATCAAGACAAAACTGTGTCAACCACCACGATGATGTTTGGACACTAAATTACCAGTTGTTGGTGATTGTCTCTTTTGTTACTTGATACTTTGTTTTATGTGGATTTATGAGCAAGTTTTTGTTAACAGTGCTTGAGATTTGTCTTGTTGTCCTCGCCTTTTTAATCATATTTTGTGGTAATTTATTTTTAATTCACCCCAAACAAAGGAAATCGCAGAGTTTCCGGTAAAGTCCAATATTCTAGGCATGTCATGGGTTAGGGTTAGGTTTAGGGTCAGGATCGTTGGCAGCTCCGGCATCTCAGAAACACCGACTAACCGTAACAATAACCCTAATCCTAAGTCTAATCCCAACCCCAACTCATAACCCTAACCCAACATATAACACACCTAGAATAATGCATTCCCGGGAACTCCGGGATTTCCAATGTTTGGAATGAATTAAAAATAAAGTACCCATTTTTTATGTTGGGGGGGGGGTTCTTGTTATTAATTGGGGGGGGGGGGGGGTGCGAAACTTAGAAAAGACTGGAGACCCACTGGGGCGGAGGATGACGCAGGAGCAAGAAAACATGGTGGGGAGATAACATAAGCCACAGATTTTAGAAAAGGATCTTCGACATATTCGTCGGCGTAGACAGTTTAAGTCTGACGCCACGCCCAGAAACATTTTGAAACACAAGCTAGTGCACGAAGAACGAGGGGGAAATGAGGCAAAATAGGACAGAAAGTAGTTCAAGTGCAGGGGAAATCTAATTGTTAAAAACACTTGCAGGGAAGAAGAAGATGGGAAGAAAACATCATAGAAAGTCTACAGCACAACGATGGTCGAAGCAGTCAAAAGAACAGAAGCAGGACCTTATATCTCCCTCGGCATTCGAAGCGGTAAAAGAGGACGTAAAGAAGAGGAAGAATGGAGTTTTTTTTTTATATAACACTTTACCTGGCTTAACCTCTCGAGCCGTCTCCGGTGCCCCATTGTAGGGAAACACAAGAATAGACCCACTACCTCCCCAACAAGCATGTCGTAGGAGACTTCCTTTGAAGTCAGAATGCATCTGCCCGAGCGGAAAGGAACAATCAGCTGCACACAAATAAACCAGTATAACCGATGTGCATGTAAAACTCAGACCCTGGCACAAAGCCGAAATCCAAGTGGACGAACAACCAGGATTTTCTGACGGAGCTTACAGCCGGTAAACAAAGAAGAAAAAGAAGACATGGCTAAACGAGAGCAATGGTCAGAGCAAGTAACACAAACGGTTGTGTACACCGCGAAAGGTGTCAGTTGTAACTCATTCAGTCCCAGGACAGCCTTACCCATGACCACCTTGGTAACTTAAATCGGCCATGGTTTAGCTGTGGTAGGCCTCTGTGGCAAAGTGGTTAAGCCGTTTTTCTGGTTCTCTGAGAGTCGTGGGTTTTCGCACTCTGTCTTTGGTTTTGCTAGCGCAGGTGCTTCAGAAATCATCAAGCGAAATTTCTAACCCTCAATCCAAGTCTCTCCTTTAGCTTTACACGTATAGATAGATTACCTATTGTTAATGTAAAAGAGCAAAAAACATGGCATCATGAGGGCTAATATACTGAAACGGCTGGAGCAAGAGCTGCCAATGGGAACTTTTTTTAAAAACCCAGCTAAGCTGAACAAAAACCCAAGCAATACATAAGTAAAGATTAAAAAACAAAACAAAAAAACCCAGATTGTTAAAAAGTACCAATTCTAAAGTTACAAAAAAAAAAAAAAAAACATTTACCCACTTTTATAAAAAAGATTTATTTTTGAAAAAAAATTTCAAAATTTAAACCCTAGGCGTAAAAAAAAAAAAAAAATATCTGGGGGTAAAAACCCAGCATTGGCAGCCCTGGTTGGAGCAGATGGCAGATGACAGAGAGGCAGTGACTGTGTGTGCACATGGGGTTGGATGGCCACAGACCACGAAGAAGACCAAGAAGGCACCGGAGAGATCATTCCCAGGCAGACCTACAAACACTTGGAGAAATCAACTCGAAAGAGAGGATCAATAACAGAGATGAACTGAAAACGGGTTTAGGGCGGAAGGTTGGGGGGGGGGGGGGATCTGCAGCAATAAACTTCGAGGGCTCGGAATGCTCAAGAAGAAGAATTAACAAATAACAAATAATAATAATAATATTGAAAACAACATCAGCAACAAAAACAACACCTACAGACCAGTCAACAGGTAGTCAGCAAAATAAACTGCAACAAGCCGTTGAATTTAATAAATGTTGGATTCTTGCGAAAACAAAGCAATTCAGAAGCAGCATGCTAACTTTTAACGATCAATCGAAAGGGCGTGTTTGAAATGTACAAATAGACGTGCCAGAATTTAAGCTGAAGATGTTTGTTACATTTTATAGTGGTGCACGTTAATGTCAAACATGGTTGGCGTTTAGATATTTAATGTAAATGGATTATCTATCATTGTGTAAAAATAAAACGTGTAAACTTTGCTGGTAATGCGGCAATTGTGTGTGTGTGTGTGTGTGTGTGTGTGTGTGTGTGTGTGTTTGTGTGTGTGTGTGCGAGTTTTTAATAATTTAGTTGAATTAATAATTGACATCACATCACTCGAGCAGCAAGTGAAGAGTTATAATTCTGATAGTACCAGTAACTGTCTGATTTTAATAATTTAGTTTCGGAATTGAGGAGCCATCGACAACGTGTTTTGCATCCTAGGCCGTTTGTTTTCAACCGACGGCCTGCAGGCCAAATCTGGCCCTCGAGGGCCTATAAAGTGGCCTGTGGATTACCTGTCAGTTGTATTATACTTAGGATCTTTCTATGCTGAAGCATAGTACGTGACTATCCGAATGTCCAGCATTTTTTTCCCCTTCAGACACTTAGTTGAACAGCCCTGTCCTAAGCTCAGGGTATGTGGGTGTTTCTGGGTATGAAAGAGCTGACAGATTAGCCGGCTCTGCCTTGTTACAGAGGGTCGGCCCATGGATCATGCAGACATTGTTAATATCATTAGAGAGGTAGGACGACTGGGGGATTTTGGGGAACAGCACAGCCACATCTTTTCTAAGAGTGCAAGAATTGGGAGTAAAGATCGGCACAGCCAGGCCCGAGAAGCACACAGGACGCATGAGGAGTCTTGTCAGCCAACATAGGACTGGGTCTTTTCACCACGGGACGCTGAGGTATATGCTGAAGGGGGAACCTGAGCACTTATGGACATGTCCGGAGTGCCGTGACGATAACACAAACCATAACTTTATAACTCTCGCGTCGGAGAAAACTTTACAGGACGAACAATTGAAAGGCAGGTGGAGCAATTGGTTTCTCGCCTCTCAGGAAGTTGCACAGTAAATAAAACACCCCAATGTTATGTTATCACAGTCGACATCTTTGCACATAAAGTATCCCCATGCGTGCTCAGGCCGTTGATGCAGCAGCCTCTCCAAGGTACCTTTACTGATTGTTCCCATGAAGAACTGGTTTTAGTCTCTTCTGTCTTTACCTCGAAGACGGCATAGACGTGTTTCACCAAGCCTAACTCCTTGGTCACGCAGTCGTGTTAGCGTCAGAGATTCGCCCTCCTCCCCCAGCCTGGTCCGTACAGCGTTGATAATATCAGTTCTGTTCGTGCTTCTTACAATTTGCATTGGTGCATGACTTGCCAGCTCTTCCATTACCTTTAGTTGGCTTTTACTCCAAGCTTGTTAAAAAGGGAAAAGGGGGTGGGAAAAGGGGCAGTGGGTCTATTATGTCTTCCTCTTACAGACGGGCCTCACAACCCACGCAGAATAATACTGGACCAAGATAGGTGAATGTACAGGTAGATAGAAATACATACATAACGTAACATAACATAGCGTTACAGTGTGACCAAGATAGGTGAATGTACAGATAGATAGAGAGGCAGACATAACGTAACATAACATAGCGTTACAGTGTGACCAAGATAGGTGAATGTACAGATAGATAGAGAGACAGACATAACGTAACATAACATAGGGTTACAATGTGACCAAGATAGGTGAATGTACAGATAGATAGAGAGACAGACATAACGTAACATAACATAGGGTTACAATGTGACCAAGATAGGTGAATGTACAGACCGACCGACAGAGAGGCAGACATAACGTAACATAACATAGCGTTACAATGTGACCAAGATAGGTGAATGCACAGATAGATAGAAAGACAGACATAACGTAACATAACATAGGGTTACAATGTGACCAAGATAGGTGAATGTACAGACCGACCGACAGAGAGACAGACATAACGTAACATAACATAGCGTTACAGTGTGACCAAGATAGGTGAATGTACAGATAGATAGAGAGACAGACATAACGTAACATAACATAGGGTTACAATGTGACCAAGATAGGTGAATGTACAGACCGACCGACAGAGAGACAGACATAACGTAACATAACATAGCGTTACAATGTGACCAAGATAGGTGAATGCACAGATAGATAGAAAGACAGACATAACGTAACATAACATAGGGTTACAATGTGACCAAGATAGGTGAATGTACAGATAGATAGAGAGACAGACATAACGTAACATAACATAGGGTTACAATGTGACCAAGATAGGTGAATGCACAGACAGATAGAAAGACAGACATAACGTAACATAACATAGCGTTACAATGTGACCAAGATAGGTGAATGCACAGACAGATAGAAAGACAGACATAACGTAACATAACATAGGGTTACAATGTGACCAAGATAGGTGAATGTACAGACCGGCCGACAGAGAGACAGACATAACGTAACATAACATAGGGTTCCAATGTAACCAAGATAGGTGAATGCACAGACAGGCGGACAAAGAGACAGACATAACGTAACATAACATAACGTTACAATGTGACCAAGATAGGTGAATGCACAGACAGATAGAAAGACAGACATAACGTAACATAACATAGCGTTTCAATGTGACCAAGATAGGTGAATGTACAGACCGACCGACAGAGAGACAGACATAACGTAACATAACATAGGGTTACAATGTGACCAAGATAGGTGAATGCACAGACAGATAGAAAGACAGACATAACGTAACATAACATAGCGTTACAATGTGACCAAGATAGGTGAATGCACAGACAGATAGAAAGACAGACATAACGTAACATAACATAGGGTTACAATGTGACCAAGATAGGTGAATGTACAGACCGACCGACAGAGAGACAGACATAACGTAACATAACATAGGGTTACAATGTGACCAAGATAGGTGAATGCACAGACATATAGAAAGACAGACATAACGTAACATAACATAGCGTTTCAATGTGACCAAGATAGGTGAATGTACAGACCGACCGACAGAGAGACAGACATAACGTAACATAACATAGCGTTACAATGTGACCAAGAAAGGTGAAAGCACACCTGAGAGCTAAACAAACTCTAAGCTAAACAAAAACCAATAAAACAGTGTTAACTGTTTCCCGGCCCACCCGAGAGCTTAACAAACAATAAACAAAAACCAACCAAACAGTGTGAACTGCTTCCTTACCCAAGTGAGAGCAAACACTAAACAAAAACAAATGTTTTATAGCATTTTATTTGTTAATCCAATGCTACAAAATCACAATTTCCATCTAATGCGACATTAACTGCTACTTAGAGGTTACAGATCTTCTATTAGTGACTAGGGTGTTGTTTAAGATATATGAAGCGCTACAATAACATACATTCGATTTATCTGTTTGATACTTACTGTTGATATGTCCGAACAAGTCTTTTCAAACAGACATAAAGTCTTTTAGATGTTAATCCTACAGACTGAAAGAGAATTTGAATAAAAATAAATCACCTTCTCTAACTTGTTAGACGATTGAGCAGAATTTTTTAGATGATCCATGTAGACTTTCTCGTGGTTCACCTGTGGTCCGCGGCCCACAGGCTGAAGATCACTGTTCCATATATCCCTCACTGAAAATCCTCCCCTCCTGGCATTGCTGTCATTGCGGTCATTGCATGTTTTTAAAGGATTAGGAAATTATAGGGAAAAGAAAACGTTGGTAAGAAAGAACAAACAGTTTATGTAAGCTTTACAAAATCGATCACAATAAACAAACAAAGGACGTTGCGGCGATTAGCCTTCATCAGCACATAAAGAACAATACAGTACACATACACAAATATGCTCTAACTATGAAGTGACTACATGGGACTAATGTACAAAATAAATGATACTCATCTGTGTCCCTGGCGAAAAAACTTCCTTCAAAAGGATGTCATGGTTAGGTACTGGCGTATTTATCGCCAAGGCACGGACGGGGAGCAAAGAACGGGTACACTATAATGAGGAAATGGACGGAGTAGACGCCCACAAACAGCGTACACTGAGTGTCCAAGGAGGGATGGAGGGGTTGGCCAATAAGGCGTGACCTGGGTTGGGTCGTGGGGATGACATTGGTCCATCTCATGGAATAAAATCCTGCAGTCTTTGGCGTTCTCGAGCCTATCACATGTAGACATAATAAAATGTGCGGGAAATCACCAAACCTCACAGTTGCCGGCCGTGAAGAACTAATCCTACCAAGCCGTGGAAGCTACAAGTCGCAAGTCTTTGGACAAAACCTTAAGTCGAGTCGCAAGTCTTGAATTAGGCGACCTAATTTAAGGAGCAGTCGAATCCAAGTTGTGTGACCCGAGTTCTGACCTCTGCAAAACAGGCAATGAAATAGAAAACGTGGGTTGAGGAAGCGAGGGCGTCTAAGAGAAACCTGCAACGAATACTGATGATTTATTAATGATACGGCCGGCGTGATGCTGACCACATCACCTATCTTGTGCCGATTGGTCTATAAAATAAAGGTCTAGCCCCATGTGCCCTATACGTCTAAAGGCGTGGAAGAGAGTCGTTTACTTTTTTACTACGTTATGATATCGAAGAGACTGCCTCGAATAGAAGGGTAGAGGAACGAACGAACGAACAACCTTTATTTTCAAAGGGTTACAAATTGGGCACGCAGGCCCGTCTGACATTCGTCCCGTCTAAGCACTCATTTTTCAGAGTACCAATGCCTGTTATCAGTAATGCATGTTATGGGTATAATAAAGAAATATAAATTATAGAATAATGCATATACACATCATGTGTACACAATCGTACACACTCATACACACGCATACATACTCCTACGTTCTCATTCATGCACACTCATATACAGACATACGTAATACATATACACATGCATCTACACACATACACAAACATAAAACAAATACACATATATAGACATAAATGCACAAACAGAAAACACACACACATACATTTATGGATATACATGCACATACACATTCCATACACACACACCTATACATGCATCCATGTATACACACACATACAATCACATGTACAGACACAAACATATGCCCACAACCACACATTTACACTCACATGAATACATACACCCATATTCATGCATACATACATACAAACACATACATGCATACATTTATTTAGAACAGACTGAGAGCCATATGTGACGCATAAACGCTACCACAGGATGAATATGACGAGGTAGAACAATTGATCAAGCCACAGATACTTACTACATCAGTTTCTTGTTCCTAGAGATTCTCTTCCAAATATTTACCCAGACAAGCTATTAATAGACCTTACCTTCGTGGGAAAAATGTTTCAGTGATAACAGAAGAACTAAGGGCATGTTTTTTTTTTTTTGGGTGGTGGGTGATTTCATCATCATCATCAGTTCTCGTTTTGCCTAGTGGCAGATGAGGCTTCAGAGAGGAATTTCCATGCTTTCCTGTCCTGTGCAATCTTCAATGCAGTTTTCCATGTCAAAGATGCCACACTCAGGTCACTTTCCATCGTTCATCTCCATGTTGTTTTTGGGCGCCCATTTTTCTCTTTCCCTCTGGTATCCATGTGAGAGCTGTTTTGGCAGGTATATCAGGATCCATTCTCGTAACGTGGCCAAGCCATTTCCATCTTCTCTTGGTTATCATACTGTGGGGGGGGGGGAGTTAGGGGGGGGGGGGGGGTTTTAATAAGTTAAGAATGCGTTTCTTGTGTACGTTTTATCAGGGGTCTGTTTCCACGTCTTGTGGCAGACTGTTGCCGTAATATAACCCAACCTATGGGTTTTTAGGGGTTTCTGGGACCTGTCCCCGGGTGATCTTCGTCCGAATGGTGGCACTTTGTCTCACTGGGTGTTTATCGTTGGGTGTGATGTCCTTGTGGGGTTAAACATCAGTCAGGCAAGCTATGCATATTATTCTATCCATATGTTCTTTATATAATTTCACTACCTTTGGCACTTACAAATTTCAAAAATCAATAACATTAACAACAGTGCAGCTGTTATTATTTCTGAACATGTCTGGGTCCAATCTGTTGGTCCTGTGGTCCTCGAGGGAGTTCTGTTGGGTTTTACGTGTCCATCTTCTTGATTGTGTTTCCTGTTGTCTTGGGTAGGGATGTTATATATGACTGGGTTGCTCTCTTTATATTCTGTGTGGTGGTATTCTTCTGAAGTAGTGCGTACTGTCGTTTGTCTTTGAGGTCCGTGATCTGGTTAGGCTGTCCTACTGTTGTGGCCTCTCCAACAGCCCCACAGGGTGTTAGAGTGCCACTCCAAGCCACTAGTTTTGGTGCAGTTGATATTTTTTAGCCAAAATAATTGACACAAAAAAAAACAGACCACAATTATAACCGATACTGGTGGTCGATTTTTTTTTTACATAATTGGATGGATGAAAGTGTCCTGATATGGATCAATCCTACTGAATCTCTGTGTTTTCTGAGCAAGTACTAAGGCATATGCCCTGCATATTTTAAACATATTTTCTTGAAAACACCCACCACACCCCTGCACAAATCGTCTAGTATTTTCTTCCTCTGTCTCCCCGATCTCTCATAACCTTTAATTTTCCCGGTTGTCACAACCTTCCCCCAAATTACCCTTCCCCCCTCTCCCTCGCCTCAAAGCTGCACACAGCCACGCTAATTGAGCACAGAGGTAATAATCAGCAGGGAAATCATGCACATGCAGTCGCATACAGTTCAAGAATATCACATTATCAGCATAAACCAGAGAGACGCAGGAGGTTCAAATATTATAAACGACTCCGTTCTAAAGAACGTTATGGGCGGAGTGCTGTGTAGCATCTCTCCTGCAACTTGTGGGACGACTATCACACAACTAGTAGAGTGTATGGATTTTTGGCATAAGTGTAGATTTCTGTAGGGTGTGTTTTAAAATGCGACAGGAAGACATCCAGGCTTGAACTTGAAGGCTTGGGTGTGACTGGTTGGCTGGGGGTGGGGGGGGGGGTGGTGGGTCTGCAGCTGTCCCACTCTAACAATAATTTTTGAAATTGTGTAGGTGCTAAACGTACACCTCTAAAGTTATACAGAACATTTTTTGTTTATTTGTGTGTGTGTCTTTGTGGATCTGTAGATTTTTTTTATCGTTTCAGACATGTTATTATATCACGCATCATCATTGTCATCATTATCGTAATCATTTTTGTCGGTCAAATACTTAGGCCCCTTGAGTGCCCTTACCCATACAATTTGTAACCGGGCTGAGCTCCGCCCCTGCCTCCTTAAATGTGTGTGTTTTTTTTTACCGTCGCCCTTGTTAAGCACACTCTAACAACACTTTTGGGACTATCATATTTTCTGAATCAGCGGGACAGACAGGGAGTTCTAGCACTGTAAGCCAAACCTTTCTACAATTGTTATTGTGGTGACATATTTTTAGAGAAAAAAAAACCCTTGTTTCATTTGAGGAGGAGGTCGTAGTAGTAGTGGAGGTCGTGGTGGTGGTGGTGGGGGTAGTAGTCGTAGTGTGCTAGCGGGAAGAGGTAAACGAAAAACAAGAAGTAGAGAGAAAGAGGAATAAATTTTAACTAGGACAATAAGTAGTTCCCCACTGAATAGAAAAAAAAAATTGTTGTAAAGAAAAGACAAGGAAGGGTTCTTCTGTGCAGCGGCAAAGAAATCTAATCATTACTCAGGCAGAGAGTATGTGAATAACTGTAGTACACAACAACAACATATGACTACAACTACATAAGTAACGCTTAGTCAGACTACGTGCACAAGCTTTAAATTCTATCTTGAATCAAGCAAATAAATATAACCATCATATACAAAATTTATTTATTAGCTTGAACACATAACCGAGCGATTCATAGATAAAAATACATAAACAACCAACTTTGAGATTCACCAGACCCTGGGCAAATAAATATAACCATCACATACAACATTTATTTATCAGCTTGAACACATAACTGAGCGATTCATAGATAAAAATACATTAACAACCAACATTGAGTTCCACCAGACCCTGGGCAAATAAATATAACCATCACATACAACATTTATTTATCAGCTTGAACACATAACTGAGCGATTCATAGATAAAAATACATTAACAACCAACACTGAGTTCCACCAGACCCTGGGCTACTCACTCTAGCTAACACGGAAATAGGATAATGAACGCATACGTTCAGACAAATTACATCAGTGGTGGCAAAAATCGAAACATGTTAACATGTGCGTTTAACTCTCAACAAACCACCAGATCAGTAAATAACCTCCAGCGACCCGCAAACAGACTATCTCCAAACGAGAATGCACAATAGAAATCTAGATCTAACACATTTGACTACTCAATGGAATTTAACTCCAACACCGTCTGACTATTGAAAGAAACCAAAGTCATTATCAGTCGGAGAATTCATTTATCTCCACTTAATCGCCTGATTCCACGCTGTTAAGCACCTAATTGAGGATTTCCTTTCATGAGAGGCAGGGAACCAATAGTCTGCATACAAATGAGTCAGATCTGTAAATTGGATGTGCACGCCACACTTAGGTTCTGGAACAAGTCTAAAATCCAGAGGTGGATGAACAACTAGAACTTTCCGCTACAGTTTTACAGCCGGCGAACACAAAGAAGAAGCAGATGTAAGGCTTGTGTTAAGTACCTGCAATTTCTTATATACTTTATGGTGAGTACCAGCTCTTGTGTTTTGATTTTTCTAGCCAAAAAAAGTCCCTGGGTATATAGGGTCGAGGGAAGAGGATAGGTTTGGGATTAGGGGGTGGGGGGGGGGGGTGGAATTGAATCTGAAAATTAAGGATGGCATGATAAACTGTTCTTGCCACGCGGTGTGCTAATTACAATTTGGCCTCTCTCGCCAGTAACACTGACTTTGCCTTACTATAGATTCAAATTTAGATTTCTTAGATAAAATGCTACTGGTCCAATCGTTCGACCAATCACCACATCACCTGCGTAATCACCTCGCTCTCTTACACCTTCGCCAAAAGCCAGATTAAGTGTTACAACCGACATTTTTTTTTTTTTTGGGGTTGTGCTTCTGCCCTCCTGTCACCTTCGATGACCTCTAGTTGTTTGAAATCCGTTTTAATTGCTCTTGTGGGAGAACTCTAGCTGGGGTCGGTTTACTTATAGCTTGTCGAGCGCCAGCCACAGGAGAAGTAAAACAATCACCGGTTAATGGCCTAGAGACAGGAGAAAGGAAAGAGAGGCGGGGGTTAAACATTCCTGCGTAACAAAACGTCTGCAGAAAACTCGCTTCCTGCGGAAAATTTGCAGGAACGACAACCTGGTTATACCTGGCAGGGAAAATAAGTTATCTCCCTTTTCTAAAGAAAAATTAAAAAACAAAAACATAAAAGATATATGTACAATAAATTGGAGACGTCGCTGTCTGTGGCTTATATATTACAAACGTGCTACGTAATTCAGATATACTCTGTTCGATTCCAACTACATGCGTCCGCTCGCGATGATTTCAACAATGGTAGGTAGTTAGGTGCTTTGCTGGGGAAACTCGTCACGTTCAACCAGCATCCACAAAGGGGTAGCTTTCGGTTGTACGTGTGACTAGGTTATGTGCGCCACCCAAAATGGCTTAACACTGCACGCCACCAAAAGCCCTAAAAAGGACCCAAATACTGTCCCGACATAGTCGTCTACCGCCCAGCAAATGGCCGACCCTTTCGCTTATGTGTTTCGAAAATGGTATGAAGTTATGTTATTTTATCAAAGTCGACATCTTTACACACTGGGTATCCCCATGCGTGATCAGTCCTTCCATGCAGCAGCCACTCTAATGTATTTCTACTAACTGTTCCAATGAGGAGTTGGTTATGTTATCACCTGTCTTTAGCTCGAAGATGGCATAGACGTGCTTCACCAAGCTAAACTCCTCGGTCTATTAGTCGTGTTAGCGTCATAGATTCGCCATTATCCTCCTACCCAATCCGTACAGCGTTGATAACATCAGCTCTGTTCATGATTGTTCCCGTTTGCATTGGTGCATTACTGGCCAGCTGGTCAGCTCTTTTGTTCCCACTAACTCCAGCGTGTCCGGGTGTGTAGATCCAAATGATAGAGGCTAACTACAACTTCCTAATGCTTTCTGTCCATTCGGAGCCTAGATTACATGTTGCTATTTCCGGAAGTATATTCATGGAGTGGGAGTCGCCGTGGCGGAGCGGCTAGACGCGCGCCGAGGATCGGAAGGTCGTGGGTTCGCTCCCTGGCAGAGCCGAACTTTTCTTAAAAAATGACCTTGGCTCCTAGGTCGACCCAGCCTTGAGTGGGTACCGAGTACAGTCCCGGGAAGTAGAGGCAGCCGGCGTGATGCTGACCACATCATCCATCTTGTGCCTTTGGGCTATAAAATGTAGGTCTAGCCGTATATGCCTTATATGCCCAAAGGCGTGGAAAAGGGTCCTTTACATTTTACTTTTTAGATTCATGGAGAGTGAAACGATTACCGCATATGTGGCCGCTTGTTATGCAACCTTTGCGAGTGCTCTGGAAGCATCAGTTATCTCCATGGTCAAGCCTGACGTGGCTGTATGGTAAGCGCCGCTGTCCTATTTTATTGTTTTCATCATGTTGTGTGCAGTATATGCCCATGCTTATCTTGACCCTCGCTTAACGGATCCGTCTGTGTAAATGACGACATCTTCTATGCGTGAATGCTAATCAGTCACTGCCCTAATCTCGGCGTCTACAGTGGCAGGTATCTGACTCTTCCAGTGCCACCCATCCCACAAGTCATGCATGTCTGCTGGTATATCTGGTAGTCTGGTAGTCTGGTAGTCTTAGTTTCAGTCTCATTGCAAACGGGTCACCCCATCTTTGCTCCGCTCCTGTGCCAACGAAAAACACACAGAATGTTTATCATAGTATTAGAATTGCAGTTCATCATTGATGGTAGCAGAAGTCGCCAAGAGATCAGCAGTTGCCCACGCGATCAATTTTAATCACATACGGGCACCACAACACTGCACGACAGGCATCGCGTCATTTTCTGAATCTACAATTCATACCAACACGTTGGTCACAGTCGAAAAAACATTCCAAATGCAATCCGCAGCTCACAGGGTCACGCCATGCATTCAACTCAGAAGCTGGGCGACGAAACTATATCCAGTCTACAAATGGAACAAAAATGCATCGGCCACCGTCCGGCAGAAGCACAAAAAAAAAAAAAAATGCCTCTGTTTCGAACAGTGCCGCTGCCTAACGTCCATTTTGACCAGAAGTCTATATATATCTATCAATTCTTTTCCGTGACTGATCTCGTCTAGGTCACATAATTGCTGGGATAGATTTTCTTCCAGGAGGAGACTCTTGTGAGACGCTTCCCTTTTAATGGTATGGAGTGCCCGACCGTCTGGTAAGCAATGGAAAACTATTAAACGTGATTAGTGATTTTAAAGAGGACGATCATCACAGCACTCCTGACATATCACAGGTGCTCCGATCTTATTCTCAGTACTTCCACAGGAGTAAAACAACAGATAACGCCTCTTCTGTGTTGATCAACCAGACGCCTTGTGCCCTTGGTGAGATGTTTATATCTGGCTACTCCAGGCAGCATCCCCATCTCTACCAACCTGGACAAGGATACCGAGTCCTGCTTGTTGTCGTGAGCTTCTCTGTGATATGCAGCTTGCATGGCATTAATGACATCAGTCATGCCCAGCTCCAGGTCTATTGTGGTAACTGTCTGCCAGATAATCTGCACGCTTATTGCCTTGAACACCAGCAAAGCCTTTCACAAAGGTAGATGTTAGACGAGTCATAATTGATTAAATTAAAGAGAGAATCCATGCTTGTCTAATGAATCCGACCTAGACTGTCTTGAACATATCTCCTCCCCCTCCTTTAAAAATGTTTCTAGGCAAAGAGCAGGGATTCAAAGGGCCGAGTCTTTGTTCAAAGGCATAATAATAATAGCAGCTAGCTTAATGGCATGTAAATATAATACTGTACTTGAAGAAATATTAAATGTAAAAACAAATACTTCTAAAATACATTGGACGGCCAAAAAGAGCAACTAAGAGGTTTTGAGAGAGAAGGGAGCCCGAAGACAACTTATCACAGACATCAAAAGGAGACAGTCATCATTTTTTGGCCATGTTATGAGAAGAGGGAAAATGGAACATGTTGTGACTACTGGAAATATCTATAAAAGGAGGGACAGAAGAAGACAACGAGAGAAGATTCTTGACAGTCTTTTTGCATGGCATGGAGGTGTGTCAGCACACAAACTGATACATGTTACAGGAGATCGCATTTTGTGGAGCCCATGTCATTCAGCGAGGCACAAGATGATGATGTTAATACATGGATAAAGTGGGCCGAGTAACCCACTTATATAATTATAATTTTTTGCAGGCCTTCACTACATTAAACATAGACTCGTACCCAGCTATTTATATTATGCTTGGCTATAAGCCACGACGGATTTGAAAAAAATTATAGCAGAACGAATGGTAGCAGGAAAGAGGGGCAGGGGCCGACCGACACGAAGATGGGCACAGGATATAAGTGACTCTTTGAGTGTGAAAGTGCATGAGAAGGGGGAACTGGCGAGGGACCGAGTTTCTTTCAGGCAGACTGTGATGAGAGCGACGTTCTGCAAAGGACCTGCTACGTGATGATGATAAGCTAGTACTCTCTTTGCTTAGGCCGTCCCCCAGAACATAAAAACTCATACATAGAAACATAATTCATCTATTCTTGTGTGACGACTTGTAAACCCGAACCAGGACGCCACGTTTATTTTAAGCAGCATGACGTCAGACAATGCAATATAGCGTCATCTGACGTCAGGTACAATTGAGCACAGACAGGTGTCGAAAACTCGATCTTTATCTCTTGACGCCAGTACGCGCGGGTGAACGGTTTACACTTCTGCTTGTTTTGAGTGTGAGCAGGATTTACAAGTGTTATCCGATAGCCTAACAAGTTCGGGTGTTTCTTAGTGTTGCTAAGTTTTGTCTAGAATTTTCTCAGACACGCCCTAATTAATTCAGACGCAAAGCCTGCTTATTGCTTTTTGGTTACATTCGAGGTTAGGAAAAGAATTCTCGCAAGCTATATAGAGCCAGTTTTAACATCATCATCGTCATCATCAGGTGCCTTGTCGACTAGCGTGGGCGATCATACCTCTCCATAATCCACGATCTCCTGCAGCATGTATCAGTTTGTGTGCCGACACACCTCCATCCCATGCAACAAGACTGTCAAGAATCTTCTCTCGTTGTCTTTCTCTATCCCTCCTTCCACAGATCTTCGCAGTGGTCACAACATGTTCAATTTCCCCTCTTCTCTGTACTAAGTTCATGTCAAATGGTCTGCCGCGAAGTTTTACTAATAGTACTCTATCTGATATTGTCCAAAATCCTTTCACAGTTTTTGAGTTCTTTGTATCCAAAATAATACTAACTCCCTTGCTATATTCCTTCCAACCTGAGTAAATAATTATGTGCTGATCTGAATACTTTTCCCCTACTCCTGGCCATCGCATTTCACTAATTTCTAATATGTTGATGTTAATTTTAACATACAGCTGTGAATTCTGGACAATTAATAAACAAGCCGAACAATATCTTGGGGCTTCAGTGATGTGGTTTTACAGAAGAATGCTTATAATTCCTTGGGCAAATAATAAAGGTAACCCAGGCGTTTTGAACAAGGCAGGTGCTCGTATACAACTTATTATAAATATCAGAAGGAGAAAATCATAATTTTTGTGTGTGATCATTTCATAACTATGCATAACTATGAGTGCAAAGAGACAAATTATTAATAGCATATTCATTCCGACATTAAGCTACCAGTGCCAAACATAGACACTATCTAAAGCCCATATACGCAAAATCACCACCTGCGAGATGAGGTGCCTGAGAAAAGCAGCCAACTTAACCAAACTAAATCGAGTAAATAATAAAACTATCAGGCAAATTGTGGGAACGACACCTTGTACTAGATTCATCGAGAAACAGCAGATCAAGTGGTTTGGCCATCTCGTTAGAATGCAGTAAGATCAAATACCATCACAAGTACTACATCTCAGAAGATCAGCTACAAGAGCAAGAGGACGGCGGCGGAAAACAAGGATAGACAACATTGAAGACACTCTACGCCTTCACGGCATGACAATAGCCAGTGGCAGCCAACGTGCACTGGATCTGCTTAACGGCAGAAGTGGTTTATGATGATGATGATGATCATCATCATTTTAGGTGAAAGGGGAAAATGGAACATGTTGTGAACACTGGAAAGATTTGTGGAAAAAAAAAGAGACAGAAGAAGACAGCGCGAGAAGATTCTTGACAGCCTTTAGATATGGAGAGGTGTCAACACACGAACTGATACATGCAGATGCGGATCGCAGATTGTGGAGAGGCATGATAGCCCACCCCAGTCGGCAAGGTAATGGGTATTGATGATATGGCTGTGAGGATGAACGGGGGTACATGTTGCAATAAGAGACCCAACATTGAAAGTGACCTCCCTTCCCATTGATGCCTCGATCTGGTATAGCGCCTGTACTATGTCGCAAGGGTTTCAGGCGTAGCGAGTGGTATCTTACTCCTTGCCGTCAGCGGCCAGCGACATCGCGTCTTCTATGATGTGACAGCTTTGAACGGTCCAAAACATATACAATTGGGCCTAACCCCCCCCCCCCCTTTTCCCAACTCTACAGCCTTAGCCTATGTCTCACCGCTGTGTGCAGCCTCTATTATACACTGCATACAGATGTGCGACCTATGATGCACCCCTGCAAAATAGCAGAGGCCCTACGCTAGATCGCAGCATCAATGGGAAGCGAGGTCACTCTCATTGTTTCGGTCTCTTAACGTGACTAGAACCTGAACGGAATTAGTAACTGTTTCATTATCATCCCTGAAATTGTGATCCTGCTAACTGCAAATATGGAGAGGAACAACTTAAAATGTATGCGTCCCTCTCCCACCTTCCAGGTTTAAGGACGTGTATTATACTAAAGGGAATCAACGTTTGTAGAAGCTAGACGCTCGCCTGAGGATCTGGAGGTCGTAGGTTCGGGCCCTGAGGGTACCGCACTTTTTTTTTTAAAATGACGGTGGCTTTGAATGGGTGCCAGGTAGAGTCCTAGGAAGTAAAGGCGGCTAGCGTGATGTTGACCACATTAGTCACCGAGTGGCGATTGGTCTATAGAATATATGTTTAATCCAATAAGCCCAAATAGCCAAAAGGCGTGGAAAAGTCTTTTTTACTGTACAGGAACAGAAAATACACAGCCTGTTAGTGTGCATATTCGTTTTGGGTTCGGCAATTATATTTTTTGGGGGGATGTTTAATGTTGAACATGTTATCTGCGGGTTGAATATTGAATAAAGAATCGACATCACAGCACTCGTAACACTAATACAAGCGCTCCGTCTCCATCTTCAGCAGCAAACAATGAGTTTTAATACAATTAACATGTCCGGGTTAATACAATTAACATGTCCAGGTTAATACAACTAACATGTCCGGGTTAATACAATTAACATGTCCGGGTTAATGTAATTAACCTTTACAGTTGAAGGTTATAGTCGAGAGGACTGACTTCGTTGCATCGGGTTCTATCCCATATTGATCAATCTACGACTAGCCACCTATCGAAAGCGTCGCGCGAAGTGGGAACACCGTATCTCAAGCGCCGATCACCATGTGTCTCCGTAACAATTGCATCCCTTAATCGAATAACACAACCGCGAAATAAATCCACGACTTTCAAAATGCGAGGCAAACGGTTTGACTGCTTTGCAACATTAGACCTCGGTATCATCAGTATTGGAACTCTGCTCTGGCTGCTGAAGATGAGGACGGAGCATGCATGGGAATGCTCCCAGTGTTGTGATGTCAATTCTTGACTCAACTCAACATGAGACCTTGGTAGCAAGCATTCATGACACCAGTAAATGGACGAATCTTGGTTTAAGGTATTATATAATAATAAAGTAACAGAAAATGTATTGATCGGCACTCATAGAAAGAAGTAGAAAGATAGAAGAACACATAAGACAACATACAAATCGAAAGCTATAGTTACCGTGCCGGGAATCGAACCTGTCACCTCCAGATGGCGTGCGCGCTTCGCTATGGAAACAAGTGCACTAAGAACATGATCAACTAGGCACCCCCCCCCCCCCTCCAAACAAAATTGTCTCATTGGTTATGTTTATAGTACAGCTTGATTTAAGGTAGTGTTTGTTGAATAGGGGAAAGTTTGCATTTCTCTAGACCAGTGATTCCCAAACTGTGCGCGGCGGCGCCCCGGGAATCCGTGACCTCTTCACGGATATTCGAAGATACACATTTTTTAAAAATCTTTTACATACGAATAGTGATACTTTTACTAAGATTAGACCACCGTGGAAAATTTTTAATTAAAAAAAAAAAAAGCGCCGTGACAAAGAAACGTTTGGGAGACACTGCTCTAGACTAAGAACGTGTGACTATGTGTCGACATAATTGACCTGAGAAATAGTAACCATAAAAATGTAATGTCTGCGAAGGGGCTTCATCAATGACCAGAAGAGATAACATTAGAAATCAGATCATAAAAGAAAAGAATTTGGCACAGAACCCCGAATTCTAAATTACATACAAAGACAGCAAATCAAATGGTTTGCCCACTTTAAATCTCTGTCGACGTCATTCCATACAAGGCAGACACAAGGAGATGGACGTAGAGCACAATGTAGACCATGAACAAAATGGAAAGATAACATCAGAGCAACTCTACAGCACTACGATGTGTCTGTGGTCCAGGCGACCAGAAGAGTCAGAAACAGAACCTTAATACCATCGACACCCGGAGCGGTAACAGAGGAAATGGAGAAGAATAACATTTTCAGGCGAATATTTTGTTTTTATGAAGTGAGTTACGTTGTCCTGTTTTATCAAACATGCAGCTAAATACATCAATAATTACTTACGGTTTTTTATTTCAAGAAATTTTAAGAAAACAAACTGGGGCGGTGGGAAAAGGGGGGGGGGGGGGGGGGTCCCCTAGCTTTTGACTGCACTCAGTCTCTCTGCAGCGATGTGGTCTCCCACCACAGGAATCCAACCTTGATAAACGTCGACGAGTGAAGACGTCTTAAACATCCTGTTCTCTCACAAAGAGAACTGATTGCCTACATCAAAAAGAGACAATCTACATTCTCTGGTCATGTGATGAAAAGAAGCGAACTGGAGTACATCGTGTCAGTAGGAAAGTTGGTGGGTAGGAGAGACAGAGGGAGACCGAGAGAAAAGATACTGGACAGTTGGACATCATAGCATGCAGGAACATCTGTGTCAGAGTCAATGAAAAGTACACGTGGCAGAGGGTAAGGGGTGTGACATGACTACCAACACTTCACAACATGGACTATGGGAGATCATCTGTGTCAGAGTTGATTAAAAGTACACGTGGCAGAGGGTTAGGGGTGTGACATGACTACCAACACTTCACAACAATGGACTATGGGAGATCATCTGTGTCAGAGTTGATTAAAAGTACACGTGGCAGAGGGTAAGGGGTGTGACATGACTACTAACGCTACACGGTGGACTATGGAAAATCATCTGTGTCAGAGTTGATTAAAAGTATACAAGGCAGAAGGCTGGAGATAGACATGATTCCCAACGCCACATGACATGGACTTTAAGAAAAAGACGTTTCCCAGAGTTTAAAAAAAAAGAAAGTACACAACACTTTGGGCATATTATGTGGGGAAGTCCCTAATCTCTTCCACGGTGAAACTCATGCACTATTGTCTGAAAGCCACGAAAGCAGACGATCTTTCTCTAAACCGCCCAACACGGAGATGGATTTGAGGTTTAAGGTCTTTAACAACAGATCAACGTCATGGCACACGGGTGTAACCCATAAGTGCTCCGTTCTTCTTCTAACTCAAGTCTGAGTCCGAAGAAGCTCAGCACAGTGCAGAGGCTCTGTAGCACCGGTGAGGATCCTGCAATACTTTGGGTAGATTTTTAACTCTAAATTTTGCCCGGGCAGCGTCGTTAGGCTACTCTTTTCGATTTCCAACTGCCACAGAATTTTGACGTGCGAAACAAAGTACACGGGCGTCAGATCTCACAACCCAGAGACCAAAAGGAATTACTAGAAGTCCAAGACCACGTGAAAAAATCCCAGCCCTTACCGGTGATTGAACCCGGAAGCTCTAGCACTCGAGGCGGACACCACGCCTCGAGACCACTCAGGCCCCCCCCCCTCCCCCCCAATTGGTTAACGTCGAGGAATGAAGAGGTCTAAAATACCCTGTCTGTTTACTTACGTTGAGAAAAGAACACGACACAGAAGCCTGCAACCAAGAGATTCCTCTCCCAATCTATTTCTAACAACAGCTGCAGCACATAGAGCTAATCAAGTGTGAAAGAATGCTACAGTCACACCCTGTGTGCGGATTGTCTTTCTTCTTTACCAGGTCGCAATTTTCCCCCACACATTTTTTTTTAACGTATTGTCAGCACTGGAGTTTGGTCTTCTGTAGAGTGTTTGGAAAATCACTTGATTTCTGCAGAAATCTCAACCATTGTTGACTTTAATCTTGCCCGGCTTTATTCCTTTTTAATTGTTGTCATTGTGTCTCAACACTTGTACGAGATTCTTTCTTTCTTTCTTTCTTTCTTTCTTTCTTTCTTTCTTTCTTTCTTTCTTTCTTTCTTTCTTTCTTTCTTTCTTTCTTTCTTTCTTTCTTTCTTTCTTTTTTTTCTTTCTTTCTTTCTTTTCTTTTTTTCTTTTTCTTTCTTTTCTTTCTTTCTTTCTTTCTTTTCTTTCTTTCTTTCTTTCTTTCTTTCTTTCTTTCTTTCTTTTCTTTCTTTCTTTCTTTCTTTCTTTCTTTCTTTCTTTCTTTCTTTCTTTCTTTCTTTCTTTCTTTCTTTCTTTCTTTCTTTCTTTCTTTCTTTCTTTCTTTCTTTCTTTCGTTGCTTACTCCTCCTACTCCTCCTCCTCCTCCTTCTTCTTCTTCTTCTTCTTCTTCTTCTTCTTCTTCTTCTTCTTCTTCTTCTTCTTCTTCTTCTTCTTCTTCTTCTTCTTCTTTTTCTTCTTCATCTTCTTGTGTTTGTATGTTTGTTTCTCTTACATGGTATGCACGTGTGTTGGGAAATAAACAGGCTGCTAGATTAGCTAAAGCTTCACCACTGAGTCGTCAACTGACGCTTGGTGAACTAGACATGGTCAAGAGTTCAAGCCCTTCTCATTCAAGCTAATAATGCAGAAGCGAAAATAGATTATTACTGTAGTACACCAGGGGATCTGGCCGACGCTATACACTCAGAGGAAAAGCAAGACGGATATATACTCAAACTGCTACTGGTACCATTGGATTTGAACTCTTCGCTGTTTAAGGTAAGGATGGAGCGTGCATGTGAATACCCCGAGTTCTGTGAGTTGGTTCTAGAAGTACACTCAACTTTTTCTTTAACCATTGTTGATGTTCATATCCTTCTTCTAAACTCGGTTTTCTTCTCTTTTCAAAAATAAACTTGTCTCCCAAGTCGACCTAGCCTTAAACGGGTACCTTAATTGTTGACCGCATCCTCCACCGAATGCCGATTGGTCTATAAAATATAGGTCTAGCCCTATATGCCCATTACGTCTGAAAGCCGTGAAAAAGAGCCATTTACTCTGTTGAGACTACTAGGACTGCTACTTCTACTACTACTACTACTACTACTACTACTACTACTACTACTACTACTACTACTACTACTACTACTACTACTACTACTACTACTACTACTACTACTACTACTACTACTACTACTACTACTACTACTACTACTACTACTACTACTACTATAACTACTACTACTACTACCAAAACCAACACCATCACATCTGTTAACACATTAAAACTTACAAACTTTAGTACAAATCTACTGACAACAGACATCATATAGGGGGCTGCGTGCTAGAGGTTCCGGTTTCAATCCCCGAGAGTCTTTCTACTAGGACGTACTTCTAGTAATTCCCCAGGTCTCTGGGTCGTGAGATAGGATGATCGTGTGCATTGTTGCACACGTAAAAACAATCCTTGGCAGCTGGAAACTGAAAATCGTAGTCTAACGGCGCTGCTTGGGCAAGAGTTGGAGTTGCAAATTTACCTACAAGTTTTTCAGCATCCTCGCCGGTGCTACAGAGCCTGTGCACTGTGCTGAGCTTTTTCGGAACTAGACTTGAGTTAGAAGAAGAACGGAGCACTTATGGGTTACTACCCGTGTACCATGCAGTTGATCCGTTGTTCCAATCTTCAAACCTTCATCTGTTAACGCATTAAAACTTACAAACTTCAGTACAAATCTCCTGACAACCAGACATCATATGTTATACATAGTCGAGAAATTTTGCGTCCCAGCATAAATTATACCCCTTCACTCACGTCTGCTCACGGAGACAACGTAAGCTTTGTGATTAACATCACAGCACGCTACAGAAATGCGACCTATGTGTGCTGACTGTTAAGTACATATATGCTAAACATGATAATTTTTCTTCTACGATCTTACGTGTGTGAAATGTGTATCTATCAACAGGACTACGTTTACAGGGTACTCACGGATTCGAAACTAAATATATTTCATTCTCCTCCTCATAACCTTTACTAATATACAAGCACGTGAACATGCGGGACATGAATGATACAGATAGTGACGTAGATCACGCCAACAAAACTATGGACCTTTTTGTGTGGGGACGGAAATTCAGGAAGGGAATGGCAACAGAGGGGGGGGGGGGGGGGGGATATTGCAGAAAGGCTGGCAGATGAGCGTTTGAGAAGAAAAACATCAGATACATGCGATAGCAACAACGGTATCTACTTTTTCTTTCTCTCTCTCCCTCTCTCTCTCTCTCTCTCTGTTTGTGTGTGTGTGTGTGTGTGTGTGTGTCTCCCCCACCCCCCTCCTTTTTATGTCCTGTCGCTGGGTCCCTCCCTCCTGTTGTCTTGTTGAAAACATTGTGTATCCTGCAATTCTATGCGGGTGGGAGTGATATCTGCATTATGGTTAGGGCACCCGTGATAATCTATATAATTTCTTCACGATTTCCACACACAAAAGTGTCTCACAAAACAGACATAAAAAAAAATTATTTTCTTTACATTATCAACACATATCTGAATACATCCGACAAAGCAAACATTTTAAACATAAATTAAACATAACATGTGAAAAAAAAAATTTATGTGTTCAAAACTTATGAAAAAGGACGGTGGATCACATTAAAAAGATCTGTCAGGATTGTTATCTTATGTAACATGTTTCTCGAAGCTGTGACCTGCGTAAACCCTGAAATGAGTGATTATGTGACTACGGTTTCTTTAATACATTAATTCGTAAAAATCGTGTTTTTAAATGTGTTGAAACTACCATCAAAAAGTGTGTACCAGAGAGAGCACTGTTACTTAGACATAATGGAAGCAGACTAGAGGTCGACCACGCAAGTAGTGGATAGATGGAATATCCCAGACCGCAACTACCAGCATCTACGTTCCACATAAAAAGGCTCACACCGGCTACATCTTCAGATTTGGCACTGAAAGGCAGACAGGAAACGGGGGAGAAGAGGACGAGGAAGAGAGGAAGAAGAAGAAGAAGAAGAAAGAAGAAGAAGAAGAAGAAGAAGAAGAAGAAGAAGAAGAAGAAGAAGAAGAAGAAGAAGAAAAAGAAGAAGAAGAAGAAGAAGAAGAAGAAGAAGAAGAAGAAGAAGAAGAAGAAGAAGAAGAAGAAGAAGAAGAAGAAGAAGAAGAAGAAGAAGAAGAAGAAGAAGAAGAAGAAGAAGAAGAAGAAGAAGAAGAAGAAGAAGAAGAAGAAGAAGAAGAAGAAGAAGAAGAAGGGGAAAAAAGAGAAAGAAGGAGGTTTTTTATGTACCTTATCGAAGAAAAAGAATTTTGGTAAAGATACTTATTTTTTATTTTTCATTAAAATTTTACTTCCCACGGACACCATTTATTTAGTTAAATTGTTCAACATCATTTGAAAATCTCAAAATGTTTTGTTTTCGTTGCCCATTCTTGCAGGAACCCAATAAATAGCAGTGTTCACGCTGATACATCGAGAACATTGTTAGTTTGCCACCATCTCTGTTTTCGAAATGGGCTGTCTGTCGAGTCAGTACACATTTTGATCCCGGCGTTGTTTTGCTATTCTAGAGTGGCTTTTTATCAGTTAGTTGAGTTGACCTAATTCAAAAACCGACATTAACGCACTCTAAGCATTCCTTTAAGCGCTCCGTCCATATTATCAGCAGCAAGCCTAGAGTTTTAATACTAATGGTACCAGTAACCGTCTGACTATACGTCCGTTTTGCCTTTACTCTGAGCGTCAAGTATCGGCCAGATCGCCTCTCCACTTCTCGCTGCAGCACTCTCACCAGACTTTGATGATCATTTTGCTGTTCCAAACCTGTACATGCGCTTCCAATAAGGCCTTAACCACATGTGCCTTATCATGCATCAGTATTTTCAAAAGCTGTACAGAGCCAGCCAATCTGTCTGCCTGTTCATTTCCCACTATACTGGCATACTCTGGAGAAAAGATCCAGATAATGCTCTTCACCCGTTACGGCCGAAGCAACAGGTAGTCAGTTAATTCTTGAAATGGCGGTTTGGTAAAGACAGTTTCTCTCTAAAGGACAGGAGTGAAATATGCATACCCCTTTGCACTAGCCAGGCTGAATGCTGACCGAATTACTTAACAAATATCGATTTTTACCTATAAAATACAAGACCAGCTCTTTATACCCAATATGGCTAAAAATAGGGGTTATTGAATTTACTTTTTATTTACTTTGCATAGCAGTATAGGTAGCTTTTGCAAAGTTTCCAAGACTTGAGGCAGCGTCTCTGGTAGAACTTTTAGTACATTATAGTCCTATGTAGTCACTTCATAGTCTGTGCATATTTTTCTAAATGTGCTGTATTTTTCTTTATGTGTTGATTAAGGTTAATCGCCGAAACTTCCTTTATTTGTTCATTGTAAACAGTTCTGTAAAGCTGACATAAACTATTTGTTCTTTTTTTACCCATTTTCTTCTCTTCCCCATAATTTGCTACTCCGTTTAAAAACTCTGGAAGAAGTATAGCGGTCTTCCGTTCCAACAGTTATTAGCAGCGAATATCGAATTAATATAACACAGGCATTTAATCATAGATTAGGAACACGTTCTGACCAAACCGTATGTTTATACTATCTATTGTTATCTTTTTAATCAAATTTTCTTATGTTAGAAGGGGATTGCGGAAGTGGGGCGGGCGGCGGGGAGGGAGGGGGCGCAAGTGGGGGTCTTGCCATAAACTAAAGACCACAGCTCGAAACTGAAGAACCCTAGGACCGCCAACAGCAAATGTCAGAGATACTTATGACACCAAGTACTCATTACAAAAAGAACATTACTCATGTCTACAAGAACATTACTCGTGTCAACGCGAACATTACTTACAACAAAAAGAACAGTACGCATGACAAAAAGAACATTATTCATGACAACAAGAACATTACTCGTGAAAACAAGACGATTGATTATGACAGCAAGAATAATACTTAAGACAACAAGAACAATTCTTATAACATCATGAACAATATTTGTGACGACAAGAACAATTCTCACGACAACAAAAACATATTGGCATCTGTAACAAGAACAATACTTATGACAACTACAACAATACTTACTGCAACAAGAACAACACATATAACAACAAGAACAGTACTTACTACAACACGAACATTATTTATGACGACAAGAACAATACTCATTAGAGCAAGAACAATGTTTATAACCCCCCCCCCCCCCTTTTCCCCCTTTTTTTCCATACTTATGACAAAAACAACAACACTGTCAACAACAATAATAATCAATACAGTAAGAACAATAAATACCTCAATAATAAAGAATAATGTAAATAATGCTGTAAAAAAAAAAGAACAATACTCATTAAAACCGGAACAATACCCTGACCTAAAAAAAAAAGTACTCGTTACAACACGAGCAATACTCATTACAACGAGAGCAATACTCATTACAACAAGAGCAATACTCATTACAACGAGAGCAATACTCATTACAACGAGAGCAATACTCATTACAACAAGAGCAATACTCATTACAACGAGAGCAATCCTCATTACAACGAGAGCAATACTCATTACAACGAGAGCAATACTCATTACAACGAGAGCAATACTCATTACAACCAGAGCAATAGTCATTACAACAAGAACAATACTCATTACAACCAGAGCAATACTCATTACAACAAGAGCAGTACTCATTACAACCAGAGCAATAGTCATTACAACAAGAGCAATAGTCATTACAACAAGAGCAATACTCATTACAACAAGAACAATAGTCATTACAACAAGAGCAATACACATTACAACAAGAGCAATACTCATTACAACAAGAACAATACTCATTCCAACAAGAGCAATACTCATTACAACAAGAGCAATAGTTATTACAACAAGAGCAGTACTCATTACAACAATAACAATACTCATTACAACAAGAACAGTACTTATTACAACAAGAGCAATACTCATTACAACAAAAACAATACTCATTACAACAAGAACAATACTCATTACAACAAGAACAATACTCATTACAACAAGAACAATACTCATTACAACAAGAGCAGTACTCATTACAACAAGAGCAGTACTCATTACAACAAGAACAATACTCATTACAACAAGAACAATACTCATCACAACAAGAGCAGTTCTCATTACAACAAGAGCAGTACTCATTACAACAAGAGCAATACTCATTACAACAAGAACAATACTCATTACAACAAGAGCAATTCCCTGACATCAAGAACAATACTGGTGTAACATCCAGCAATTGTTGCTTAAAAAAAAAAAAGGTCCTTTAATGGTATGATTTTTTTTTTTTTTAAATAATAAACAAACACACACAAAAACAGGAATAAATGACACAGCGAATGAATACAAATACGAGAGACAAACAAATAAACCCAGGCGATACTCACAGCAGGATATGGGTCGTAAGATGCGGGACATCTGTGTGAGTCTAGGGACTTGTGATACAGTCCAGGATACTGGCTATGCCCTGGGTGATGCTCGGGTGGGTGCCTATGACCCCCGTCGTGTGGATCCCGTATGTACATCATTTCAAGGGTGGGACCACCATGTGTGTCATTTAAAAGTTAGCTTTGGTCATGACGTTCTACGCAAAACTGGCATGACGTTTTACACAAAACACTGGAAGAAAATTATATGTACACTAGTACCTCGGTATACGTCCACTTTGGTATACGTTCAACCTGGTATACTTCCTATCAAGAGGTGAACACTTTTGCTTGGTATACGACCTTTAGTTAGTCACGACATTACGCGCTATTTTTGTTTGCCTCTCTTGAGACAAAAGTCACGGATAGATATCAACGACTTTGCAAAGAAGTATCACCCCAACAAAGACCAAGCAAGCAGAAACAGCACTGTCCGGAAAGACCAGATAATGTCACATTTCGAAAAAATTGTGAGAAAGCAGAAGGAAGGTTCTTTTTTGTAGATTTTTAGTAAAAGTAAAACCTGAAGAGCCACAACGAAGTCTAGTTAACGAGAAAGATATAGGGGTTGAAAAAAAAGAAAGGGTTAAAAAAAGGGAAAAGTTTGGGGTGGGGGCGGATGGGGGAAAGGGGGGGGGGGAGAGATAAGAATTCCTGGAGTTTTGCTGGATAGGGACTTTAAGTGGTCTCGATGCATGCTGTCTGCCTCTGGTGCTAGAGGTTCCGGGTTCAATCCCTGGTAAGGGCTGGGATTTTTTCACGTGGACTTGGACTTCTAGTAATTTCCCCTGGGATCTGGGTAGTGAGATCAGACGCCCGTGTACATTGTTGCGCACGTGAAAAATCCTTTTGGCAGTTGGAAATTGAAAAGAGTAGCCTAACGGTGCCGCCCGGGAAAAATTTTGAGTTAAAAATCTACCCAAAGTATTTCAGGATCCTCGCCGGTGCTACAGAGCCTCTGCACTGTGCTGAGCTTCTTCGGGCTCAGACTTAAGTTAGAAGAAGAACGGAGCACTTATGGGTTACTACGCCGTTAGGCTTATCTTTTCAATTTCCAACGGCCAATGGAATGTTTACGTGTCCAACAATACACAGGGGCGTTTGGATCTTACTACCCAGAGACCAGAGGAAATTACTCGAAGTCCATGTCAAATAATCCCAGCCTTCACCGGGGCCTGAACCTGGGACCTCCAGTGCTCGGGGCGGAGGCCATGCCTCAAGAACACTAAGCCCACTAGTACAAATCCCCAAAACCCTGTTCCTTTTCTTCTTCTTCTTTTTTTTTTTTTTTTTTTTTTTGGTTCACCGGCTATAAGCTCCGGTGGAAAGTCCTGACTGTTCGTCCATTTAGACTTGGCTTTGTACCAGGGCCTGAGTTTTGCTTGTATATCCGTTTTACTGGCTTATTTGTGTGCAGTTGATTGTTCCTTGCCGCTCGGACAGATGAACTTCGTCTTCGAAGAAAGTCCGCAATTGGTCGAATCCTTCGGCATGCTGGTAGGGAAGCAGCGGTTTATTCTTGTTTATTCGCACAATAGGATCCCGGAAACCACACGGGGAGGAACCCTGTTCAACCTTAAGGTTATATTTTTGGCCCTAGACAGTTGCAAATTAACCTGAAGTACAGACAGTTGGGGCGAAATTATATAACGACAATATTTAGGAGGAAAATCTCTCTCTCTCTCTATCTCCCTCTCTCTCACTCTTTCTCTTGTTGTGCCCCACCAGGACATGAAACAAGCGATAAACACCCGGTGACACAAAGTGCCACCATGCGGATGAGGATCACCCGTGGAGAGGTCACAGAAGCCCCTTTCAGCCGTTATGCCATATTTATGGCCTGGTTATATTCAGGGCCCTGTCAAAAGCCAGGGTGGGCCTTCAAAAAACGGAAAATTGCATCCCACATGGGAACGGCTTGATATATAGGGAAAATATGTAAAAATGATTCCAATGGCAAAACTAGCTTTTCGCAGAATGATGATGGTGACAGATAATAACGAAGAAGGTTTCGATGATAATGTCAGTGATAAAGATAAGGACTGGTATACTGATACTACTGATAATACAGACAGGGAGGGGGAGATGCGGGGAAGAGTGGAGAGAGGAAAAGATGAAAGGGAAAAAAAATTACCTCATGACAATGGTAGCAGAAAAATTTCGCAATTTTTCTTTTCAATTATTATAACAATAGTTGTTTCCCTTACTACACATTCTTACAAGTCGACAAAGATAAATTGGTTAAAAATCACACAAACACTAAACCAAATTTAGCACACAACCCAAAGTACTTGTCATAATTGCTCCTGAAACAAATTCAAACGCTTCACAAACTAGATGCAGTTCTGTTAGATCCACAACTGAAGTGCGCTTACTAAAGTAACTATTGCGTTGTATTGACAGAAAATATCTACATCAGAGAAGGGTCTCGTGTGAGCAGGTAGGCGGTCTCTAGACGTAGGTAGCGTTTCTAGCTACTTGAAAGCAAGAATATACCTGGAGAACGTTGGTGTTAAAGAGGTGAAGAAGACTAGATGGCGGAGTACGGGAAGGTTACAGGAAAACATGTGTGTCGCTACTGAAAGCGAGGATTGTTTAAAGGGGTTAATAGACTTGTGAAAGATTTTGAGGAGAAAGTTATTATTGGAGCTGCGAATCAGTAGGTTCGAAAGCAGAGGATCGACTGCCGAATGATTAGAGGGCTGAGCTCTCGTGCTGGAGACACGGGTTCGATCCTCGGTAAGGGGTTGATATTTTTTCTGTCGGAGGCAAAAATAAAAATCTTCACCTTTACAGTTCATGATGACAGCGCTAGTCACGCAGCTTTAACTCCTCATTTTCACGAAACCCTACCCCTTCTAGATCCAACATAGGATGACCACACGTCCTGTTTTCACCAGGACACTCCCGTTATTCCGATGTGCCCTAATGTCCGTTCTGTTAAAAAAAAAAAAAGCTTTGTTGAAAGAGGGAGGCTAGCTGTCCCATTACGTGGCCAGCTTTACTGCATCGGATATCAATTTCTTCGTTACATTTACCATCTTGAATGAATGTTGTTTCTAGATATTTAAACTCAGATGCCTGTTTAATATATGTATGCTCTTATGCTATGTTTAAATCCCTCTTCTTTCTTCCTGTTGGCATTACCTCTGTCTTTTCGACGTTGATTCTCATATTATTTGATTTACATTCTTCATTCGTGAATGTGAAATGCTGTTGCAAATTCAACACTGACTGATGGAAAGGGGGAAGGAGTTTTAATAAGAACAAAATAATAACATACTTGACTTTCAATGTTTCATTCGAAAATTGTTAAATCTCCGAGTGCTGTTGAAACATTTTGCTGTTGTCTCTGAGAAAGAAATAACAATCCTGAATGGACTAGCTGCCCTGAAACTTCGCTGAACCGTTTTTTAGTTTAGTATCTCATAAACACGATGTTTTCTCTGCTGTGATATCCCTAAACATTAAACGTAAGATGGGCACATGAGAACACTAGGTGTCTATCTATCTATCTATCTATCTATCTATCTATCTATCTATCTATCTATCTATCTATCTATCTATCTATCTATCTATCTATCTATCTATCTATCTATCTATCTATCTATCTATCTATCTACCTACCTACCTACCTACCTACCTATCTATCTATCTATCTACCTACCTACCTACCTACCTACCTACCTACCTACCTACCTACCTACCTACCTACCTACCTACCTACCTATCTATCTATCTATCTATCTATCTATCTATCTATCTATCTATCTATCTATCTATCTATCTATCTATCTATCTATCTATCTATCTATCTATCTATCTATCTATCTATCTATCTATCTATCTATCTATCTATCTATCTATCTATCTATCTATCTATCTATCTGTCTGTCTATCTGTCTGTCTGTCTGTCTGTCTGTCTGTCTGTCTGTCTGTCTGTCTGTCTGTCTGTCTGTCTGTCTGTCTGTCTGTCTGTCTGTCTGTCTGTCTGTCTGTCTGTCTGTCTGTCTGTCTGTCTGTCTGTCTGTCCGTCTGTCCGTCCGTCCATCTGTCCGTCCGTCCGTCCGTCTGTCTGTCTGTCTGTCTGTCTGTCTGTCTGTCTACCTATCTATCTATCTATCTATCTATCTATCTATCTATCTATCTATCTATCTATCTATCTATCTATCTATCTATCTATCTATCTATCTATCTATCTATCTATCTATCTATCTATCTATCTGTCTGTCTGTCTGTCTGTCTGTCTGTCTGTCTGTCTGTCTGTCTGTCTGTCTGTCTGTCTGTCTGTCTGTCTGTCTGTCTGTCTGTCTGTCTGTCTGTCTGTCTGTCTGTCTGTCTGTCTGTCTGTCTGTCTGTCTGTCTGTCCGTCTGTCCGTCCGTCCGTCCATCTGTCCGTCCGTCCGTCTGTCTGTCAGTCTGTCTGTCTGTTTATTATGTGTTAGTGTGCTCTAGGGTTCTAAAAAGCAGTCTGTTGTAGTGTATGAATTTCTGTATGGCTGTATATACAGTAGGTACAATTCCAATGGTTCTGTTACTTCGGAGACAAAGAACTTGAATAGTTCTCCGAATAAAGAACTTTTTGTCCATACTATTGCGAGCATAAGATGCTAGATCTATGTTTATAGACTAATCGATGTTTAAACATCATGTTGGCGGCCTTTACTTCCCATGACATTTCCTGGTTCCCATCTTAGGTTGGGTCAACCAAGCTTTAATTATAAAAATCTAACATTATGAAGATTTGAGTTCTAGACCTTAGGGTTAGGAGACACGTATCTAGTGACTGCCTTACCTTAGATCCTTCACCCGCATCATGTGCCCTGCCCTGCCCAGTGACGTAGGCGTTTATGTCTCACTACAGATCTCGGTCCTTAGTATTCTGAATCAATCCCACTGATGACATCCACCATCTTATCGCTTCAGGCCGCGACACATCGTCTCTCTTGGTCTGCCTCTATCGTTGATCTTTCCAGAAATGTCGATGCTTTCCAAAGTTTTCTAACATCACAATCAGTCCCACTGAAATTCCTCAGTCTCATGTCTTTAGCTCGTCAAGTATCGTTTCTCTTGGTCTGCCGTTGATCTTTCAAATCATGTCGATGTTCTCCGGTGTCTCTCTTTTAATCACAATGTGCAGTGTATACTTTTGTTTTCTTAGACAGTGTTAACAATTTTTTTTTCACAAGGGGACATTCTGTGTGCGTTTTTTTTTTTTTAGTTGGCACAGGAACGGTGCAACTACGAAGCGTCTTACTGGCATTCAATCCCACAAGGACATCACACAGAGCGATAAACACCCGGTGACACAAAGTGCCACTATTCGGATAAGGATCACCGGGTACAGGTCCCAGAAAAACCGTTCACCCTATAGTCTGGGTTATATAAGGGTACAGGGCAACAGCCGAGGTGGTTGTTTTAAAACAATTTTAAAACATTGTGACGCAGGAATACAGTTATATATGGGGTGACTTCCGTTTCCGATTCTGTTTACAAAAGAAAAAAAAAAAAAAAACTTTCGACCACGTTTAAACTGCTGTTAGCTAGCCGAAGCCGCCAACAATCTCCGGTTATATTTGTGGTCAATGGAGTGACCAGTTTGCTATGAAGTTGGAACTGCGTTTACCCACGGCCAGCTCGCCAGCTCCAGATTTATAAAGCCGTACAGCTCGAAAGGGAATTCCCGTTCTTGTGCAAGAATTGAGTCCCTCTGCGTCCACACTTTTTATCGAGGAGATGTATACGCAAATTAAACTAATTTCATTAATTTTCGACACATTGTTTAGAACTATACGTCAGTTTTAAGGTAAATAAATGTGCCGAATAAATATAACAATAAAGGCTCTTTCAGACAAACAAAAATGCTTTTGCTACAGTCAACATGAACATAAACATCAATAACGTTTAGTTGTAAACTAAAAGTTGTTCCAGATATTCTCCAGATATGGCTTCTAAATTACCTGTTTGTGTTATCCCTAAAAGTAAGATTTCTACATTTAAAGTAGAAAAATAATAAACAGCCAGTTCCCAAAAATCCGAACTACTGACTAGAAACAGTGACACTGACACACACATCACAACACGACTGTCTTCCGTGAATTAAAATCAAAATTGCTGTAGATCCACTTCACAATATCCATTTGTAGATTTGTAATACGAATACGCTTAGAACACAGGACTTTGTAAGCATATTAATATGTCACACAATGCAATATGGAAACGCTCCCAGTAACCTATTTTCGAGAGGGACTCCTCCAAAATGTACCGTGATTCAGTTGTCAGGACTGACATATGCAGCCGGACGTGGTTTACCTTATGCGGCTATAAACTTCAAAGTGATGATATATACTTTGCACAGCGAGCTACTAAAAACATACTTCATACAACATGCTACTAAATACTTCATACAACATGCTACTAAATACTTCATACAACATGCTACTAAACATGCGAGTGGGGCTGCGTGGTCTCGAGGCATGGTGTTCTCCTCAATTGCTAAAGGTTCCGGGTTCAATCCCCGGTAAGGGCTCTTAATTTTTTCACGTGGACTTGGATTCTAGTAATTCCCATGGGTCTCTGGGTAGTCTTCTTCTTCTTCTTGTGTTCGCTTTCTGATTTACACCGACAGACAGGTTCTTGTGATAACCTTGACTGTTTTTATGAGTTCCTTTTTAGTCCCATACAGCTTTGTGTACAGTGATGACTCACTGGGCCAGTATTCCTTTCTCAATGGGCTGAACAAGGGACAGTCTTGCAGGACATGTTCTGTAGTCTGCACACATAGCCCACAAGGGCAAAAAGGTGAACTACTTAGACGAAGCCTGTGCATATGCTGGTTAAGTTTGTTATGTCCTGCCCTGAGACGTAGGACAATGACCTGCCCATGCCGGTCAAGTAAGTGGTAGTCATCTTTGGCCAGACTCTGTTCACTTCTAATAGCCTGGATGGCCCTTTTTTCTCATAGTATGTTACTGCATTCTCTTCCTGGTCACATTCTGCCCCTTTTTTAGCAAGTTTATCTGCGGTTTCGTTTCCTGGTATACCACAGTGGGATGGCACCCACTGGAGTACAGTACACTTTTTGGCAGCCACCTTGCCAAGTTCAGATCTCAAGTGAGGGAGTTTGCCACTCTTGAGGGCTTGAAGCACTGAAAGCGCATCTGTGAATATAACCACTTGGTGGCAGTCAGAACTGGTGTTGTGTAACATTTCGGCAGCCTGCTCTAGTGCTACAATCTCTGCTGTGTAGTTGGAACAGAATTTACCAGTGGGTATCCACTTTGTGTGGCGGTGGTTGCCTGGGTATGTAATAAAGACTCCAGCACCCCCATTTTTAACCGCACTGGTTGCTGATCCATCTGTGTAAACATGTATCCATGACTGTTCGGGATAGTTTTCATGAATCATGCTAAGAGCAGCTGTTCGTTTTTGAAGATCATTGGACTCATCTCCAGTTGTGAATCCACTGACTGAAGTCATTATCTGTATTGTGTCGCTGACTTGCTCCCAAGGTACAGGGTATAGGGTAGGTTTAAGAGGTGTTGCTCTAATAGGTAGATCATCTTGATACTGTCTTCTAAATCTTTTCCCCCGATGGACAAAGCTGCTACGTTTGAGACGCCCTAATGCCAGATCATCTAACCTTTTATTCATTGGGTGTGACTGCATACTATTAAACTTCTCCATCTGGATCATAGTTTTAGTGTCTCTTCTATAGGACAGTGTCTGCATTGCAGTTATTTTCTGCATCTTCAAGATTGGTGCAGTTTTCATGGATCCTGTGATGAGTCTAAGAGCTTGTTTTTGCACTCTGTCTAACGATTGTAGATGGGAATTAGCAGCTGTTGACCATGCTGTTGCACCAAACTCCAAGTGGGGTCTTATCGCTCCATTATAAACTTTCTTTAGGGTTTTTCCATTCGCTCCCCATCCTGTACCTGCCAGTTTTCTAAGTAGGCCTAATCGTCTCCTGGCCTTCCCTTCTACATTTTCTATATGTTTGCTCCATGTGAGCCTTTTATCAAATGTTACTCCAAGATAAGTGGGGAAGCTTTCTTCCTTTAGCAAGGATGTTCCTAGGTGAATACTAGCAGCTTTGTCCCTGGGGGAAAGAGAGAAAAGCGTTGTGGATGTTTTGTCTGTGTTGATGGCAACATGCCATTTTTCTGCCCATGTCATCAAGAGATCTGCTGCTCGCTGCATTCTTATATTTGCCACTGTGGTGTGTTCATCGGTACACCAAAGTGCCAGATCATCTGCATACAGGGCAGCTTTTACTCCCGTAGGGAGGTCTTTCACCAGATCATTTATATACACAAGAAAGAGAGTTTGAGAGATAACTCCTCCCTGTGGTACTCCTTGCCGAAGTAACACTTTTCTACTCTGCTGGCCATCAAGACTGACTCTAGTTCTCCTGCTGTGTAAGAAGGATTGGATCCATTTTAGCATGTTTCCTTGGATTCCATTTCTCTTCAGTTTTGCAATGAGACCATCTTTCCAGTCTTTGTCAAAAGCTTGTTTGAAGTCAACCCATACCGCCAGGACCTTTTTCTTCTCTTGGAAGGCATCCTCTACAGCTTGTGACAGGTAGGTGACTTGGTCTTCTATGCTGTGACATTCCCTAAACCCAGCCTGCTCTGGCACCAAGATCTGCTCAGATTCTAAGTGCCATTTCAGTCTTGAATTTACCATTCTTTCCAATGTCTTTCCTACACAGCTCGTGAGACTAATTGGGCGATAGCTCGAAGACTGTGTCTTAATTTTTCCTTTTTTTAAAATGGGTATTGTGATGGCTTCTCTCCATACTTGAGGCACCAAACCTTTCTCCCAGCTAATGTTGAAAATTTCCAGCAGCTTTACTTTAGCAGATGAGGTCAGGTTGATTAGCATTTCGTTGCTGATTTCATCTGGACCTGCAGACTTTTTTAACTTAAGCCTAAAGATGGCATTTTGTAGTTCGCCCATGGTAAATGGCTCCCTCACAGAGGCAGGAGTATCTGTCTGTCTCTTATTTGTTTGTATTTCTTTCCTTATTTCTCTCTGATGGTCCTCATTAAGGGTCATGTTGCTTTCAACACTATATGTTCTGGCAAACAAATCTGCAGCTTGTTTTCCTCTGAAGATTTTGTCACCATTACTTAGCGTGATTGTTTGTCTAGGAGAGAAACTCTCTTCATTGAGTGATTTGGCTAATCTCCGGAGTTTCTTGCCATCTTTATCAAGGTTAAGAGCTGCTGTTTTATTTCTCCAGCTTTTCCGTTTTTCTTCAAGTTTAGTTCTCTGGAACACTGCTACAGCCTTTTTCCATTTGATGTGGTTGTCATGTGAAGGTTGGGATTCTGCATCCTTTCTAGCCTGATTCATTGTTTCCTGGCATTCCTGGAGTGTGCTGGGCCAGTACGGTCTATAGTTGTATCGACAGCCTCTGGGGATTGCTTCTTTTGCAGCTTGTAGAATACTTCTATTGAAATCGTGCACTATAGCATTGATATCCCTATTTTGTACCTTGAGTGCAGACAACAATGTGCTTGTCCTGTGTCTGTACAGGCCCCAGTTGGCTTTCTTGTAGTTCCATTTTGTGATGACTGGGCCTGTATTAACTGGTACATTCTGGACAGTGAGAAAAATCGGACGATGGTCACTGCCCCCCAGCTGGTCTCCCACCTCTCTACTTATCATTCCAGATATATCTGGGGTAGAGAAGGCAATATCTGGGGTTGACGTTGTCTGCCACCTTCTGGAGTAGAAGGTAGGAGTATCTGAGGGGGCATTGATCAGGATCAGAGAGTGGTCATCTTGCCATGTTTCCACCTCTTCACCCCTATTGTCGAGATGGTTATAGCCCCAGCTCTGTGAATGACTGTTGAAGTCTCCAACTGCAATAAAGTTGGTATTTGGTACTGGCACAGAGCTGAGGTTTAGCGATTTGTCATTGGGACAGTAGTAATTAAGGAGGTCTAATTCCACTTTGTCTGTCTTAAGCTGCAGGAGTTGGTACTCAGCTACATCCATATAAGACATTTTCTCGCATGGATGGATACTGTTTTTCACAAGGGTGAGTACTCCTCCTTTTTGCCTGCCTTGTCTGTCAGATCTGAAGCACTGGTAGCCTCTCACTTTAAATATCTGATCTGCCTGCAAATGGGTCTCTTGGATGCAGCATACACTGACATGCTTTTCATAGAGGATGTTTTCCAGCTCCAACTTTTTGCTGTAGCCAGCCTGCTTACTGCTGACCCCCTCTGCATTCCAGTGTATTATGACAAAAGGCAATTTGGGATCTTTTTTGTCTAACTGGTTTTGGTTAGTAGCTATCCTCCGCCGTCTCCTGACTCCACAAGACGGTCAGGAGGTCCTCCAGTAGCTGGGGGTGGATTCTGTCGAGGCTCCGAACCCGGCACTGCACCTGGTAGTGAGATCGGACACCCGTGCGCATTGTTGCGCCTGTAAAAAAATCCCTTTGCAGTTGGAATTCGAAAAGAGAAGCCACTCTAAGGTATCTCTACTTATTGTTGCCACAAGTAGGATTTTGTTTTGAAGGTTTATCGACTGTACCCAACATGGTTTCTTTTGTCAACTGTAGATTCTGAAAACTGTGGGTGGCCTGTTGTCAGCGAACTAGTGCCTTGTGTCAAACGGCGCTGCTGGGCAAAAATGTAGAGTTAAAATATTTCCAAAAAATATACCCAAAATATTTTAGGATCCTCGCCGGTACTACAGAGCCTGTGCACTGTTCTTCGGGCTCAGACTTTAGTTAGAAGAAGAACGGAGCACTTATGGGTTACTACCCGTGTGCCATGATGTAGATCCGCTGTTTAAATCTCAAACCACAACACAATATGCAATACTTCCATACTTTATGTAACAATAGAAAGTATATTTAAACAATCAGTGATCCCGGAAGAAATTGTGAAAGTTACTCCCCTTGACCTCAGTCAAGATGGCAGAAGGCAGGCCTTGAAGGTATTTGGGAAAACATTTTGTCATCACCTCATTACATGTAAAAAGAGGATTGTTAACGAACCTAGTTTTTGGGATTCTCTGGACAAGGGGTTAGGTTAACCGGAGAGCGTTGTAACAACTGTAAATTTTCGGATGGGGTAGGCAGAGGATAAAAAGGAGAGAGGATTTTCATCTTCTGCATTTGCCATTAAGAGGGCAGTTGATGCATTGTTATGTGTTCTAAACTTCTGGTTTACATTTTACAGCTAGGCTGCCAAATCTATGCCGTTTGGCCTGACAAACCCATGATTAGTCTCTGGTTAAGACATGTTTGTTAGGGGCATTCCCCCCCCCCCCCCCACAAATTTTTTTTTTGCTATCCAGAACCCACAAAGAGAGGTTGGCCGAGAATTAGGTATCGGCAGTAACATCCTTATCAAACACCCATAGGTAAACAGCCATTTTCACCCTCTTGCCAATTTCTCTTTTGCTAAGAAACACTCAGTTTATGGCTTGGAAAAGTCTCACAGCAGTTTCTTTTCGAGTAGCCAGCTCTGGGCTATCCTCTGAATAACGGGCCGAAAATATACCCTAACAGGGCCTCAGTCACATGTCAATTGTGCACTTCCAGCGACTTCCTCCAATGTCAAGAGTATCTCCCACGCCGCTACGGCGTGGATTGGGGCTAAACTAGATGGCTGGGACTCACGAGCAGCAGCTACCGCATCTCCTGCAGCTTCCTTCATTTTATTTGCTCGTGAGTCCCAGCCATCTACTTTAGCCCCAATCCAGAGTGAGACATACTCTAGATGGTGGCGGTATAGTCCCCAGGAGTCCGAAATTGACACGTGACTGAGGCCCTGTTAGGGTATACTTTCGGCCTTGATAATTTGGGACTGTTCTTCGGAGGGTAGCTGCCAGCTCTGTTTTAATGCCCCCATTCGGTATATTACAACTCCAAGGTATTTGAACTGGTTCACCTGCTCCACTGCACACTGTCCTCTCATGATCTGATGTTTTTTCTCCTCTCTTTTAATCATGGTTTTTTTTTGTAGATACTGATAGTCATCCCTCTCTTCTCAAGCTTGTCCTTCCAGGCAGGTAAGTTGGACTGAAGGTATGCCTCTGTTTTAGCTGTCAGGACCACATTGTCTGCAAATGCCAGCTCTGATATACAGATTGGTCTCATCTACCAGTACCCTACTGAGTACTTCTTTGTCTTCTCCTTAAAGGTCTTGATGACATCATCCTTCATAAGAATGAAGAGGTAAGGTGAGAGAATATCACCTTGTCTAAACGCCGCTAGTGGTCTTAAATTCTTTACTTTTGGTCTGCTGTTTTTACATAATTTCTGCAACTTTTGTAGAAACTGTGTTGCACTGATCAAGGAGCTGGAATGTTTTTCCCTACCAAGTAGTCCCAGTTATACAAATCATCATTGTTTTTACAGCAACCAACATCACCTGAATGGGCTAGTTTGTGATCGTTAACTCTCTTGTCAGTCACTTTATGTTGCATTTTTAGGCAAAGTAGGTTAAGAAGAAACTGTAAAATTACATTTAATTTTACTAGCAGTCAGTTTACTTTATAGGCAGAGTGGGCATACTTAATCACAGTCAGTTTACTCTTTTGGCAAGGTGGGCATATTTAAGAAAAAGCTGTAACCTTACCTTTCCTAGCATCAGTCAGTTTACTTTATAGGCAGGTTGGGCGTACTTAATCACAGTCAGTTTACTCTTTTGGAAAGATGGGCATATTTAAGAAAAAGCTGTAACATTACTTTTACTAGCATCAGTCAGTTTACTTTATAGACAAGATGGGCATACTTAATCGCAGTCAATTTACTCTTCCAGCAAGGTGGGCAGACTTAAGAAGAAGCTGTAACATTATCTCTACTAGCATCAGTCAGTTTACTTTTTAGGCAAAGCAGGCATACTTAAAAAAAAAAGATGATGTAAAAATTACATTTACTTTCATCAGCGTCAGCTGTTTTTTTTTTTTTTTTAAAGAATGTTATGTCCACGTAGTTTGCCATTGCTTTGTGAGCAATCAGCTCTCTATATCACTGTCAAAATCAGTGCAAGACGGTCTGCTGCCAAATCACCCACAGCTGGGATCGAACCTGGCACCCAGTCCCCACAGAGTGCCTGTCAGACAGGACCACAAACACCTGAGCACATTCTGCAGACTTGCCCCACTCTACTTCTAATCTAAAGAACGCAAAGAAGAAGAACCTGGCACCCGGAAATTACAAGGTGCGTTCGCAGTGTCTAACCCACTGATGCTTGTGTCATGCTAAGGTAAAAACATTCAACACATGTCACAAACCCACAAGCGTTGATGACATGTAGGTACTTATAGTGGGGATACAGATGATTGAGCCTTGCGCTGGTAACAAACAGTATGAATAACTGTGTCAGTTGTGTTATACAGTTTCTTCTGTTAAGGTTATGGATTGCTCTACAATAGGGCTATTCAGCTAAATTTACTGAGGGGCCAACATTTCTAAAATGAGGATAGTCACAGGCCAGAAGCCTTAGCTCCAGTGTATAGGGATCATTACTACAATACAGCCGGCAGTGATCCCCATGCTATTCGCTAGACCTCCGCAGGCTGCCAGTGGAATAGTCGTGCTCTGCAGCATAGTTTCCCTAAGTGGGTGGTATCTCTGTTTCGCTGGGGGGTAGCTGGAACAAGACATGGGGCTGCAGTAGCCATGGATGACATTAGGGGTTTTGGAATTATGTTCCGAGTGGTATTAGCCTCGGAATACAAATAGATGAACTTGGAAATTTGTTTATGCTGCTGTTGAAATAGAGACAAACAATAATAATAAGTTAATAGAAGTGCACCAGATTCATGCTTCCCATGAAATTACTTTAAACATTCTTCTTGATTTTTGTTTGAATATTCTCCCTATGTGGGTTTCTGCTCCTGAACAAGCACCAATAAGCCTAGCTTTGAACCATAACGGAATGTGCCCCTTTTAAGGGTGAGCAGAAAAGACAGTATTATCTGTCTTTATCTTAATATTCCCTGTGTAATGCAAGTGTTGCAGTGGCTGATTTAAGAAGAAAACAAATGAACAATTTAAAGCTTCAAGTTTTCTTAGTTTATGTTTCCTATTAAATGTGTTGTAAATGGAAAACTCAAGGAGAAAGATAGCTAGATACATAAAGAAAAACAGTTTGTTACTGCAATTTTCTTATTGTTCAATTACAGAAGGATTTCCAGTGTAGTTTTTTTTAAATTAAAAAAAAAACATGAAAAGGGGGGGGGGGGGTTGCAAGCTAGATAAGTTTGTGAATCTATGCTGTATGTTTTCATATCCCTTTCAGAACAATAGAACTAAGCCCAGTATGTTTTAGCTGGCAGTTTTTCATTCACTAGTTTGCCCTTGCTTCTTGAACAGACAGTGCTCCTAGCTGTGTAGAATGAGAGAGGTCTGCATTACCTGCAGCTGAATCAAACCATGGCCGTTAGAATTATGAAACTGCATTAGTAACCCTTATACCCAAGGGCCAACACTGTATATTTAAGAATTTAAATGTGAAACTTTTGAAAAAAAAAAGATACAATATACACCACTTCTTTTCTTAACTTTTATTATGTGAATGTGTACACATTTCCCATCCTGAATTGGGAACTCTTTCACCTTGTTATTGTGTACACTTTTCACCTTCCCCAGCTGGAGACTCTTTCACCTGGTGCTCCACACAGCACCCCAGCAGAACTCAGTGATGGAGTGGCTATAGCACAGGCACTGAGCTCCATGTAAGCATCTGTTGTGTGTCTATTGTCATTGAATAATTGAATTGTATGTATGAGGGGCATTAAGAAATTAATGCTACACATTTTTTTCCCTACAAACTGTTTGTGCAGAATGTATAAAATTCAGCTAATATCTTCTTCTTAACGTTCGCTGGATGTAAACTCCGGTGGAATATTCTGGTTGTTTTCCACTTATGGACTTTGGTCTTGTTTGAAAACTAGAGTTGTGCATGCACATCCTTTTTACAGCTCCAGCTTATTTGTGTGCAGATTGTTGGTTTTTCACCAGTCAGGCAGAGGTACTCTGAAGGAAACACCTCTAATTAGTGGCCTTTTATGACTTGCTTAACACTGACTTCTAGGCCCGAGCAATGCTGTGTATGTTGATTGAGAAGTTCCAATTTGCCCAAACAACACTGTCTGCTTCGATCGTGGGTATGTAGGGCTAGACTTATATTTTATAGACCAAACGGCACTTGGTGGGTGATGTAGTCAGCACCTCACTGGCCACCTTTACTTCCCAGGACTGTACCTGGTACCCACTCAAGACTAGGTCGACATGGGAGCCAAGGTCATTTAAAAAAAAAAGTCTGGCCTCTGTCAGAACTCTAAACCACAACCTTCCGATCCGCAGGTGAGCGTCTAGCTGCTAGACCACGGCGGCTCCCAGATAAATTACAGTATGGAATTAAATCCTTTTGTGATTCTTGACTTGTTTTCTTGGTTCATGTTTGTTGATGTTTCCCTCAGAGTGCCGAGCTTCTTTACCCAGATGTGGTTGTCAAAGATCAGAGCTGAAGATGTCAGTAACTGGAGGCTCAAGGTTTGTTGTAAAATCGCTTTTGTAAATAGGAGCTATTGTTTTGTAGTTAGTAATCATTAACATCTAAGGTTTCCGATTTCGAGAAGGGTGGACGTGTTTTCCTCTAGCTTGGCCTGAAACTGTTGATCGGCGGCCCGACAAGTCGCCATCGTAAAGCCTCATTTGTTAAAGAATCAGATTTCTAGCTCTTAATGTTATGTAGAACAGCGCATAAATGCATTTGAATATAAATGTTACAGACAGGTTCTAAGAATAACTTGGGTAAAGAAAAGAACAAATGCATCCATACTTCAAGAGCTGAATATTGAAGATGGTTGGCTAGTAAAGACAATAAAACAAAGAAAATTGAAATATTTTGGTCATGGAAGTCTAGAGAGAACAATAATGGAGGTGTATATGCCTGGGAAGAGAGGAAGAGGAAGGCCAAGGAGAAGATGGGTGCAGGATGTGGCAGATGATCTCCAGATGGGTGTATCAGACGCAGGACATCTTGCTCAGGATAGGAAGGTTTTCTGGAGGGTTGTTATGGCAGCGAGGTTCCGCGAGGGACATGCTACTGAATGAATGAATGAATGTTATGTAGACACCGGAAGGGAAAAGAAAACGGGGAAGACTAAGAGAGACTCTGCGTAGAACCATCATCAGGGAAGGCTCAACTACGGGCCTCATGAATACCCAAGACCTAAATCAGATGGCAACGAACTGCCGGACACGGAGAGCTTTGACCACTGCCCTATGCGCTGCCTTAGGCTCAAGAGGAAAGACTTGTCTTGACTTGTCCACAATTGCCTCACAGCGTAGTGGGGAGTCGCAGTTTTCTATCCTGGGCCAGGTGTGTTGCACGTGTTGTTGTTAGTCCGTGTTGCCTCAGGATCTCTGATATATTGTCTATCCATTGTACTCTCGGTCTGCCTCTTGCTCTAGGGCAGTAGTGCTGTTCGTTGTATGCTTGTAGAGGCAGTTGGTCGGTTTGCATTCGCATCAAGTGGCCAAACCACTCTATTTGTTGCTTCTTTATGTATTGCAGGCATGGTGTGGTTCCTACAATTGCTCTAATGAAAGACTAACTAATCATTAACAACAGGTGCTGAGCTCTGCCACAAAGGTCGTGTGTTCAAATCTGCACTCATCATGTGGGTTTCGGAGCCCAATTTTGGAGGAAGAATGATAAAACCCACTGCCTCCCTAACAGGCATGTCATAAGGGTTTAGTACTTGGAGATATTTCCTTCAGAGTCGAAGTGCATCTGCCTGAGAGGGAAGGAACCAACAGTCTGTAACAAATAAGCCAGATCCGTAAAATGGATGTGCGCGTACAACTCAAGTTCTAGAAGAAGATTAAAGTCCAAAAGTAGACAAACTTTCCAGATCTTTAGGTAATATTTGAGGAGCTGTGGGTTTTACCCAGCCATTTGAAAATTGGCACCAAACAATTTTCAGAATTTCCTGGGTAGATAAGGTGATTAGGAAAGGAACAGGTCACACTACTCTGTGTGACATGGCCTAGTATGTTTACGGTTTTACTGATGAAAGAATTGACAACATAGCACACCACGCATACATATAGATGCTCCATCTCCTGCTTCGGCTTGGCTTGTGTTGTGGAAAACAAAAATCATCATGTTCAACCAGCATTTCCGAAAGAGGAGCTTTTGGTTATAATTGTGACTAGGTTATGTGCGCCGTAGAAAATGGCTTAGCATTGCTCGCCACCAAGTAGCTCTGAAAAGAACTCTTGCAGTGTTAATACGATCAAAGGAGGCAGACCCAAATACTGTCCCGACCGGAGACAAAGTCGTTGACCGGCCAGCCAGTGGGCGACCCGGTCGCGATGCTGTTCAAACTTCTACAGCAAATGTCTTAAGTTTTAGATGCTAACTGTTCCAGATGCATGCTTATTATACACACATCATTTTCTTAGTCCTCGTTCACACATTTTCACATGTTATTTCATCTTCTGTCAGCAGTCATTCATAAATGGTCTTCTGAATGTCTCCTTTGTCCAGTACAAGTGTTTCCATAGCTATCACTTTTGAAGCCAGAAAATCCTCTCTTTCATTTCCTTGCACTCCTGCATATCCCGGGTGGCAGTATTCGCTGGAATGTTGCCATGTTTATGTTTGGTATCCACTCATGCCACATATTGATTAAAATGTGTGAACCTCCAACACTTGACACCCCAGTGGCAGTTACTACTTTGCAACAACCTTTGCCTTTATAAGATGGAAAGCAACAGCAGTAAATTATCTGACTCAGTGCCGATTTGAACCCATGACCTTCAGGCCCGTAGGCAGGCATATATATGCTATGATATCCAATGCAATAAAAACCAAAATAAATATCAAGCAAATATTGAGAAGAGTTCCTAATGAAGTGGCTCAGTAGCTGTTTTTTAAACTGTTTTCGGCCACAGTCTGTTTGATAGTTTGAGCCGTCTTCATTACAAGAAACATTATTGGATAATTAATTGATTTGACTGAAGAAGTGCAAACTGTGGAATCATCTTTTTAGGTAATCTTATACATGAAATACGTTTGTTTCAGGTCACAAACTTAAAGAAAATCTTGAAAGGGTTACTGGAGTATAATTTAGAGGTAAGTTTTTTGGGTTTCTTTTTTTCAGTGGGCTTTTACCACTGGCTGGGTCTGTGGCTTAGGCATTACAACCGCACCGCATATGTTTTTGTTTTTTAGTGGGCTTTTACATGGATCTATCGGAAGGTCGTGGGCTTGCTCCCTGGTGGAGCATGACTTTTTCAAAAATGACCTTGACTCCCAGGTTGACCCAGCCTAGAGTGGGTACCGTTTGCGGTCCCAGGAAAGTAAAGGCGGCCGGCGTGATGCTGACCACATCACCCGTCTTGTGCTGATTGGTCTATAAAAATATTGGTCTAGCCCTATATGCCCTATACGCCTAAAGGCGTGGAAAAGGGACCTTTACTTTTACATGGATCACTTGCTCCATCCAGTATGACACATGAACATTTCTCAAAATGCAGACGGTTGGTCGAATAAAGTATAACAGTAAATAAATTACATTCAGATCCGTTTTTTAATGGTTCACATGGTGGATGCTTTATTTTGTCAGGTCTTAGGTGTCACAATGCAGGGCTTTCAGATGCCAGATGTGAATGCTATAGGTGAGTCATTTCATATCTTTTGTTTTCTTGTCTTGTGACGTTTATCTTGTCTTGTAATGTTTTGTCTTGTTTTGTGATGATTTTCTTTTCTTGAGATGTTCTATCTTTTAAAAAAAAAAGTTATTCTTTGTCCTGTCTTGATGTGTTTAATCGGCTCTGTGACTAAGTCGATGCGAACACTTCATAATGCCGTGATGCCGGGTTCGATCCCAGCTGCGGGCCATGCGCCTTGCTTTGGTTTCGACAGTGGTATCAAGAAAGCCAACCGTCCAGAAAGCAGTGGCAAACTACTGGACGTAAATTGCCTAGAAAAACCACACAACAGCCAGGGGCTGTTGGGGTTGGTTCTGCAACTTCCTGTAAAAGATACGCAACTAACCTAACCTTGATGTGTTAAGACTTTTTGGGGGAGGTAGGGAACTGTTTTATCTTGTTTTGGGTTATGTATGTGTGGTGTTTTATCTTGTCTTGAGGTGTTTTCTTTTGTCCTATGAAGTTTTATCTTATGGTGTTTTTTTTTCTTGTGTGTGTGCGTGCATGGATGCATGCAGGTGTTGTTTTTTCCTTATCTTAAGGTGCCTTATGGTTTTATACTGGTCTTATGGTGTGTGGCACAGCTGCCTCCTTTACTGCCTATATTGGAATGCAACCCAGGTTCTTTTATATTTGCCACAAGGGTAGCCGATGATGATAAAAGTGAAGATAAGAATAGGAATGGTCGTGTCGATAGTGGTGATGATGACGAGTCTCGCTTACTGCATACTTCTCACGTTACTCAGATGATTGTAAAATAATGTGTCTGAAAATAACTGTTCTTGTTTACACTGTCTTTATTGTGACACTTCAACACTGTTTCAAACAATATCACTGACATTCAAAAAAAAAAAGGTGCTGTTTTCTCTCTATAGGAATATAATCTTGAGTTCTTACTCTTGTTACTTAGTTAACTAGCTCTAGTATCTAACTGCCACCGGGCTCCTAGTGCAGGTTGGTCTAAAGAGTTTTCATCTTTCTTCTTCTAAAATACAACAGGGGATCTCCAGGAAGTCCGGCCTATGTGTAGTTTTTTTTTATCTATTGTGCTCCTGCTTCTTCTTGTTCTTCTTCTCCTTCTTCTGACCCCGAGTCAGTATCCACTCCCGAATCCGGCTGGGCCCATGGTCGGTTAAAATAGATATCAAATAGCCTTACTGTAAAGTTGTATACACTTGCTAGTCCGTTTTCATGTGTAAAAACAATCGTAACTTCTTGGACTGGTCCACGGTTTCTGACGGAGATTCTGATGGAATACATCTATTTCGTGTAATTAACGGGAATAACTTTATCTATCTTCTTATCTATACTTTCTAATCAACCTGCTCTCAAGCCTGACTTCCTTCCCTGTTCAGCTGGCCGGTGCTTGTCTCTCCCTACGGGTTCCGGGCAGTCGCTTATAAAGGGGCTACTAGCCTGCTCCCGGGACCTCCCAGCCACATTGCTTTGCAGAGTCTGCAGCGACTTTAGAAGTATTCCAACAATGTGAAAAACAACTTATTGTTTTGTGCTGGACGGGGTGAGTCACGTGATGTCTAGACAGACGACTGGCAATATCGTGGGAAGCAAGGACAGGGACGTAGGTAGTTATAGTCGCTTACTAAGCTCAGTGGAAAAGTTCCAAAAACAAGGATGAAGTCCATGAGGGGTCTTGTCGTGCAGACAGCACAACACTAAAAGGCTGCGATATGCTCCATTTGTCCGAACACATCCAGTGTCAGCCGACCATTAGTTAGTCATCATACAGGACATGCTTGTTTAGAAGCATTGGGTCTATTTTGTATTTATCTCAAAATGAGGCCTCCAAACCTTACGGAAACCAGGCAATGAAGACATGTTTGTTATATTTTATTTACTTGATTGTAAGCTGTACAGTATTTTCTTGGGGAAAAGGGGTGTCCATGGCGAAGTGGTCAAGCCATTTCCCTGAAGGTTATGGATTCATTTCACGGCTGTTTTTTGTGGTTCATGACTGCAATTTTATTCAGAGATACCCCTAGGGCTCATCACCGGATCTGCAGTGTTTGTGCTTTGTGGGATGCTGCAGACAGAAAGCTATTTGCAGAGAGAGAGACTGAGCCATATATGATAAACTCCAGTGCAGTGATGTCGATTCTCTCATTTGTAACTTTGAACTTTAACAGTATATTCCTTGTACAAGCTGAATGTTTTCTGACCCTCACTGTTGCAGCTGAGCATGCCGATGCCAGAGAACTAGGTCGGCTGCTGCAGTTGGTGCTAAATGTGGCCATAAACTGTGATAACAAACATGAGTACATACAGACCATCATGAGTATGGAGGAAGCTGTGCAGCAGAGCATTAAGAATGCCATACAAGAGGTCAGTCATTTGTCTTCTTCTGATTTTGTTTGAAGATGTAAATACGTTATGCCCGTTTACAACATGGCTGTAATATGTGCACCTGTTGCCAGCACGTCCTTCTGCAGGCATTTGTTACGCGGAACAGTGCAGTCTCATTGTTGTGTGGTCATCTTTGTTTCTTAGGGAGGGTAGTGGTGTGGGGGGGGGGGGGGGGGGGGTTGAGGAAGAATGTCACACATCAGTTGAGCCCAGTTTTGAAGCACCTCTCTATCCCAGTAGAGACAGAAATAAAGAAAATAATTAAACAACACAGACTGAAATGGTTTGGCCATTTAATGAGAATCCAATGATGCTATAAACAAGAGTTGAGTCGAGTTGAGTCAAGAATTGACATTACAGTGCTCGTGCTAGAAATGAGAGCGTACAACATGAAAGTGGAATCACCAAGAGGTAGGATACAACCAAAAAGAAGATGGATTGAACGAGTCACTGACACCTTGAGGCTACACAACATCACAGCATGCCGGGCAGTCAAGCATGCCTTAGCTCAGATAGCAATCATCTGTTAACCTGTGGCACAAAGCAGACTATGGACAGCAGTAGAAAAGAAAAGCATGAATGTGGTCTTGGTCTACATTGAGAACCATTGTGTATCATATTCTGTAATATGTACCATACCATAAATTGGAGCATGTGAGCCGACCTGGCGAACAAGTTGACCTCAGTATTTTTAGCTCAGAATTTTGAGTCAGACCTGGCACAGTTTATTCCAGCCATGCAAGTCGACCCTTAGCCTTTGGAAAACTCATCTTATACACTGAAATGCATGGTAAGTTGCTCCCTTCTTTCTGTAGGTATCAGTCATACATACATATTTAATTGATTCTCTTTCTGTGTTTATAGCTGATGAACAAAGAGGCCGCACCTGGGGATGATGTAGAGACAGAGATTCAAGAGCAGGTAAGACCCTCATTACATGTCCTTGTGACCACTGGACAGCATTAGTGGTTTTACGTCATAAATCACCCCCTCCCCCCCCCCCCCCCCCCCCCCCCCCCCCCAACCATCAACCAGTGGGAGTCTGTTAAAAGAGATATACGTATATCCTTTAAGGAGAAACACATTATCACTGTTTGCAATAATATACATATATGGTGTAAGAGAAAAACCTTGTCATTGTTCACATTGTTATACATAAATGGTGTAAGAGAAAAACCTTATCATTGTTCACAAAGATATACATATATGCTGTAAGAGAAAAAAATTTTTATTGTTCACAATAACATACATTTATGCTGTAAGAGAAAAACCTTATCATTGTTCACAATGATATACATATATGCTGTAAGAGAAAAACCTTGTCATTGTTCACATTGTTATACATAAATGGTGTAAGAGAAAAACCTTATCATTGTTCACAATGATATACATTATTGCTGTAAGAGAAAAACCTTATCATTGTTCACAATGATATACATTTATGCTGTAAGAGAAAAACCTTTTCATTGTTCACAATTATATACATTTATGCTGTAAGATAAAAACCTTATCATTGGTCACAATGATATACATATGTCTTCTTCTCTGCATTCGGTTTTGTATGCTCAGATCAGACCATCAAGTGGGTTGCCTCTGTGAACTCTCAAGTCAGTAGCAGGTCCTTAATGGTTCCCCATAGCTTGCTCTGCACACTTTGCTCCCGAGGCCAGGTGTCACCTCGAAGCTGTAGGCAGAATGGGCAGGTCGGCAGAATGCGCTCAGGTGCCTGTGGTTCTGCCCGACAGGCACACTATGGGGACCGCACAATCTTTTTTTAATGCATATTGCAGCTGAGCCTGCAGTGTCCTGTTTGCAGATGGAAAATTTGTGTATGTTGCTCTCTATTGAGTTCACTGATGGGGTCTTGTGAATGTGTTTGTTCTCTCCACAGTTCCTTGTGTTTTCCTTTGACACCCTGAGAGAAGAAATCTGACCCATAGGAGTGTCCTCACAAAATAAACTATGAGGCATCAATTAAGATCTCAAGCACTTCTTCCTGTTTATAACCCTATTGGAATAGATGCATGGAAAACATGGATGGCTGAAGGATAAGATGAACATTTAGGACCTTTAAACTGGCACACTTTTTACGCACTAGACACTGCAGACTGAACAAACACTCATATAAACTAGGTATGAACCAGACATCTCTCTGCCAGTGTCTTCGTTCTGAACAGACTCCAGAATATATCTTGCAAGACTGTCCTCTCTTGACGGAGCTGCCGAGCAACATTTGGCCGAATCCAATAGAACTGACGACTAAAATTTGGGGAAACCTAAGAAACTTTGAGATGATATCCGAGCTTATGGCCCACAGTGGATTATGTGCATTACCAGACCAGAGATAGCTGAAGAAAAACTGGCATCTAGCACATTCTATAAGAGTAAAATGAGAAAAAAATAATGCTTAGAATTCCTATTTCTGATTGGGGCACAAGTCATTCACACTGGATTTTGAACCTCATCTTTACACAGACTGAGCAACACAATATATGTATAGATCATTATGGCCTGGAGAGAATGGTACAACGGGAAGTGACCAGTTGGTCAATACTCACAACGAATAAACGAAGAAACAGAGTTTATTTTCAGAGGGTCACAAATTAGGCACACAGGCCCATCTTACATTAGGCCCTTCTAGACACCCATCTTTCACACAGCAGTTGTATTTTATCAATAAAGCATGTTATGTTCATGTAATAATATGCATATTATGACTATCAAGTCAAAAACAAAAGCATAAGTGGTAAACTGCATGCGCGCACTTACACACTTGCATGCACGTGCGCACATGCACACACACACACATACACACGCAAACTCGTTCACTCACTTACACCCACACATTGGTACCCAATGCACACATACGTACATCCACATGCACACATGTGTACCTACATACACACATACATACATACTCATACACACGGTCACACATACAGACATGTGTACCTACATACACACATACATACACACATACATACATACTCATTCATACACAGACACACTCTGTTACAAACACCCACATGCAAACAACCCAGACACATGCACACACACACACACACACACACACAGCTATACAGACACACAAACACACGCAACTGCACAAAAAAAGATGGAGGAAAAGCAAGACAGACAGAATTGTACTGCTACTGCCACCATCATAATTGGAACTTTTCCCTGGCTGTTGAAGCTGAGGATGGAGCGTTTATGGGAATGTCCTGAGTGTTTGGATGTCAGTTGTTAGCTTAACACTCGAAATTGTACTATGGTGTTCACTACAGCTTGTATTTGTTTTATCCTTTTCTGATTGTTTTCTGTGTTTATTTATCTTCTCCAGCTGAAGAAAACCGTGGAGGAACTAAATAGTGCATTAGAAGCTAAAGAAGAACTTCTTCAGCGCTGCCATGAATTAGATGCTCAGGTATGTGCATATACACTTTCAGGGTTTTGCTATCTCATAGAGGAGTGTTTCCTAATCTCTTTTTTTAGTTGCAGCGCCTTTTTTTTTTCAATTACAAATTTTCCATGTTGCCCTAACCTAAGTAAAAGTATAACTTCGTTTGTAAGAGATAAAAAAATTTTTTTTTTAATTCTTGAATATTTCGCTGCGCCCCTGTGAAGAGGTCGCGGCTCCCCGGGGCGCTGTCGCGCGCAGTTTGGAAACCACTGTCATAGATTATTTAGATACAGTTGGAGATGAAAGAAGAAGATGATGCAGCAGCTAGAGTTTAAAGTTGGTTACTCCCATGATTGTTTCTTTTGAAAACTAAACAGGTCTTTAAGGAGATACAGTAGTTATAGTTTAAAACGAATTAATCCCATGATTTATATTTTCAGAACTAAACTGGTCTTTTAGGAGCAGCAGTAGTTAAGAGTTTAACTGGAATTACTCCATTGATTTTTCTTTTCAAAACTACTACTTCTTCATGTTGATAAGCTGTAAACTTGTTTTGGTTGTTTATCCTCTTCTCAACTTTAGTCTTGTTCCAGATATTGTGTTTTTAGTTCACATCTGCTTTACGGATCTAGCTTTTTCCTAAGCAGACTTGGTTCCTGGCCTCTACTATAAAGGGAAAACCCATATTTTGTCGACTTTTATGACATTTTCATTAGGGAGCAGTGGCTCTGTTCTTTCGGGAATGGGACCTGGTACCCACACTTGGTTTTTCAAAGTTTAAGTGATGTTTTATTAGCTGCAGTAATTAAAGTTTAAAGTGGGTTAATCTATGATTTTGCTTTTGAAAACCAAACTGGTCTTTTAGGAGCTGTAGTAGTTAGAGTTTAAAGTGAGTTAATTCCATTTCTCTTTTCAGAACTAAACTGGTATTTTAGAAGCCTCAGCAGTTAGAGTTTAAAGTGAGTTAATTCCATGATTTCTATTTCAGAACTAAACTGGTCTTTTAGGAGCTATCATAGGTCGGGTTTAAGTGACTTGATCCCATTATTTCTCTTTTTAACTAAGCTGGTCTTTTAGAAGCTGCAGTAGCTAGATTTTAAAGGGACTTACTTCCATGATTTTTAATTTCAAAACTACAGGTCATCTGAAGCTCTAATAGTTAACGATTAAAGGGAGTTAATTCCATGATTTTTCTTTTCAAAACTAAACTGAACTGGTGTTTTGGGAGTTCCTCGAGGGCAGTGGATGTGTCAGACTTAAAATCCCAATTGGGGTCAGTTTTTAAAATTGACCGAGGCTCCTAGGTAACCCAGTCTAAATTAGCAAAACCTAGAAAATGTTTGGAAGGGTAAAGCATAAATGATATAAACTATTTCGCCGCACGCATGCTAAAAAAAAAAAAAAAAACCTAAGAACTCATGGCAATTTTCAGGAGAAAAAAAATATGACAGAGGTCATTTATAAAAGAAAAACAATTCATTTTACGTCAGCATTTTATATTTTTGTGTATCGATGCAGGCACAGATTCGATGGGCAGATCACCTCCTCCCTTTGCCAAACCATTGGCTCCCACAAATATTATTTTACTGTGAGATACAAGAAGGGAGACACTCTCATGGTGGTCAGCAAAATCAAAGGCATCAGTTAAAATCTTCTGTATAAACCCTGACATCTCAGAGGCTGCGGCATAAGACCGGACTGTATGGAGAATGACAGCCCAAGGAGGTGCAACGACCTGGGAGGCATCTAGAAAACTGACGGCAGAACAGCGGAGACAGGCTAGAAAGACCTGTGTAACAGACCCTTTACTTACAGACACTGTTCCCTGCGGCATTGCCCTAGATCCTTCCAGGCACCCATTGGGCTTATAAGTCATCTCTGGACGACTGACAGTCAACTACAGTTTTAGGTGCTTTATTAATATCCTACCCCAAACGGGAAATCGACAGGTCACGGGGCAATCTAATATTTCAGTGGATGGAAGATAGGCTGCATGCAGTTATGGGACCTAGGCTGCATGCAGTCGTGGGACCTAGGCTGCCCTCTCTCGTGGGATGTAGGTGGGTTGGGGTTAGGGCCAGTTCTTTATGTTTTAGGGTCATTAAAAGCATCAGAAAGCCAGGAAACCCAGTCTTACCACCCTCTAAAATGTTGGACTGTCCTGTGACGTCATCTGGGGTGTAAGAATATTATTTAAGCACCAAGTTTTATGAAGGATGAAAGAAAGAGTGGTCCTCATCACTTGTGGAGGCTGAACAACCGAAAGGAGGTTATTGATGTTTCATACATTTTGTTTGGCAGGTTGCAAGTTTACAAGAAGAAAGAGTCAGTCTTCTGACTGACAAAGAACGTCTCGAGGAAAGACTTCAGATGGCAGAAAGCCTCGAAGATCTGAGGTACATTTGAGTGTGCTGATTTTTTTGTTTGTTTTTGTTCTGTATATAATATTACTTTTTCCCCCTGTGTGGGTTCCGGGGCCCCATTGTGGGGGAAAAAAAGAATAGACCCACTGCCTCCCTAAAAGCATGTCGTAAGAGTCGACTAATTGGGGAGCTTCCTTTGAAGTCGGAGTGCATCTGCCGGAGAGGCAAGGAATCAACAGTCTGTATTCAAGAGAATGAGATCTGTAAAACTGATGCACACGCAACACTCAGGTTCTGGAGCAGGACTGCAGTTCAGTAGTGGACGAGCAACCAGAACTTTCCGCCAGAGTGTACAGCTGGTGATCGCGAAGAAGAAGATTACTTTTTCTTTTTCTTTCACCTTTAAAAGGATGGTTGATGTGTTTTTGTTGTGATTTGCCGCTAGACTGTGTTCTACACCTTACAAATCAACACATCCCATTTTACAAAAACTGTACTGTCAAAACGGTAATTTAACGGTGGTAGTGACGACTGGATAATACAGATTTCTCGAGTGTGTTTTCATCAAATACAATCAAAAAACGGAGCCAGACTTTTTAAAAATGACCTTGGCTCCCAGGTCTACCCAGCCTTGAGTGGGTACCGGGTGCAGTCCTAGGAAGTAAATGCGGCCGACGTTATGCTGACCACATCACCCATCTTGTGCTGATTGTTTTATAAAATATAGGTCTAGCCCTAAATGCCCTATACACCTAAAGGCGTGGAAAGGGTCCTTTACTTACTTTCTACTTACAACCACCCCCAAAAAAAATAGTAAGAAAGCATGTTGAGCTAATGAGGGGATTCATCAGATAGGCGATTCACATATCTTTAGTTGCGTGAAACTCAAAGAGTTAAACAAGTACTGATATGCGTAAGAAATTGACTAAGGAAACAAGGACATCGAAGAGAAACCCTGAAATGAACATTAATAAGGGAGGGTAAATTCCATCCATGATATTGGAAGGATTGCAGAAGAATAGAGCAGAATTGAAGAATAGACTACGAGCCCTATCTGACATAAGGCAACGCAACATGATGATGATGAAATGTTAGATTTGTGTTATCAAGTTATGTCTTCGGTCTAAAATGTTTGTAACGTTTTATTTGAAAGCACGCCTGCAGGGAAAAGACTAGCACAGCTGCAGCATCAAGTGGAGAGTTTACAAGAGGAGCTGTACAAGTTAGAGTCTAGTGAGTGTGCCAGAAGTGCTTGTCTGTTGACTTTTGTTGTTGTAATGAACCCTTTCATCCTGGTGACCTAGGAAAAAAAGTCAAGCTTCTCGTAATTTCATTTTTTTGGGGAGAAATTCCTGATAAATAAAATCCTTAGGTAAAAAATCATCTGCTTATGTCACCCCAAAATAGTACAAAATGAATTTATTATCAGAAAAAAAAAATACTATACATAATAATGGCAGTAATCAGTAAAAGGCTGTGCAGCATAGAATCAACTGGCTTAGATCTTTTGGCACTTGTAAACTGATTATAGAGTGACTCTGACTTGTCCCTGTGACCTGCTTGCCCGGTAACCACTGTAACCAGTGGCAAAAAATGTGACAGGAATTTCTGTTAATAAAGCCATTTTTAACACACCTTCTCTCCCCCTCTTTTCCCCAGTGCTGTTTAAAAAAAAAGTAAATTTAGTCATCCCCTGTCACAGTGAATGTTTGCACAGAGGCAATTTATTCTATAAGCATGACGTCTCTCGTAAACTTGTCTCTGTAACGAGTCAGGAACGTGGTTGTTACGGAGCAATGATACCACCTGGAAGTATCATTTTTTTTTTTAAATTCTGGGGGTGAAAGAGTTAAGTAGGAGTGTTTCTTCTGATTTTACACTCATCTGATTTTATTCTTTGTGTGTGTGTGTGAGGGGGGGGGGGGGGGGGTCATTTTCATCTTTCCACATGAAAGTGATCCATTGTGGCATGGAAATCACAACCTTTGGTGATAACCAATTAAGACCAGGGATAAAGTTCCTGCCCTCCATTGCGCAAAGCCTGGCAAGTATTGCAGAGACCATGTTGAATTAAGAATCGACATCACTGCACTCAACATGGTCTCTAATTGACATCACAGCACTCAACATTCAACATGATCTCTACAATACATGCCAGATTTTGTGCAATGGAGGGCAGGAACTTTATCCCTGGTCTTAATTAGTTGTTTGTTGTTGTTTGTGTGCACCGGCTGTAAACCCTGGTGGAAAGATCAGGTTGTTAGTCCATTTCTAAACTTTGGCTTTGTTCCAGGACCTGAATTATACACGTGATTCCGTTTTACAGATCTTGCTTATTTGTATGCAGACTATTGGTTCCTTGCCTCTCGGGCAGATGCACTCTGACATGCTTGTTATGGAGGCAGTGGGTCTATTCTATTTTCCCTCAGAATGGGGCCTCAGAACTTAAACAGGGATGAATTATTTGTAGAGACCATGTGTTTGACCATACATCTTGAACCCTCTGTTTTAACTTCTTTTGAGCCTTATTAAATGCTTTCTTTTATTCTCACCAGGTAAAGATGATTACAGAATCAAATACGAGCTTTTGAACAGGGATGTCATAGAACTAAGAGACAAGGTTGGTTGCAAGTGTGTATACATCATGTGTTTTACTGTATTTTCTGTGGCGTACAGGTTGCGAACATGTTTGTGATTCTGCGAGACCTGGTTCAGTTCCGGCAACAGACTGCTTTGTGTTGATTTGGACAATTATATCAGAGCTGACCATTCTGAAGGCAGGGTAACTTAATGAACTGAACAAATTGCCCTGTAGAACAACAAACGGCAAACAGATGCGGAGGTTGATATGCAGTGTTGTTTAGAGGATACACATGACTAACTTTTTGTTTTATTTTTGTTTTTACACCAGTAATCTACTAATCGTCGGCTCTGTGGCTAATTCGATGCAAACGCTTCGTAATGCCGAGTTCCATCCCAGCTGCGGGCCATGCGCCATGCGTTGTTTTTGACAGTGGTATCAGTGGGCCGACCGTCCAGAAAGCAATGGCAAACTAATGGACGTAAATTTGCCTAGTGAAACCACACAACAGCCTGGGGTTGGTTCTGCAACATCCTGTAAAGGATACGCAACTAACCTTAATCTACTAATCATGTACATTATTCTCCTTATGTGGGTTCCGGAGCCTCATTGTGGGGAATACAAGAAAATACCCACTGCCTTTCCAGCAAGCATGTCATAAGAGTCGACTAATTGGGGTGCTTCCTTCAAATTCGGTGCACATCATTTTTGAGAGACAAGGAACCAGCAGTCTGCTTCAGTTAAGTCAGATCTGTTAAACTCATGTGCACGCAAAAGGTGGACAAACAACCAGAACTTTCCGCCTGAGTTTTCAACCAGTGAACGCCAAGAAGCAGACAAAAGTACATCTTCTATTCATTGTCCTGATGTGCCATTATATGTCACCTAGGGCTCACAGTAGATTTCTCCATTCCATTATCTCTTGTGCAGTGACATCATCATGGAGGAGTCTAGTCCACGGACCTTTGACTTCTCTCATCAACAGTTGCTTTAGGATGGCCATGGCCAATGAGTTAACCGTATGTGTGGATTCCTCCCCACCCAACATATGGTTGACACATTCAATTTCTGGGGACAGCTTTTATCGAGTTTGCTCTCTAGAAGTTGCAGTCCCCTGCTGACGAGATTCTATCTTCCCGAGTGGACTCCCGCGATCAAAACCTTGCGAAGGCAGCGTTATCCAGGCTGCCAGAATTATCGGTCATTATCCCCCTCTGACATAACACAACCACAATACACGCTGCTCCCACGAAAAACACATAGTATCCTGCGTTGGAAATGCGCACAAAATAGCAGTCCATTATTGGGAAACAGAACAATCAGAGAGAATTGACAGCCAGCGAAAATAAACATTGATGCTATCCACCACTTTGAAAACGGAAGTCTGCTTTAGGATAATCATGCACATACTAACTACAGTATATTTACAGTCTGATCTGTGTACTAAATGTTTTACTATCTCAGTGGGGTGTATGTCCAGTTTAAAGTCATCATGTAGCAGATCCTTCCAGAACATCACTCACATCATGGCACCCTGGAAAGTTATTCACAGTTAGTGCCATCTTTCCCTCTTTGTGGACTTTTATGAATGCCCAGGGCATTCTTGATTTCCTTTGTCCACATTGTCTTCAGCAATCTTTTTTTTTTGTTCGTATGAGTGACGTAATTGCGTTGTGCCTCTTCACAGCATAGCTGTGATATTTGCACTTTCAGCCGACACATCCATCTTCATCTGCCATTTGTTGACCGGGTTAACTTCCCAGCATTCTTTGCTGTCAGTGTTCAGTGCTGCAGATATCCCCAGCTTTCATTCAACCCTTTGATTGACCTTCACTTTTCAGATGGTGAAGTCAAGTGTTTGTAGGTCTGCCTGTGTATTATCTCTCCACCCTCTTCTGGGTCTTCTTTGTGGTTTTCTTCCATTTACCTCTTTATTGTTTGCCATTTTTCTGTATGCCCCAACCATTGCAGCCTACTAGCACTCATGGTGCCAGTAATTCTTCCTCTTCTGCCTTTCTAACCCCTCATCTAGCATAAGCCCTCAACCAACTCACTGCAAGTCATTCTGTCTACTATCACATGCAGCTCTACCCATGTCCTTCCCATCTTTTTAACTTCACTCTCTAGCTCCCTTCTCCGTGTGTTCTTTTGGTCTTTCTTATTTCTGTGCCCCTGTTGGTTCCAGTGCAAAGACGTTCTAGTCATATTGTTCTCAGGTTTTCTTGATGTGTGTCCTATCCAATGCCAGCGTCTTTTCTTCATCTCTTGGTCCACTGGAACTTGTTTAGTTCTCTCCCAGAGCTCTAAATTAGTGATTCTGTCATACCATTTGATTCCCTCTGTTCTGTGCAGGCGCCAGTTAGTTAATTTTGATTTAAACAGATTATGAATACAGAAAGATTGTTTATGTTAAATTCTTAAATTTTTAAAATCTGCTTCCCAGAATGCAGAGCTGAATAAACTGGCTGTAGAATCTCGTGCCATGAAAGACGAGCTGGATATATTGCGGCATACCTCCGACCAGTTGGTGAGTACCCAGCTATTGTTAGTATGTTTTGAGTTGACATCCTTGATTGACGCTTAGTGCAACAAACCATTTGATATCACAGTGTCTAGTCTGAGAATGGAGGTGGAGGCAGTCACTGCTGCCTTCCGCTGGATTGAGAATCAGCTGTGCGCACATGTTTTAATTGTAACTGATTCACAGAGCATGCTGAGAAAGTTGGAGACAGGCATGCTCCGTGCAAAGTGGCAAGCATTGCTTTAGACTTCCTGGGTAGTCAGCATTCTTTGGATATTTTCTCCAGATGATGCTGGTGTGTTGGGAAACGAGCAGGCAGAAAGACTGGCTGGCTGGTTCTGCACCACTTGGTTGGGAATTGATGTATAACAAACTAGATTTTATGAGGGCCCTTTGGGAGCGAGTGAACAGTGCGGAGGCACAAACATTACTGTCTGAGGTGAATGGTGGTGATGGGAGTTACCGGGGGATCTGACCGATGCTGAACAGGAGAAAGACGCAAAAGATGTACAATCAGACAGTTACTGGTACCATTGGAATTGGAACTCTTCGCTTGCGAGAGGTGGGGACGGATAGCTTATAGGAATGTGTCCCGAGTGCTGTGATGTTGATTATTAATTCAGTATTCAACAATCCTTGATTAAGTTAAGCACCATCACGGTACTCAGCACATGACAGATGGAGTGTGGCTTATAACATTCATATTAATTTATTTGTTATGTTTGAGGATATTTTGAGAACAAATGTCTTAGAAGAATGCTAAATCTCGGTGGGACAGATTTCAGATCCAATATGTTAATAAGACAAGAGAACAAGCAAGATGATGTATCCAGTTTTATCAGAAAGTTCCGCTGGAATTACATTAGCCATGCACTCAGAACGGATAAGACAAGACACTCCCACCCCCAAATCAAGCACTCAAATGGACACTGGTAGGGAAAAGAAAATGATGAAGTTCCAAGACCTAAAACAGCTGGCAATGAACCGCTGGACATGGAATGGAGAGCTATGATCTCTGCCCTATGTGCCGCCCTAGGCTCAAGAGAAAAGACTAACTAACTAATCAAGGATAAGTCTGACCTCATAATAAGCCTGATTTTAAACATTTTCTTATGTAATCAATGTGACAATTTCTTCTTGGCTACCACGTTGGCCATGAAAGTATAATAAATATGATTGTTATTATTATTATTTTTTACAATTATTTTTTTCATTTCTCTCTTGTCTGTCTGTGTGTTTTCAAACAGAGATTACAGATGAGAGAATGAATTCTTTTTTAAATTTTTTAAAAATGGTTATACATTTGCAGAGATGTCATTTGATAAACAGCACTTGATGGTGGGGGGGGGGGGGGGGGGTTTATGTAAAGTCATGATTACCTGTGAAATATACAGCAATGAAAAGAAAGGTAAAGGGGTGATGTTGACAAATTATGCCAATTCTTATCCTAGGTAAATTAATTGTATATTTTTTCAGGTGAAATCTGAGTCCACACTAGAGTCATACAAGAAAAAGTTAGGTTCGTACTGATTACAAAATGTTGTTCTGTTATTGAATTTAACAGTGTTTTATTGCTTTGTAATGAGAATGACTGTTCTGTATTTTAAGTTACTGATTTGTATTGTAAGTTACTGTTTCTTTACTGTTCTGTATTTTAAGTTACTGTTTTATATTGTAAGTTACTATTTCTTTACTGTTCTGTATTGTAAATTACTGTTCTGTACTGTAAGTTACTGTTCTATATTGTAAGTTACTGTTCTGTATTGTAAGTTACTGTTTCTTTACTGTTCTGTATTGTAAGTAACTGTTTCTTTACTGTTCTGTATTGTAAGTTACTGTTTCTTTACTGTTCTGTACTGTAAGTTACTGTTCTGTATTGTAAGTTACTGTTCTGTATTATAAGTTACTGTTCTGTACTGTAAGTTACTGTTCTGTATTGTAAGTTACTGTTTCTTTACTGTTCTGTACTGTAAGTTACTGTTCTGTATTGTAAGTTACTGTTCTGTATTATAAGTTACTGTTCTGTACTGTAAGTTACTGTTGTATATTGTAAGTTACTGTTCTGTATTATAAATTACTGTTCTGTGTTGTAAGTTACTGTTCTGTGTTGTAAGTTACTGTTCTGTATTGTAAGTTACTGTTCTGTACTCTAAGTTACTGTTCTGTATTGTAAGTTACTCTTCTGCATTATAAGTTACTGTTCTGTATTATAAATTACTGTTCTGTATTTCAAGTTACTGTTTTGTACTGTAAGTTACTGTTCTGTATTATACGTTACTGTTCTGTATTGTAAGTTACTGTTCTGTACTGTAAGTTACTGTTCTATATTGTAAGTTACTGTTCTGTACTGTAAGTTACTGTTCTGTATTGTAAGTTACTGTTCTGTACTGAAAGTTACTGCTCTGTATTGTAAGTTACTGTTCTGTATTGTAAGTTACTGTTCTGTACTGTAAGTTACTGTTCTGTATTGTAAGTTACTGTTCTGTACTGTAAGTAACTGTTCTGTACTGTAAGTTACTGTTCTGTATTGTAAGTTACTGTTCTGTACTGTAAGTTACTGTTCTGTACTGTAAGTTACTGCTCTGTATTGTAAGTTACTGTTCTGTACTGTAAGTTACTGTTCTGTACTGTAAGTTACTGTTCTGTACTGTAAGTTACTGTTCTGTACTGTAAGTTACTGTTCTGTATTATAAGTTACTGTTCTGTATTATAAGTTACTGTTCTGTATTGTAAGTTACTGTTCTGTACTGTAAGTAACTGTTCTGTACTGTAAGTAACTGTTCTGTACTGTAAGTAACTGTTCTGTACTGTAAGTAACTGTTCTGTACTGTAAGTAACTGTTCTGTACTGTAAGTAACTGTTCTGTACTGTAAGTAACTGTTCTGTACTGTAAGTAACTGTTCTGTACTGTAAGTAACTGTTCTGTACTGTAAGTAACTGTTCTGTATTGTAAGTAACTGTTCTGTACTGTAAGTAACTGTTCTGTATTCTCTGTTCGCTTCTCCCCAGGACATGCCCCATACATCCATATCAACTTCATCTTATAACTGTTGATACAGTCTTCGTCCATCTTAACTTGTAATGTTCTTCTTTTGTTAAATTGCGAATGTTTCATGTGTTCAATAGAGCTTTCTTGTCATTTATGTTGACAGAGGATCTAAGTGACTTGAAAGGACAAATGAAGTTGTTGGAGGAGAAGAATACCAAATACATGCAGCAGCAGATTGAGATGGAAGAGGTAGGAACTATTGCCTGTCCAAAACTGTTTGTTTGTACACACACATTTGATAAATTGTGCTGTTATAGATGATTCTGTCAGAGACACTGAAAAGTACTATAAAAATGAAGCGAACGGAAGGGCCCGTTCTAGAGATCTCTTCCTCCCCTGACGCCGCAAAGCAGTCCAGGAGTAGAGAATAGAAGAAGATAGATGATTCTAGGACTGGTGATTCTAGGACAGGCTCAGAAAGCCGCTCAGATGCATTTGCTGAAGATAAGAAGAGGAGAAAATACAAATTAAATTGTAGTAACACTCAGTATACCCGTGGGAATTTATGGAAAAAAAAAAGAAATCCTTTAACTGAAACAACTGTTTTACACAGGTAACTAAAAAATTGTTTGAAACTTTTTTTATCTGCATTTAAAAATGTTTGTTTTGAAATATATAGTAGGGAACAACAGTATACTCCTGAGAATTTCCGGGAAAAAGATTCTTTAACAAAAAAATAAAAATAAAAATTTTACACAGGTAACTAATATATTGTTTGAAACTTTATTTATCTACGTTTTAAAATTTTTGTTTTGAAATATATAGTAGAGAACAGTATACCCCACAGAATTTCCAGGGGGAAAAGGTTCTTTACAAAAAAAAAAAAAAAACTAAACACCAAAACTATTTTACACAGGTAACTAATATATTGTTTGAATCTTTGTTTTTCAATGTTTCAAAATTATAAATAGGAAAATAACATGAAGAGGGACAAACAGCAGCTTCATAGTGTTTGCAGCCAATACCAAAGACAGTGAGTATTAAATATTGATTATAGTGAACCTTCTTCATGGAGATGGCACCTGATTGATTGATTCTTTTTTAAATTTCCAGGAGCTGAAAAGGGTGGTAACTCTAAAACAACAGCTGGAATCCTACAAAAGACAGACACTGGAATTGCAGAGCAAGATGGCAGAAGAAACTAAACGGGCTGACAAAGCTGAATTTGAATTTAAAAGAATGCAAGAGAAGCTGGCAACATTACATCGAGAAAAAGAGGTAACAGTTTGGTTATTATAGTCAGGTTTTGGAACAGGACTGCAGTCTGAAAGTGGATAAATAACCAGAACTTTCCGCCACAGTTTAAAGCTGGTGAACATGAAGAAGAAGAAGATCCTGTATTCCCTGCATGGATTCTATGGTCCAGTTTTGGTGGGGAAAAAGAATAGACCCACTGCCCTGTGACTAGTGTGTCATAACAGGTGAATGATTAAGGGTTTGCAGAAATTGGAGGGATTGGGCTGAACGTGCATATGGTGCAGCCTAGCTGTAAACAACAACACAACATGCCAACCACCCCTTTTAAGGGCGAACACAGAAGAAGAAGAAGGTGATTACAGAGTGCGCTAACAATATGAATATTATTTTAAGAATTTGCAAAATGCCTTGCGATTCCCAGGGAGTCGCCAGAACAAAGGTGGATGCAGCATATTGAAGGCAGTTTGGGTATGAAAATACAAGAGGCATGGAAAGGACCTTTTTTACCCTACATAAAATGGCGCCAGCAGTCACCACAAAATCTCTTGAAAAAAATGTGTGTTACTCGTCGCATAGTGTGTATTACCTGAACAGTCACACTTGTGTAGGGTCATAATCACACTGAGCCAGTAATGCAGAGACTGGCCAGCAGGTGCCACAGAGGTGGAAATTCAGCATTTAAGATAATGCTCGCTCAGAGGATTTGATAATTTACACAGACGTTTCAGTGTCAAGAGGCAAAAGAAGTGCTTGGGGCTTCTTAGCAAAAGTTAATGGTTGACGTTTGGTGTAGGAGAGCCTAGCATACAATACCACAACGTCCAGCTTGAGAATGGAAGTAGACACACATCGTGATTGTAACTGATTCAGAAACCATGCTGAGGAAGATCAGGACAGGCATGCTTCGTGCAGATTGTATGCCTCACTGCGGCGGACACAGGTGAGTATTTTTTCACCAGGGCACGCCGGTGTGTTGGGAAATGAACAGGCGGACAGACTGGCTGGCTCTGCACAACTTGGTGGAATACTGATGCATGATAAGGCAGACATGGTTAGACCTTGTGGGAAAGCATGTACAGTTCGGAGGAGCAGATGGATCACCACAGTCTGGTGAGATTGATGCAGTAGAGAAACAAGATTATTATGGCCTGGAGAGAATGAGGCACCTAGGTGTAACCAGAGAGTCTGGCCGGCTCACTACACTCAGAGGAAAGACAAGACGGACATATAGCCAGATTTTGACTGGTATTATCAGTATTGGAACTCTGAGCTGGCTGCTAAAGAGAGAGGACGGAGCACACATGGAAATGCCCCGAGTGCTGTGATGTCAGTTCTCGACTCAACTCAACTCAACTCAAAATGTAATGTTGTTTTTACTAATATTGATAACCCCTATTATTTAATCGGACTTGATTGGTATGAATAAACAGAGAATACAGACAGAGAGGGATTCCCTGAGGGAAATGAATGATGAGCTCAAATGTACCCAGCTGCAGACGTCTGGTCTAGGTTTGCCTGGGGATCTGGAAAGTTCTAATGTTGCTGAGATGTTGTCACTAACACCAGAGATCAAGTAAGATGTGTTTTTTTCCCCACACAGTAAGATGTTTTCTTTTTCTCCACACAGTATGAGTTCCCCCCCCCCCACCACACACACACACACACATTGTATGAGATGTTCCCCACCAGATAATAACGTTACTAATCTTCTTCTCACAGTCCAGGGCTACTCTACTAACAGCATGCGGGCTAAATGTGGCCCGCAAAGCCCTAAGAAGTGGCCCGCGGATCATTACCCATGGTATTGTATTAATGATCTTTCTACGTTGGGGCTTAGGCCTCTGGCCTGTAATGATCCCCAACTTTTAGCCCCTGAGCAAACTTAGTTGAATAGCCCGTTTATAGTTAAATCCAACTGGCATTGGTAGTCATGTCTTATCCACAACCTCCTGTCTCGTGTACTCACAGTTAGTTCTGACAATATCTAAATATGGTCTGGTTCAAGGCATAAATGGTTTGTTATGCCAGTGGTTGTGGCTTATTGTCTCTAACTGTATGTGTTGATGTCATTTCTGAACATGTCTGAGTTCTTATTTTTGGTCTAAGTGGGGGGTTTCTGTTCTTTAAGATGTCTATCTTCCTGAAACAAGGTTCCTGTGTCTTTAAGCATGACTTATTTATGAAGTTTGAACAACGGATCAACATCATGGTAAACGGATAGTAACCCATAAGTGCTCCATTCTTCTTCTAACTCAAGTCTGAGTCCGAAGAAGCTCAGCACAGTGCACAGGCTCTCTAGCAGCAGTGAGGATCCTGAGATACTTTGGGTAGATTTTTAGCTGCAAATTTTTGCCCGGGCAGCGCCGTTAGGCTGCTCTTTTAGATTTCCAACTGCCAATGGATTTATTTCTGTACACAACAATGCACACGGGCGTCCGATCTTACTACCCAGAGACATGGGCGAATTACTGAAGTCCTAGTCCACGTGAAAAAATCAAAAACCCCTACTGGGGATTGAACCTGGAACCTCTAGCACTCGAGGCGGACACCATGCATCGACTTATTTATGAGAACTTGGGTTATGTATGCACATCTGTTTAACATATCTAGTTTATTTGTTTGCAGACTGTTGGTTCAATGCTTCTCAGATAAATGCACTTCAGCTTCAAAGGAAACGCCCATAATTATATTTTGGGACATGCTTGTCAGGAGATAGTGGGTCTATTCTTTGTTCCCCCAAAATGGGACTCATGAAGAAGACACAAAACCAAGATCTTCTGGCTGGCAGGCAAGCAACTAGCTACTGTGCCACCATGGTTCCAAACACATTTTCTAGAAAAAGTTTGATATTTGGCTTGCAAGTTCTTCCATGTGGCTACATTTTGTATTTTTCTAGCTTTCATTGTCCAATTTAGCATGTGAATAAATAAAAAAAAAATCACGCTGTCTTTTGTAGTTTTATTTGTGATCTCTTGCATTTTTCATTTCTTCTTCTTCCATAGTTAGTTGTTTAGTTAATCAACAAATTATTCTCTTTGGACAAGTTCATAAGTGCTTTGGTCCCATCTTCACTATCTCCCTCAGCGTGTTGTGACTGATAACACCAGGTCCATGTTAGTTCATTATTCTTCATGTTTGGCAAAACCTCTGTTGACATAAAGTTCTTGTGGTCTTTTCAAGTTTGCTGATTCAGCTTTTCCTCCTGAAACATCAACTTTCTGCCCATTATCTTCCTAATGTAGCATAAGCTGTCAACCAACACATGCCACGTTATCCTACTCTTTGCTGTTGGATGCAACTCACCCCATGTCCTCTCCATCTTTTTCAGTTCACTCTTAGCTCTCTTCTTTTTGTGTTTGTCACCCTTTTTCTTTTCTGTACAGTTACCTCTAATGTTTCTTCTGTATAAACAATTGCTCCCTGTTCTTCTTTTTTGTAAACAGTCGCCTCATCTGACATACATGTTGGGTTAAAGTGTTACTGTACTTTGCTGCTGTTGAAGGCCCCCATACTCGATCAGAACCCCTCCTCAGTATATCCTTCAGTGTGTGGTGACAGAGATACCAGCTCTGTGTTGGTTTACTTTTCTGCTTTGGCCTCCTGAATAGGGTTCTTGTCTGGTTTCACTCCTTTGGACTTTTTTTCTCTGCCTGGTTAAGGTTTCAGATTCATAGTCCAAAGTAGTGAACAAATCTTGCTTAGCAAGTGTGTATGTACGAGTATATATATTTATGCTTATGGGTATATATGTGTATAGTGTGAGTTTATGTATGTTGCGGAGGATGGGGGGTGCATGCATGCATGTGTGCGTTTGTTTTTTCAGATGACAGCAATTACATGTTCAAGAAATGTAAGCAAGCATTTGAAAGTATGTTGGCAACTGTAAATATTTTTCAATAGTATATTCAGAAATGCCAGCAAACATTTGAAATTATGTGTTTGCAGCCATAAATATTTAGCAATTGTATATTCAGAAATGCCAGCAAACATTTTAAATTATTTGTTTGCAGCCGTAAATATTTAGCAATAGTATATTCAAGAAATGCCAGCAAACATTTGAAAGTTTGATTTTGCAGCCATAAATATTTAGCAATAGTATATTCAAGAAATGCCAGCAAACATTTGAAAGTTTGTGTTTGCAGCCATAAATATTTAGCAATAGTATATTCAGAAATGCTAGCAAACATTTGAAAGTTTGTGTTTGCAGCTATAAATATTTAGCAATAGAAAATTCAGAAATACCAGCAAACATTTGAAAGTTTGAGTTTGCAGCCATAAATATTTAGCAATAGTATATTCAAAAAATGCCAGCAAACATTTGAAAGTTTGTATTTGCAGCCATAAATATTTAGCAATAGTATTTTCAGAAATACCAGCAAACATTTGAAAGTTTGTGTTTGCAACCATAAAAATTTAGCAATAGTATACTCAAGAAATGCCAGTAAACATTTGAAAGTTTGAGTTTGAAGCCATAAATATTTAGCAATAGTATATTCAGAAATACCAGCAGACATTTGAAAGTTTGAGTTTGCAGCAATAAATACTTAGCAATAGTATGTTCAAGAAATACTTGCCAACATTTGAAAGTATCTTGTTTGCAGTCATAAATATTTTGCAACTGTACATTGAAGAAAAACCAGCACAGATTTTAAACCAAATGTTTGCTGCCATAAATAATTAGCAACAGTATATTCAAGAAATGCCAGCACAGATTTTAAACCAGGTATATTCATGTCAGTAAGCATTTTAAACTGTCTTTGCAGAGAGAGGTTGTTGAGGCTGGAGCATGAGAATAAGATGCTGAAGATGGGGTCATCTGCTGGTCTTGATGAGCAAGCGCTTGTTAATGCTGATCTTCTGGATGAGGCGAATGCCAAGAAGAATGAACTGGAGACAGATGTCAGGTGAGCATTACAATTATTTAAAGCCTAATAGATGGGTGCTGTAGTAGTATAGGGGCTAGATGCCTGCCTATTGGCCTGAAGATTATGAGTTTGAATCCACATTTTCCTGTTTGAGTTCTGGGGCCCTATTATGGAGGAAAACAAGAATAGACTACAACTACCTTCCTAACATGCATATTGTAAGAGTTGACTATTTAAGGGTTTCCTGCGAAGTTGGAGTGCATCTGCCTGAGTGGCAAGGAACCAACAGTCTGCATACAGATTAACCAGTTCTGTAAAATGGATGTGTACGCAACACTCAAATTCTAGAACAAGATTAAAGTCCAGAAGTGGATAAACAGTCAGAGCTTTCTTCCGGTGTAACAGCCGTGAAGAAAAAGTAGAGGAAGAAGAAATGCACATTGAGTCAGATTTTTAGGTTTACCCAGCCTGCAAAGTGCTGGTGTGACGCTGAGCACTGACTCACCGAGTGCCAATTGGTCTCTAAAATCTGAGTGTAGTATCATATGCCCACTGGCGTAACAAGGTTCCTTTACGTTTTTACTGCCTGTTTTGTGTGTGTGTTTTGTGTGTGTGTTTTGTGTGTATGTTTTGTGTGTGTGTTTTTACTGTGTGTTTTTACTGTGTGTTATGTGTGTGTGTTTTTACTGTGTGTTATGTGTGTGTGTTTTGTGTGTGTGTTTTGTGTGTATGTTTTGTGTGTGTGTTTTTACTGTGTGTTTTGTGTGTGTGTTTTTACTGTGTGTTATGTGTGTGTGTTTTTACTGTGTGTTTTGTGTGTGTGTTTTTACTGTGTGTTATGTGTGTGTGTTTTTACTGTGTGTTTTGTGTGTGTGTTTTTACTGTGTGTTTTGTGTGTGTGTTTTTACTGTGTGTTTTGTGTGTGTGTTTTTACTGTGTGTTTTGTGTGTGTTATGTGTGTGTGTTTTTACTGTGTGTTATGTGTGTGTGTTTTTACTGTGTGTTTTGTGTGTGTGTTTTTACTGTGTGTTTTGTGTGTGTGTTTTTACTGTGTGTTTTGTGTGTGTGTTTTTACTGTGTGTTTTGTGTGTGTGTGTTTTAAATAGCAGAAACATCAGTGGAAGTTGTGTATTTGGAAAACTGCTGTGATTGTTTCACACTTAGGAGTTATTTTTTTTTTTAACTCAGCTCCCTCTGTGGGTTCCGCGGTCCTAATTTAGGGTGGGTGGGGGGGGGGGGGAAATAAAAGAATAGAACCACTGTCCCTTATCCCAGTCGCCCTGTGTAAGCCAGTTTTGTGACATTTATGGGTTTTAGATGACATGACATCTTGGGGCAGGGGCCACTATATAACAGCTTTGGTACTGGTTGGAACTGCAGAGTGTATAGACGTGGTATGATTATATTTATTAGTGAAATAATTTGAGATGTTATTTGGGGTAAAGAAAACAGCAATTTAAACCCACCAAAAATAGGTATATTTTTTTTTTTAACTGTAGTGTAAATTGTCATAATAGCCACATAGTAACGTCACATTTATTTCCTATGACTATGTCAACAAAAACATTTTTCTTGTTTAAAGAAAGTGAATGCAGTTAATTTTATTTTGCTTTGTTTGTTAGTTATGACCTCCCTTCATTTAAAAAATAAAATCCTTTGCAGTAAAAAGTAATAGTGATTTAAAAAATAATCTTTTTTTTTTTTTTTTTGAGCGACCTGATAGCTACAGTGAAGCAGATGGCCTTCCGACTTGCTTGTTAGCTTGGTGGTTGTAGGTTTTGCTCTCCTGGCTGTTTGTGAAAACTAACTAAAACTCTAGAATGTTTCTGCTTGTTCTTCTCTTCTTCTCTAGTTTTCTGAGAGCGGAGCTTGAGAGAATTATAAAAATGCATTTCTTTTTGAGGAGATTTGGGAAAAGATCATTTTCTTCTTAGATTGTTATAGGGCAGAAGGGTTCACAGGCAATTAAGAAAATATGTCTGCATCATCTGCCCGATGTAGAAAGGCTGCTTTACCTAAATGTTTATAGTAGGCACTGTTAAAGCTAATCTTCTACGACCTTCTTCGCGTTCACCTGTTGTAAACTCTGGTGGAAAGTTCTGGTTGTTCGTCCACTTCTGGACTGCAGGGGCTTTCCAGAACCTGAGTGTTGCGTGTGCATCCGTTTTACAGATCTGACTCATTTGTATGCAGATTGCTGGTTCCTTGCCTGTCAAGAAGATGCAATCCGACTTTGAAGGAAGCTCCCAATTAGTCGACTTAAACGACATGCTTTTGGGTAGGCAGTGGATCTATTCTTGTTTTCCCCATAGGACCCCAGAACCCACACAGTGAGTTGAAGCTAATAATTTGCTGTATGTTTCAGATTGCTGAATCAGGAGTTGATGAAAGTCAAAGCTGCCTTAGAAGACCTTCAGGAGAATGAAAAGTCTGCAACTGCTGCTAGCAGCTCAGAGTTTGTCTCCACGAAAAGAAAGCTAACTGAAGCAGAGCTGAAGCTAGAAGAGAAGGAGCGACAGCTGAAACAGAAACAGGCACAAATAGATGAGCTCAATGTCCACTTGACCCGTGGCAATGAAAAAGTCATGGATCTAACTGAGCAGTTGGCAAGGAAAGATGAAGAAATCAGAGTAATGGAGGGAAAGTATCGAAAATACCTAGAGAAAGCAAAACAAGTGAGTATCCCTTTGAACAGTGTCTTTGTTAAAGAACAATCTTCTTCTTCTTCAGCATTCCGAGCCCTTGAGGTTCATTGCTGCAGATACCACCCGCCTCCATTTATCTGTCTGGTTAGCCTTCTCTTTCCAGTTGGTGACACCATGTGTTTGCAGGTCTGTCTGGACATTATCTCTCCATCATCTTCTTGGTCTTGCTAGTGGTCTACGACCATTTATCTCCCTCGTGTATACAGTTTTTACTTCTGTCATCTGACATTCTTTCAATATGCCCCAACTATTTCAGTCTATTAGCTCTCATGATGGCAGTGATCAGTGGTGATTTAAACAGATTATGAATTTCATTGTTGCTTCTCTTTCCATTCACCGTTGTTTGTTTCTTTGATAGGTCAAAGATTCATCGTAAGTTTTGTTGCAAACGGCCACTCGCAATTTTCAAAATAAGCAGTTTACAACACCTGTCTGTGGGAGTATAGACAGTAAGCATTCCTTTTTCTCCCTGTGGGTTCCGGGACCCCATTGTGGTGAAAACAAGAACAGAGCCACTGCGTCCCCAACAAGCACGTCGTTTAATCAGGGACATCCTTTGAAGTCAGAGTAAGGGACCAACAATCTGCGATACAGATAAGCCAGATCTGTAAAACTGGAGTTGAATGAACAACCAGAACCTTCCATCAGAGTTTATAGACAGTGAATGTAGAGAAGAAGTATTCCACATAGAAATTCCAGCTCACAGTGTAACACCATGCACTTAGCTCAATAGCTAGCTGACTGAACCATATTTCGCCTTTGCCTCATTGATTGTCCCATCCAATTTTCTGCTGGGGGTTGGAACCCTATATCTTCCACTGGATTCATGGGGAGAACAGGCTCCACCATGTAGAGGTAGACCTACCTGAGTAAGAAAGGCTAACAAATGAAAATGAACGAACAAACAGATTTCAGAGGGTCACAAATTTGGCACGCAGCCCCTTCTTACATTCAGCCCTTTTAAACACTCATTTTTCACACCGCATTTGTATTTTATCTTTACGTCTGCTGTTATCAGGATAACCAAGCTACTGTAAATATATCTACTTGTCCCATTTGCTTTGATATTGCATTTTTTCTTTGCAATAACTTTTGCTTCCATTTTTCTGCTACTCAAAACTGAGACCTAGGATTATCAATTTAAGCCTAATTCCCAGCCAGTCTGATTGACAAATCAGGAGACAGTAGGTTGTAGACAATCATGATTACCAATACAGCACAGCATGGACGTGAGATAGTAGGTTGTAGACAATCATGATTACCAATACAACACAGCATAGACGTGAGACAGAAGGTTGTAGACAATCATGATTACCAATACAACACAGCATGGACATGAGACAGAAGGTTGTAGACAATCATGATTACCAATACAACACAGCATGGACGTGAGACAGAAGGTTGTAGACAATCATGATTACCAATACAACACAGCATGGACGTGAGACAGAAGGTTGTAGACAATCATGATTACCAATACAACTCAGCATGGACGTGAGACAGAAGGTTGTAGACAATCATGATTACCAATACAACTCAGCATGGACGTGAGACAGAAGGTTGTAGACAATCATGATTACCAATACAACTCAGCATGGACATGAGACAGAAGGTTGTAGACAATCATGATTACCAATACAACTCAGCATGGACATGAGACAGAAGGTTGTAGACAATCATGATTATCAATACAACTCAGCATGGACATGAGACAGAAGGTTGTAGACAAACATGATTACCAATACAACTCAGCATGGACATGAGACAGAAGGTTGTAGACAAACATGATTACCAATACAACACAGCATGGACATGAGACAGAAGGTTGTAGACAAACATGATTACCAATACAACACAGCATGGACATGAGACAGAAGGTTGTAGACAAACATGATTACCAATACAACACAGCATGGATGTGAGACAGAAGGTTGTAGACAATCATGATTACCAATACAACTCAGCATGGACATGAGACAGAAGGTTGTAGACAATCATGATTACCAATACAACTCAGCATGGACGTGAGACAGAAGGTTGTAGACAAACATGATTACCAATACAACACAGCATGGACATGAGACAGAAGGTTGTAGACAATCATGATTACCAATACAACACAGCATGGACATGAGACAGAAGGTTGTAGACAATCATGATTACCAATACAACTCAGCATGGACATGAGACAGAAGGTTGTAGACAATCATGATTATCAATACAACTCAGCATGGACATGAGACAGAAGGTTGTAGACAAACATGATTACCAATACAACTCAGCATGGACATGAGACAGAAGGTTGTAGACAATCATGATTACCAATACAATTCAGCATAGACGTGAGACAGAAGGTTGTAGACAATCATGATTACCAATACAACTCAGCATGGGCAGTCAGAAGAATATTTTGAGAAAGCTAGTTAGTTATTCAACACATTATCCTCATTGGACAGCGGACAAGTCCATTAGCGCTCGCATCCCATCTTCAATATCTCCCTCAGCCAGTGGCGAATGATAATACCAGTTCTATGTTGGTTTACTATTCTTCTTTGGCTGCCTATATAGTTTTCATGTTTGGCCACACATTTTCTCACCTGAATATTTTGATTTTCTTCGGTGTTACAGAGTTTCTTGTATCTGAGCTGAAACCATCTTGGAAATATTTTGAGAAAGCAAACATTGAAACTTTTTTTTTTTTTTTTTTAAATAAATGCTATTATCTATAAACATTGGTAAGTTAATGTTTTCTACTGGTCCACAGGTGATAAAGAGTTTAGACCCAAGGCAAAGTTCTGAATCGTCTGCAGAATTATTGACGTTGAAGGCCCAGTTACAAGATCGAGATACATACATCAAATTCCTTGAGGTGAGCTGGTTTCTGTCTTCATGTCATTGTTCAGAATAATGACACTTGAGCACTGTTGTTAGGTGAACTTTCTTTGGCCACACTGTGGGGAGATACATACTGGAGCATACTGTAGTAATGGTCTTATGTTTTATATATATGTATATTTGGTATCCTGGATACTGTTGTAAAGCATAGAGCTGGAGTTCCCAGCATTGATACCATCCTGATGCAGTCACAGATTTGATGGGCGGGTCATCTCGTCCTCTTGCCAGACCATCAGTAGTCTTTTATGGTGAGATACAAGAAGGTAGATGTTTTAATGGTGGCCAGAAAGAAAGAAAAAATACTTCAGGGACATGCTAAAGGCATTACTTGAGGCCTTTAATATACACCCTGACACTTGGAAGGCTGCTGCACAAGACTGTAGTGAACATCTATCTGAAGAGGCTCAGCGTCTTGCGAGGCATTTAGAAAAGGGCAGCTGAACAGCACAGACAGGCAGAAGAACTCGTACTACGGGCCCTTTATCTACAGATACTGTTCCCTTTATTGTCCTCGATCCTTCTGGGTCCATTTTGGGCTTATAATTGGGCCTCCGGACCCACAGTCAGCTATAGTTTCATCAAGGAGGAAAGAAAGGGTGGTGCTCATCACTTGTGATAGACGAATAACAATATATATATATAAACATGAGTGTGTACGCACGTGCACACACACACACACACGAGTGGGCTTCAAATAGAAGCCTTAAAAGTATAATACAAATTACAATAACTATGTCATTGCCTTGTAACCTGTCAGTATTGTGGTTAAGGATGCCAGGAGTGTTACGCACATGAAATCATGGTGCAGACAAACACAGTGACATCATTATAATGACAGTTTAAAGAAGGCCGTCCCACTTTTGAAATGAACTAAAGAGGAGCAGTGTTATTTTTTTTTTCTTAAATCAGTGAAGCGGTGAAACCTATAGAAATTATCGACGAATGAATGTCCATTATGTTGGTGCATGCCTGTCAGTCCAGCAAGTGTATGAGTAAAGTTCAGAACGGTGCGACTTCTGTGGCCAACTGTTCCTGATCGGGCGGGTCTGGCATACCAAGTAGTGACCCTAGAGTCAGTTGTATCTGTTGAAGGTCTTGTACGGTAAAACCCTCTTTTGTCTGAGTGACGTTGCCTCACATCTTGACAACAGTAAAAGTTCAGCACACCACAAAATTCTTGATGTGCTACAGTACCAAGAAATGTCTGCAAGCTGGGAGCTATAGCAGCTTACTCCGTAATTGAAACAACGACAGGTTGATGCTTGTCAGGAACTTTTGCGGTGCTTTGAAACAGAAGATAATTGTTTCCTATCAAAAATTTTTACTGGAGGTGTAATCTGGGTTCACTACTGTGAGCTTCCTGTGTCGGTTCTGGAGCCCTATTGTGAGAAAAACAAGAATAGGCCCATTGCCTCCCCAACAAGCATGTCATAGGAGTTGACTAACTGGGGCCTTCCTTTGAAATCGGAGTGCATCTGCCTGAGAGGCAAAGAAGCAACAATCTGCATACAATTCAGATCTGTTAAACAGATGTGCAAGCAACACTCCAGTTCTGAAACAAGACTAAAGTCCAGAGGTGGACAGACAACCAGAAATTTACACCAGAGTTCACAGCAGGTGAACGCGAAGAAGAAAGACTCATATGAGCCGGAAATGAAGCGACTGAGCAAGGAACAGGGAAAAAGCACTGGTAGAAAGCACTGTAACAATGGTTTTTTGACTGCTTAATTATCAGTTTTTCCTCCTACATTGCTCTGCCTATATTCTACATTTATGGGGGCTACTTGGGGAAAAGTTTGTTCTGTATCCTTTACAGTACATTGCAGAACCAACCCCAGCATTTGTTGTGTGTGGCTGGTTGTGATTTCACAGACAGTTATACATTCAGTAGTTTGTCTGTACTTTTTGAGCAGTTGGCTCTCAATATCACTGTCGAAACCAACACAAGGCGATCTGCTGCCCAATCGCTCGCAGCTAGAATGAACCCGGCACTTTGGAATTACAAAGTGCGTTCACAGTGCTTGAACCATAGACACAGGGAAAGCAGTTTGTAAATTTTCGGAAAACAGCATTTTAGGCACACATTAACGGATTCTTGTTAATCAGGCATATCATTACAGTTTTTTTCTGAACACGTAGACTAATGGGCACTTTGTTTGTGATGTGGTCAACAACACACTGGTCATCTTTACTTTCCATGTCATGATCTGATATCTTGTTTAGGCTGAGTCTTCCTGGAAGCTAGGGTCAGTTTTGAAACAATAACAAACGAATCTGACTGTATGTGGATTTGATCCCAAGACCTTTGAGTGCCCAAGCAGGAGTCTAGTCACTACTCGTAGAAGTGCAATAACAGTAGTTTTTATTTTATTTTTAGTCTCTTATCAACAAAAGTAGAGAATAATCCAATCAATCAGAAATCCACCAAAACTGGCACAAGACGATTACCATATTATGGGCAGACCAGAGGAAGTCATTATTCGATGCCTTTGAACAGAACACAGTCAAGTTTGCAGCCGCTTGGACACAAAATTTAGTCAGCTGTGTTTTCGTGTGGATTGGCACCTGAGACAACTGATCATGTCTTAAAAGACTGTTCCAAATACAACGTATCAGGGCAGAACTTTTGACCAAGAGAAACACCGGCGCATGCCAAACTTTACAAGTCACTGGGTGAATTGCAACAGACAGTAACATTCATACTAGAGACAACATTACTAGAGACAACATTGCAGATATAGATAATCTATTTCAAGTGAATGTAAGAACAAGAAGAGTAATTTTTTTTAAGTACGTAGACTTTTTAAAAGTATGCAATAGCAATTAAATATTAAAATTTTTAAACACCTTGTATAACAGAAAGACCAAGAAAAGATGAGGTCTGTGAGAGACCAAGAAGAGAAATTAATCGTCACTGCTTGGTATAATCTGGTAAGTTGCTGTATCTCTTTACTATTATCATTATTGTCATCATCATCATCATCATTCCGCAACAATGCGGGTCGTTGGGTCATCAGTTTCTGTTGACTGTCTGATCAGCTCTTTCCACCTTTGGCGGTCAGTTGCGATGGACTTCATGGTTGCATGCCTGAAGCCTGTCCAGTCAGTCAGGTTCTGAAACCAGGTCTTTTTTGGTCTGCCTCTTCTCCTCTTTCCCTCTACTGAGCCTTGCAGTATTGTTTTTGAGAGGCCTTTAGGTTTTATTGCATGTCCATACCACTGCAATTTTCACCTTTTCACTGAAGTTAAAAGATGTTCATGGTTGCCAAAGTGCTGTATAATTATATGGCAAACCTCTTCATTTGTAATGTAGTCTCTGTAAGATATGCCAAGAATTTTTCTGAAACATCACATTTGCAATGCTTGTATCTTGCTTTCAAGTTCAGCTGTTAAGGTCCACGTTTCACAACCATATGTACATGTACTTCTAGCTAGTGCTCTGAGCAGTCGAATCTTAGTTTTGCATGAAATGTTTTTAGATCTCCATATTGTTTGCTGCCTCTTTACTATACAGAGGATTAACTATTATATATGTATGTATATATATGTATATATATATATATATATATATATATATATATATATATATATATATATATATATATATATATATATATATATATATATATATATATATATATATTGTTATGTCCTTAATATTACACATAGACTGATTCATACGTCTGTCAGAAACTGTCATTACTGGTTGGATTACAGCTAGGATAGCTGTGTATGTCAAAAACTGTCACTACTACTGAATTTACTACTTTTAAGGGTTGTGTCATAGGGGTGGAAAAGGGGAAAGAGGGGTGAGCCTGAGGACTAAGGGCCTCATGGCTAGTGCAGTTGCCACTGACTGTGCAGGTTAGGATTCGGTTTTTCCAACCCCTGAAAGAAAAATCCATAACCTTACAGAAGATTTGAATCCAGCTCTTCGTGAGAGTCCAATTTTCTTAACCATCCAGCCAGCAGCTCTTTGATACTTATGTCTGCCAGTGCAAATCATATAAGAACCATTTTAACTGATTTTAAGTTCCTGGTGCCAAACAGGGACCCTTACATGACAGTAGAGCTGAGATAACTCAAAGAACCGCTGGAATAGCCAGATAAGATATAAATTATAAGTTGAAAAAACGTGTTCAAGATTAGAACAAAAGCCAGCCATACATTTCAAGTAGCCAGATAAGATATAAATTATAATTAAAAAAAACATGTGTTCAAGATTAGAACAAAAGCCAGCTATACATTTCAAGTAGCCAGATAAGATATAAATTACAAGTTAAAAAAATGTGTATAAGATTAGAACTAAATCTAGCCATACATTTCAAGTAGCCAGATAAGATGTAAATTACAAGTTAAAAAAACGTGTACAAGATTAGAACTAAAGCCAGCCATAAATCTCAAGAGGAAGCAACTTTATCCCTAGCCTTAATTTAAATTAGTCGTGGAAATAAAAAACAAAAGACAGCTGTTCATCTACTCCTTGGGGAAGTAGTCGAGCCATTTGCCTCGCACTCTGAAAGTCATGGGATCATTTCATGACTGTGCTCTTCAGTTCTCAAGTGCAATATTTAAGGAGAACCCTGGGGATTGTCACCCGATCTACAGAGTTCATGCTCTGCTAGCAGTTTTGCGGAAAGAGATCGAGCCATATGGGATAAAACCCGGTGCAATGAAGTCGATCTTCTCAACTTTACTCTTTTAACTTTTATGATCTAGGATTATCTTCTGGAAAGACGCAAAGATGCCAACGGTTGCATAGAATATTCTTTATTTCATGAAATGCACGTAAATATTTAATATTCTTTAGAACTGATATAAACATGTTTTTGTGTAGCCTCATAAGCTCCATTGGGGTGGGGGTGGGGGGAATTGGTTGCTGCTCCGCTAACAAGCTTGTCATAAAAAGTGACTAATTATAAGTGTTTCCTTTGAAGTTAAAGTGCATCTGCCTGAGATGAAGGAACCAAACAGTCTGCATACATGAAATAAGCCAGATCTTTAAAATGGATGTGCACGCAAAAACTCAAGATCTTAAACAAAACTAAAGCTGAACTTTCCACCAGGGTTTGCAGCCGAAGAAGAAAAAGATATAAACAAAGACAAATGCATGAGTACATTTTCTTGTTTACTTTCTCTAGGGCATGCAGTTACATCGACAGGCAGCAGAAGAGCGTCTGGCCAACAGTTCCGTGGGCCAATCATTTCTAGCCCGCCAGCGACAAGTCCACACACGAAGAGCCAATACAGTGAACTCGATACACAGTTCCACCGGTCCAAGGTGAAACCAACTCTTAGTCTGCTCATTCCCCTGCTTTCAGTGCCAATCAACATCTGCTCTGCACAGCTGCTTTGGATCTTTCATCATATAACCAGCTTTCCCATTATTTTTGTGTTTCTAAAACTTTTAGATGTGGCTTCATTCAGAAAATGGTGTTAACGGGAAGGATGTGCTTAAGATGAATGCCAGACAGTTTTGTTTAAAACATAACATTCATTTTAAAAAAAAAACACTTTCTTTCTTTAGTTATGTATCACAAAGAGGACTTTTTCACAATGTATTAAAAAAAAATGACGAGTTTTGATTTAAAAGTTAGTATAACATAATTGCAAATGAAAGCAAAAAAGAATAAAGGCAGTAATAATAATAATATCAGCAGGTACTGTATACATGGGGAACATGGAAAAAAAAAGCAATAATTTAATTTCAGTTCTGTCCAAGAAATATAAATCAGGAAATGATAGGCCTTGCTAGCGGTGAAAAAGCTAATAGGTTGCATGGTTCTGCCATAGTTACCGATGGCCAACCTGTGAATCGTGCAGACATTGTTAATGCCCTTGGAGAGAGGGACATTTGGAGGATTTCGGGGGCACTGTTGCTGCATCACTGCACAGAATCAGAGTAAATATTGGCATAGACAGTCATGAGAGGCTCACCATATGTAGGAGAGGTGATTGTACCTTTTGGTCTAACACTTCCAGTTTTAGCAAGCCCCTAATTGGTGGCCTTTTACAACATGCTTGTTAGAGCATAGTGATTCTATTCCCCCCCCCCCTCCCAGACACACAAGTGTACACGCACCCCCCCCCCCCCCACCCCACCCCAAGAAAACATTGTGGAGTGGATTCAGCACAGCATATTTGCTTTCATGCCAAAATGGCCAGGATGTTTGCTTCACAGCTTTCCCTATACAGTAAATGCCAGGAAGAAGTCCAGTGTGTTGCCTAAATGACATTATTGTAATAAGCCAAGTAAAACAAGCATCATTTGTAAATAAATTTATAAAATTAAAAAAAAAAAGAATATATAAAAACAGCAACATAGAAATAGAAGATTTGCTACAATGTTAGGGATGAAATAGAAAAAAAAAAGATATAAAGAGGGAGAGAGGCTTAAACTCACAATGGAAATGGCCAGTGAAGAAGCCAGATTTTTCAGTATGCTGTGACCAATTGTAAAAAGAGATGCAAATTACTTGACGACTAGGATTCAAAAGAATAGCAAAAGTACAACACACTTTGCTTGGACCTGACAGAGTTAACAGAGGAAAAGAAATAAGTTTAATTTGGAAATGTTGAGGCCAGATATGTTTTTCTGCATCTCATAATAGGCCCTATTTTAGCTGATGAATTTGTATTCATACCGACACAGAGCTCACAACTCTGATAAGCTACTTGTGTAATATGTGTATTTTTTATTGTACATACACAGCGATGGCTAATTTAAAGTTGTAAGAATAATGTTTTTTATAATGATCCTCTGAAGCATAGAATCATCACAAACATAGAACCATCACAAACATGGGAATCATCCCAAACATAGAATCATCACAAATATAGAATTGTCACAAATATAGAATTGTCCCAAGTATAAAATTGTCCCAAACATAGAATTGTCACAAATATGGAATCGTCACAAATACGAAATCGTCACAAACACAAAATCTTCACACATGTAGAATCATCACAAATATAGAATCCTGAGAAATATCGAATCTTTACATAAATAGAACCATCACAGATATAGGATTGTCACAGACATAGAATCATCACAAATATAGAATGTTAACAATTATAATCACCACAAACATATAATCGTCACAAACATAGAATCATCACAGATGTAGAATCATCAGAAGTCAAGCTGCCAGTTAATTTTATATATACTTTGACCATGCTGCAAAATATTGTTAGCCAAAAATTGTCTAGGCTCTTCTGAAGCACAGAATTGTCACAGGACAATCTGATATCAATTCAGACTTTTAATGATACCTAAGTGAACTATAGTTGTCTTAAAGTGCAAGAAAACCTTCACTTTAACAATCTTCTTCTAAAGCAAAGAATTAGTCTCAAAACAAGTTGATATCATTTCACTTTTTATTAAACTTAATTTGACCACACTTATGTGAAGAATTTCAAGAAAAATAATTTGTGTCTATTGATATTCTGAAACAGAATCCTTACAGCACCATTTAATATCAGTTAACATTTCATTAGTCTTAACTTGGCAATCATTGCATAAAATAAAGAAAACTAATTTCCTTATTATCTTCTGAAACACAGGTATTGCAGCACAAATTAATATTAATTCATAATTAATTATTCCCAATTTGGCAATAGTGGCAGAAAATAAGGAAAACTAAATTTCTTATCATCTCTTGATAACTAATCATTGCAGCAAAAACTAACAATAATTTTCTTTTAAATATACTCAATGTTACCATTGTTGCAGAACAAAGTATACATAATTTTAAAAAAGAAAGATCTTGCCTCTATCTAATGAGCAAATATGTGTGTTTCTTTTGGGGTAAATGCTGTGTATTTATATAAAACATTACTGGGTGTGTTAAAGCAGTGGTTTATTTTTTGCTTTTCATGTTTGCTGTTAGATTTTCTTGATCACTCTTCCTCATTTGCTTCCACTGGTTAATTTTTTTTTAAATTAATTTTTTTAGAAAGTATATAAAGTGTTAAATAATGTATGTTTATTTTACAGACCTTATAGTGAATTGGATAGTAAAAACAAAGAACAGCGGTTGTTAAATTTACTATTTCACATTTTCAGATGTGATGTAAATATATGTTTGCGATCAATTTTTGAATCTTATGTTTTTTATTTTGTGTTAATTCTCTCTGTTTTCCAGAATAAAGAAGTCCAGTGTCTGACTTTGTATGTATAGTTCTGGGAGTATATTGAGAATTCGCATTTTGCTTGTTAAGTTCATTTTTTTTTTCTTTGCGAGATAATTGTTTGGGGTTTAGAACAAAATAATCATTTATATTTTTAACAAATTTAAAGCTGAGAGTAACAAGAAAGAAAAAAAATATATATATATATAATGTATATATCACTTTATTTTTTCTGAAGGTTACATGTCTTTGTTTTAGAAAGGAGACTGCGTTATTAAAGTTAACAGTTATGGGAAACAAAACATACTTACACATATTTTGAAAAACTTTGTGCCAGAATGGAATTTTTGATTGAATTAACCGTATAACGAGTATGTTTTGAAAGATGGAAAATGATGCAACATTATGGCAGATATCCTGAGTCGGATTGGAGTAACTATTATTCTCTTTTTGAAGACAGGAAGTGATGCCACAGATTGATTATTTTGTCAGATATCCTGTGTTGAAACTATGTTTCAGTGCAAACTTTACAAAAACTATTTTTGTGAATTGTTGCATTTGCTATTCGTTTGATCCTTGTGCTGATAGTTAATTTGTTTTAAATATTTAACAGCCTGCAATTTTGTAGAGTAGCAACCTCCTCTGTTGAGTTTGCTAGTGTTATAACTTTAATGTCTCTAGAAGATATTGGTTGAGTTTTTTCCTTGTTTGTTCACTTACAATAAAACATTCATGTTTATGGTGCTGCATTTCTTTCATTGTCTTCGTCTTGTTAGAAAAAAAAAATCGAATTGTTTTTATTCCAAATTTATATTTTCATAGTAAGGTCTCTCAGTTCTATATTGTAATTCAGTTTTTAAATTGCTTATTTTTGTCATGTAAGTGATTCCTCTTGAGTTGAATTTCAAGAACTGACATAACTGCATTCATGGCATTCCTATATGTGTTTTGTTCATCTTCAGCAGCCAATGGAGAGTATCAGCTTCGATGGTTCCGGTAGCAGTTTGATTGATTGTCCGTCTCACCTCTCCTCTGAGTGTGGAGTATCGACTGGTGACTGTCCATCTCACCTCTCCTCTGAGTGTGGAGTATCGACTGGTGACTGTCCGTCTCACCTCTCCTCTGAGTGTGGAGTATCGACTGGTGATTGTCCGTCTCACCTCTCCTCTGAGTGTGGAGTATCGACTGGTGATTGTCCGTCTCACCTCTCCTCTGAGTGTGGAGTGTCGACTGGTGACTGTCCGTCTCACCTCTCCTCTGAGTGTGGAGTATCGACTGATGATTGTCCGTCTCACCTCTCCTCTGAGTGTGGAGTATCGACTGGTGATTGTCCGTCTCACCTCTCCTCTGAGTGTGGAGTGTCGACTGGTGATTGTCCGTCTCACCTCTCCTCTGAGTGTGGAGTATTGACTGATGATTGTCCGTCTCACCTCTCCTCTGAGTGTGGAGTATCGACTGATGATTGTCCGTCTCACCTCTCCTCTGAGTGTGGAGTATTGACTGATGATTGTCCGTCTCACCTCTCCTCTGAGTGTGGAGTATCGACTGGTGATTGTCCGTCTCACCTCTCCTCTGAGTGTGGAGTATTGACTGATGATTGTCCGTCTCACCTCTCCTCTGAGTGTGGAGTATCGACTGGTGATTGTCCGTCTCACCTCTCCTCTGAGTGTGGAGTGTCGACTGGTGACTGTCCGTCTCACCTCTCCTCTGAGTGTGGAGTATCGACTGGTGATTGTCCGTCTCACCTCTCCTCTGAGTGTGGAGTGTCGACTGGTGATTGTCCGTCTCACCTCTCCTCTGAGTGTGGAGTGTCGACTGGTGATTGTCCGTCTCACCTCTCCTCTGAGTGTGGAGTGTCGACTGGTGATTGTCCGTCTCACCTCTCCTCTGAGTGTGGAGTATCGACTGGTGATTGTCCGTCTCACCTCTCCTCTGAGTGTGGAGTATCGACTGGTGATTGTCCGTCTCACCTCTCCTCTGAGTGTGGAGTGTCGACTGGTGATTGTCCGTCTCACCTCTCCTCTGAGTGTGGAGTGTCGACTGGTGATTGTCCGTCTCACCTCTCCTCTGAGTGTGGAGTATCGACTGGTGATTGTCCGTCTCACCTCTCCTCTGAGTGTGGAGTGTCGACTGGTGATTGTCCGTCTCACCTCTCCTCTGAGTGTGGAGTATCGACTGGTGATTGTCCGTCTCACCTCTCCTCTGAGTGTGGAGTATCGACTGGTGACTGTCCGTCTCACCTCTCCTCTGAGTGTGGAATATCGACTGGTGATTGTCCGTCTCACCTCTCCTCTGAGTGTGGAGTATCGACTGGTGACTGTCCGTCTCACCTCTCCTCTGAGTGTGGAGTATCGACTGATGATTGTCCGTCTCACCTCTCCTCTGAGTGTGGAGTGTCGACTGATGATTGTCCGTCTCACCTCTCCTCTGAGTGTGGAGTATCGACTGGTGATTGTCCATCTCACCTCTCCTCTGAGTGTGGAGTATCGACTGGTGATTGTCCGTCTCACCTCTCCTCTGAGTGTGGAGTGTCGACTGGTGATTGTCCGTCTCACCTCTCCTCTGAGTGTGGAGTATCGACTGGTGATTGTCCGTCTCACCTCTCCTCTGAGTGTGGAGTATCGACTGGTGATTGTCCGTCTCACCTCTCCTCTGAGTGTGGAGTATTGACTGATGATTGTCCGTCTCACCTCTCCTCTGAGTGTGGAGTATTGACTGATGATTGTCCGTCTCACCTCTCCTCTGAGTGTGGAGTATTGACTGATGATTGTCCGTCTCACCTCTCCTCTGAGTGTGGAGTATTGACTGGTGATTGTCCGTCTCACCTCTCCTCTGAGTGTGGAGTATCGACTGATGATTGTCCGTCTCACCTCTCCTCTGAGTGTGGAGTATTGACTGATGATTGTCCGTCTCACCTCTCCTCTGAGTGTGGAGTGTGGACCAGATCCCCTGCCCCCCCCCCCCCCCTTGTTTGGTTTGCACCAATATCTTCAGACTGTGATAATCCAGTCATGCCTGTGTATCACAGGCCAGTGACCCAAGCCCCTGCATTGAAAGATCATTAATACAAGACAACTAGCAATGATTCCTGGGCCACTTGTTGGGCCTCTGTGTGCCAGATTTAGCCTGTGGGCCTCCCTCCTCTACTTGATTTCCCCCCTCCAACCAGCAGTAGATTGTGTCATTTTCTTCATCATCAGTCCTTCTGTCAGAATGCGTATATCTGAGAATGCAGCCAGACCAGACTGCATATAAGACCTTTTTCAGTAGAACATCTGGAAGGAAGGTGAGAGGTAGACCAAGAAAGAGATGGATAAATGGTATAGCTGAAACCTGCAAAAAGATGAACAAATCCATCACTCAAGCCCCCCGAGAAGCCCAAAATACAGAAAACCATGACAATGGGCTACAACCTGTGAGACGACAAAAGAAGAAGTAGCCTTGATGAAAGCTATCATGCAGTCAAGGTCTTCCCATGTACCTTCCAATTTTATCTTGATTGAAGTTGAAACAGGCTCGATGGCTCCTGTGTCAGCGAATGCACAGTTTACAGTGAGGGAGTAAATGTTCAGCCCTCAGGTTGCAGGGAGGCTTCCCCATATTTCTGACACAAAATATTTGAACATCTTGATGAAATTTATGGCTCTGTATCTTTACTTTGAAGATAATACAATGTCCCTCTGGGAAAAGGCGGTGAAAAGCGAGTCTTAGGAACTTGGTTTGGCTTGCTTTGCGGGAATAAAAAATCATCACATTAAACTGACATCCCTGAAGGGGGAGCTTCAGTTTACAATTGTGACTAGGTTATCTGTGCCATATAAAATGGCATAGCATTGATCACTATCAAGTAGCCCTTAAAAAGGCTCTTGAAATGTCGATGCGATCAAGGGAAACAGACCCAAATTCTGTCCTGACCGGCGACGAAGTCATCTACCGTCCAGTCAGTTTGGGACCCAGTCGCCGATGCAAGTCTTAGGGAGCTAAATTGGCATAGACATCCAGCTACCTTTCTTGGATACTAGCTTTTGTTTGTGTCTTAGTTCCCTGGTGGCTTGTCATAATTTGATTGCACCATGTCACGGCTGTTTCTGGTGAAGCTGTTTAATTTTCCTTCCAAATCCACGGTGACCTGGGATCCACCGAAGGACAGATTGTTTGGTTCATTAGGCGTATTCATGAAATTGGATCTGTTTGGCCAAAAAGAGCAGATGTTGCAGCCTAGCTGTAAACCACAACATATCGTGCCAGTCACCCTTTTAAAGAGATTGCAGAAGGAGAAGAGTACGTTCATATAAAAGAATAGTCATTGTAAGGGAGTAATTAAAAACACAGCAGACTTAAGTAGGCATGATTGTTCAATAGAATGATTGGCACTTTTCTGTCTTTCCAGACAATAGTGTTATATTGCGCTATAAGGAAGCATACAACTCACAACCCATGGCGATAGCGAGTGTGACTAGCAAGACCCGCCCGGGTTAAGAAACCTTTTCCACAGTTATAGCGTGGGATTTCAGGACCGTTGTTGTTAACATTTGTGTTTGTTTAGATTAGGATCTAAATTTTTGAGCTGATATCATAATGTCCTATACACCTCAAGACGTGGAAATGGGATCTTTGTTGATCATATTGGATGATCTGTCGTTTTATATATCTGGTAAATGAAGTCAGTTTCATGTGTTTGTTTTAGAGTAATCAGCATTTAGTGGCGCTCTTAGTGGGGAACTCATCTTTTTCTTCAAGTTCACCAGCTGTAAACTCCTGTGGAAAGTTCTGGTTGTTTGTTCACTTCTGGACTGCAGTCCTGTTCCAGAAGCTCAGTGTTGCATGCACATCCATTTTACAGATCTGACTCATGTGTGTGCAGACTATTGTTTACTTGCCTCTCAGGCAGATGCACTCTGGCTTCAATAGAAGCTTCCAATAAGTCAACTCTGATGACATGCTTTTGAGTAGGCATCGGGCCTTTTCTTGTTTTTCCTACAATAGGGCTCTTAGAATCCACTTGGGAAGAGCAGGGAACAAATGTGCCCTGCCAGTCTGAAAGGGTGCTGAAGGCTGATGACATAATCTAAAGCCATGTGGATGTGGAAACTATCACCACATTTCTATCTCAGCAAACTCATAATGAACCCCCCCCCTCCCCCCCCCCCCCCATCACTCAAAAAAAGAACTGTAGTGGAATGTATGGTACTGGGAAAGAGAGGCAGGAGCCAACCAGCATGATGGACACATGATATAAAAGACCGCTTGAGTAGGAAAGTGCATGGGGCAGGCGAGCTGGCAATAGCCTGAGTTTCTTTCAGCTGAGCACAAAGAACATCTGTGTCTTAGGTGTTGTAAACGTGCTTTGTAATGCCGGGGTCCTGGGTTTGATCCCAGCTGCTGGCCTTGCATCGGTTTTGACAGTGGTATTGAGAGGCTAACCATCCAGAAAGCAATGGCAAACTACTGGACATAAGTTTGCAACAGCCAAAAAATGTTGGGGTTAGTTCTGCAATGTCCTGCAAAGGATACGCAACTAACAGTAACAGCATAAAGAGAAATGATGCAGCAGGAAGTGTCTGCGGGCTCCGGGCGCCACTGAAGACTCGGAGGAAAGGCAAGACAAGTAGTTACCCAAATAACAACAGACACCAGAATTATGGAGAACCTTCACTGGCTGTTGAGGATAAATGAAATTAAGGTAAAACAAAAAATAAAACCCCCATTCTATGCACCGGTACACACTAGCCCGCTTCTGATTGGTCGACCCAGATGTATATAAATAAATGTAAATAAAAACCATACTAAAATGAAGACCATATACACTGAGTGTATAAATTACCATATACACATGATAAAGCAATAATACCTTAATATTAACCAACTTTAATCGTATTCAGATTGGAAAATAACTATAACTGGTGAATGTATGTATTACAATTCATGAGACATAATGTACAATATCATTTCATTACTGCCTTTGTTAATTGAATTTTGTACTGTATATGTTATGCACCTTGTATATAACTAATCGATCAGATACCATCTTCACAATAAAGATTGGTTGCAATGGATCTCGAACACTCTTGTTTCTTAGCCTGGTTGTATATTCTTTCAGAATGCGATTTGTTCATCTCACACCCCCCCCCCCCCCCCCCCCCCCCCCCCCACTTGGTTTGTTATGTTCCCCTTGTTAGACCACATTTTTGCCATCATGTGTATTAAGTGGGCTTTTTCTCATACGCTCAGCTTTCAACCTGTCTGCAGTCATGTTTTTATTTATTACTAACTAACCCTTTCCTGATTTTTCCCATTTTCCCCACTCAACACGGTGCATGGTATTTTGTCCCATTTTTTCATGTGTGTGAGATTTAGATATGAAAACTAGAGTTATATACAGCCTAGCTGTAAACCACAACACAATATGCTTACCATCCTTTTGAGGACAAACACATAAGAAGTTGTATTTGTTGATAAAGACTCTGGACAAAATGGTCAGCTGTGTGTATATGTACGCATCTTTCCTTCCCCTTTGAAAATTTCCTGTGGTAGATTTCCCTGGGTTAATTTAGTTCTCAACTTATATTGTGAATGTTAGAGTCTGTGTTTTGTTTGTTTTGTCATATGTTTGCTCTGAATGTAGGTTAACACTAGATGGTTACTAATGTTCAGTTGTGTGCTGACTTTTATATTGCTTTTTAGAACTGTATTGTCACCATCGTATAGCGGCTAGAATTGGAAGGTCATGGGTTCAGATTCCCTGGAGCTGGACTTTTATTTAAAAAAAAGGACTTTGGCTCCCGGGTTAATCCCGCCCTGAGTGGGTGCCAGGTGCAGTCCTTGGAAGTAAAGGCGGCTGGCGTGATACTGACCCCATCATTCACCATATGCCTATTGTTCTATGAAATATAGGTCTAGCCCTATATGCTTAATATGCGTGAAGCGAGGAAAAGGGTCTTTTACAATTTAAAAGAAATTTTTTTTTTTTACTCACTTAGAACCATGTGGTAAAATGTTCTTATTTTGCAGTGGAACAGTTCACTACCACTTCTTTCTCCTGCTTCCTTAGTATTTTATTGAGGGTGTTTGAGAATGATTGCCAGGATTATAAACTGTTATTAGAAAAGAATTGTTTATTGGAAATACAGAGTGGGGCATCTTAAAATGTTCTGAAAAGTTTACGGTTTTAGGCTTATCTCGTACTTTTCTGTATGGATGCCATTTGTAGTTCTGATCTTGTCTAGGGTTTTCAGTCTCCTATCAAGTCTTCTGAATCGTGTCCGGTCAGATCTTCTGAATCGTGTCCGGTCAGGTCTTCTGAATCGTGTCCGGTCATGTCTTCTGAATCGTGTCCAGTCAGGTCTTCTGAATCATGTTCAGTCAGGTCTTCTGAATTGTGTCCAGTCAGGTCTTCTGAATCGTGTCCAGTCAGGTCTTCTGAATTGTGTCCAGTCAGATCTTCTGAATTGTGTCCAGTCAGGTCTTCTGAATCGTGTCCAGTCAGGTCTTCTGAATTATGTTCAGTCAGGTCTTCTGAATTGTGTCCAGTCAGGTCTTCTGAATCGTGTCCAGTCAGGTCTTCTGAATCGTGTCCGGTCAGGTCTTCTGAATTGTGTCCAGTCAGGTCTTCTGAGTCGTGTCCAGTCAGGTCTTCTGAATCGTGTCCAGAGTTAATTGTTTCAGTTGCTGCATCAGCCCTCTCTTTAAAGTATGGGATATTCCTTATCTACCCAGCACCGTTTTGAGTCTAACAGTCACACAAAGTCACAGAAAACTTCAGACTTTTAAAAACATTTTATGATGCCACGTGTGTATATTAATTAAATTATTCTTTTCGAACGACAGTTTAAAATCTTGCGAGTTATTTTCGATAGCCTTGTATTAAATTTGTTAGTACCAGAAAAGAACTAAATTAATTGTAAATAACAAAACATATCTTCCTTTGTTCCCAAATAGTTCATTTTATTTGTGACACCACCTTCATCTACCTTGTTTCTATCATCAGTGTTGAAAGGTGTCCTTTCATTTGTGTTAGGCTATCTCCCCACATTGGTTCTGGGGCCCCATTTTGATTGGGGGAGGGGGTGGAGGGGAAGTGGTACAAATTGACCCACTGCCCCCTAACAGGTATGATGTGAAAGTTAACTGATTAAGGACTTGCTGAAATTGAACGTGTTGGGTTGAAAGGCACAGGTATAGCAGCTTAGCTGTAAACCACAACACAGTGGCTTTATGTGTGAACTTCTCATTTTTCTGTGGTATCTTTGCATGCAAACCTTTGATATATATGTGGTATCTTTCTATGTGAACCTGTGATTTATCTGTCATATCTTTGTATGTAAACCTCTGAGTATCTAGTATCATTGTATATGAACTTCTGATATATATAGTATCATTGAATGGAAATCTCTGATATATCTAGTATCTTTGTATGTGAACCTCTGATATATCTGGTATCTTTGTAAGTAAACCTCTGATATATATGTGATATCTATGTGATTTATCTGTGGTATCTTTGTATGTAAACCTCTGAATATCTAGTATCATTGTATGTGAACTTCTGATATATCTTATATCTTTGTATAGAAATCTGTCACATAACAGCGTTGTTTTTCTTTATATGTGAATTGCTTATCAAATTATTATCTATGTAAGTGAATCTACATAAGACAGTATAGCATCTGTGTAAGTGAATCTACATAAGACAGAATAGCATCTGTGTAAGTGAATCTACATAAGACAGTATAGCATCTGTGTAAGTGAATCTACATAAGACAGTATAGCATCTGTGTAAGTGAATATACATATGATAGTATAGCATCTATGTAAGTGAATATACATACGACAGTGTAGCATCTGTGTAAGTGAATCTGCATAAGACAGTATAGCATCTATGTAAGTGAATCTGCATAAGACTGTATAGCATCTATGTAAGGGGATCTGCATAAGACAGTATAGCATCTATGTAAGTGAATCTGCATAAGACAGTATAGCATCTATGTAAGGGAATCGCTATTATGACAGTGTAATATCATCCTTTGTGAATGTTTGATCTGCCAGTATACTTCTCAGATATTTATATTTTGTTGTGGCAAAGTAATATCTTTTGGATGCAGTGGTGTATCTGTTTCTATAAATCGCTTGATGTGTCAGTATGTGGTATATGTTTGTGTATCATCATCGTGTTGGAATCTCTTGATAAGTCAGCGTAATATCTTTAATATGTCAGCATGGCGTTTATATTAGTGAATCTCTAACATGAGTACGATATCAGTATATGGGAATTTTTGTGTGTGAATCTCTTGATATGTTTATATAGTATCTTTTGTATCATTGTGTAGTATATATGTTTGTGAATATCTAATATGAATGTGGAGTCAGTGTGCATGAATCTCTTGATATGTCATTGTAGTATCTCTCATGTGTAAGATCTGTCTCTATATTTGTGATTTTTATTTTATTTTGAGTGTCAATTCAATGTGCGTGTGAATCTTTTCATTGTATCTTTAATATGTATGATCTGTATTTGTGAATCTCTAATATAAGTTTGATATCAATTTATGGGAATCTTGAACTGTTAATTTAATTATAACTTCTAAACCTTACTACATAACCAGAAAATATGCACTGCATTGACCTAATTATCACTTACTGCGGTTAACTTCATTCCATGACTGCTGTAGTTAACTAAGTGGTGTTGGCTTTTTTGTTTCACTTTTTGAAATTTTAGCACAGATTTTTAAAAAAGTTGTTCCTCTCCCCCTTACAGGATTGCATTCTATAGGATTAGTTGCCCCTCAAGGATTGCATTCTATAGGATTAGTTCTCCCTCCAGGATTGCATTCTATAGGATTAGTTCTCCCTCCAGGATTGCATTCTATAGGATTAGTTCTCCCTCCAGGATTGCATTCTGTAGGATTAGCAGGTCCTTTGCAGAACGTCGCTCTCATCACAGTCTGCCTGAAAGAAACTCAGTCTCTCCCACCTCAGGTACTTTCATACTCAAGGAGTCACTTATATCATGTGCCCATCTTCGTGTCGACCCCCCTGCCCCTCCTTCCTGGCACCATTCCTTCTATTATGTTTTCCAGTCGGCGATGGTGCTTGATATGACCAAAATCTTTCAGCTTCGGAGATAAGAAAGAGGGAGGAGATACCATGGGATCTAGCTGATGCTCAACACTCAAGCGAAAGGCGAGACGGATGTACAGTCAGATGGTTATCGGTACTATTGGAATTGGAACTCTTCGCTTGCTGCTGTAGATGGTAACGAAGCGCTTTTGGGAGTGTCCTAAGTGCTATGATGTCGATTCCTAATTCAACATTCACAAATAATCAGAGTTTTTCTTATCATAGTTTTACTGTAACTGGGTGCTCATTAAAATCCCCAAGTAGCCTTATACAAGGCTTTTTTTCCTACAAAAATAAAATGATACTGGTACTGACCAAAAAGTGTCTGAAACTGATACTCACCACAAAGTGTCTTTCACAGTAAAGGACCCTTTTCCATGGCTTCAGCCATATTGGGCAGTATAGGATCTGTTACGATAGACCTGGGGGTAAAAAAATCACTTAAAAGGGTGCCAGAACTGTGTACCATTGCATGCCATCTGAAAGTAGCCCTGGTGTTATATCACCACATAACTCGGTGAGCAGATCTTTAGAAGATTTGATGGCAAGAGGAAGGGAACTAAATCTGGTCAACTGTCACCAGCTTTAAAGTGTTGTTTTTCCCTATAAAGTGTTTCTTGGGTGCTGTCCCTTGGTCACCTGACTACAATATGAATAAACTATTGTTACAGAAAGAAAACTTCTTGTATTAATTTCTTTGAATTATAGTAAATACCATATAGTATCTTTTGTCTTAGTGCAAACATATTATAGTTGAATTATCATCAACATGAAGCCAGTTACCTTACACTGTTTCATCTAGCCTGTGGCTGAGTCCATTTTAATTTTGGCAAGCATTTTTTCATATTGGAGTGCATCTACATGAGAGGCAAAGAACCAGCAGTCTGCATGTATAGTTTCATAATCCCTGTCATCCTTTTTAGGATGGACTTTTTCATTATTTGAAGCCCTACTTTGGTTCATGCCAGGGGCCGCAATATAGCCCTGCCATAAATATGGTCTAATGGCTGAACGTGGTTTCTGGGACCTCTCTACAGGTGATCCTCATCCACATGGTGGCACTTTGTGTCATTGGGTGTCTATCGCTTGTGTTATGTCCTGGTGGGATAGAAAGTCAGTCAGTCAGCAGTCTGCATACAAATCTGTGACATGAATATGCATACAGAACTCAGGTTCCAGACCACCAGTCCAAAAGTAGACGAATAATCTAAAGTTTCTGCCGGAGTTTAATGTCGGTGAACGCTAAAAAGATTGCTTCTTTCGAAAATGTTATAAGTTGATTTTAAAATTGAGACTGGGATTTTATTTAGTAAAGTGTTATAAATATATCATAAAATGATAATCTTGAGTCACTTTTTTACAACACTATATAACTAAAGGGCCCGTTTCCCTGCCTGCTGGCGTACGGGCAAATAGGGCTAGACCTATAGTTTATAGATCAATGGGAACTGGATGGGTGATGTGGTCAGCATCATGCCAGCCGCCTTTACTTCCCAGGGTTTTACCTGGTACCTATTTGAGGCTGTGTCAACCTGAGAGCTGAGGTAATTTTAAAAAAAACAGCGCTGTCAGGACCCGAACTCATAATCTTTGGATCTGCAGGCAAGCATCTAGCCACTACACTAGGGCAACTCCCTTTAGAACACTATAGGCACGCTCAAAAACACTTTGTAGAACACTGTACACACAATCAAAAACAATTTGTAGAAAACTGTACACAATCAAAAACACTAGAACACATGTGTACACAATTAAAAACACTTTGTAAAACACTGTACACAATCAAAAACACTTTTTAGAAAACTGTAAAAAACCACAAACACTGTAGAACACTGTACACAATCAAAACACTTGGTAGAACACTGTACACAATCAAAAAACACTTTTTAGAACACTGTACACAATCAAAAAACACTTTGTGCATCATCAGCCTGCAGGTCACCCTTGTCATGGTGTGACGCAAAGTCTCCTTGCCAATTCTCCAGCCCTAGGTGCTTTCATAGCTAAAACATCTTCAGTGTCTTGTACCCACCTTGTGGAGGTGTACCTCTGCCTCATTTTCTGTAAACATCACCGTTCTCTGGAGGTGACCATGACATTGAACCAGAATACCTCAGGATGCTGTTTATGAGCCATTTCGCCCCTATGCTCAGATCATTCAGGATGACAGTGTTTGTCTTCTTTTTGGTCCATTGTAGTCTAAGAAGTAAGTGTACTACAATCAATGTACAGCAGTATATTTACACTCAAATGTACATCTTGAAACCCGGGCAACATTTGGAGTTAAAAATCTACCCAAAGTATGTTAAGATCCTCACCAGTGCTACGGAGTTCATGCACTGCGCTGAAATTCTTTAGACTCAGGCCTGAGTTAGAAGTAGAACAGAGCACTTATGGGTTACTACCTTTGTGCCATGATATTGATCCGTTCTTTAAAATAAACCATACATCTTGGAACATTATACTGTACTCAAAAACCACTTTGAATACTTAGTTGTGCCAACACTTTTTCTTGTGAAACATTTGAATGATACAAATGTCATATTGGTTCATTTTCACAGTGACAGTCAGGACAGTTCACCGTCTGTCCAAACTCCCAACATGAAACGTAGATTTTCTTTTCGAAGGAACAAACAGGAATCCTCGTTACCCTTAGGGAGAAAGGCTTCATTACATCCAGCCGAAGAGGAACCAGAGTTCCCTCACATCAGCCCCAACCATTTTGATGGGGGTAGCCGGTACAGGCAAACTTGAAAAATGAATTATTTGTTTAACAGATGTGTTTGTAATGGAGAGAGAAAGAAAGAGAGAGAGAAAGAGAGAGAGGGGCTGAGTGGAAATGGTAAATATAGGTATCTGAATTTCAGACAATTTGATAGCTGTTTTGGAGAAGTTGTGTGGGGGGGGGGGGGGGGGGGGAGGGGGGGGGACAGGTGGGTTGAAATAGCAAATGTAGATATATGCAGATTTAAGGCATTGGACAATTTTTTTTTTTTTTGGCGATAGTTCGGTTAGAGAGAAAGAGAGAGAGAGAGAGAGAGATTTGGTGGAAATAGTGAATGTAGATTTTTGTGGATTTCAGAGAATTTAATAGTTGTTTTAAAGTTGGGAAAAAAATGTGGATAGAGAGAAAGAGAGAGACTTCAAATAGCAAATGTAGATGTCTCCAGATTTAAAAATTTGATGGGTTTTTTTTTATGGGAGAGGGGGGGGGGGGGGGTGGATATTGGTGAGATCTCTCTCTGATAATGGAAATAGAAAATGTATATTTTTGTTGATTTCAGAGAATTTGATCGTTGCTTGGGGGGGGAGATTGAGTGGAAATAGTAAATGTAGATATATGCAGATTTAAGAGAATTTGGTAGTTGTTCTGGAGGAGGGCTGGGGGGTCACAGAGTGTGAAAATAGTAATAGTAGTAGGTATCTATGCAGTTAAGACAATTTAGTAGCTGTGTAGAAGAGCTGTGTGTGCATGTGTGATTGCGCACTGAAATGCTTGCATTCAGGAGAGAAAGAAAATTTATTTTTTAAATATAAATATTGTTTTTATTCTGTTGATACATGAGATCAAACTGCATTTATAGACACTTATTTTTTTCTTTAATCATTATATTTAGTTCATTGTAAATCATAACATATTTATAGATTTGTGGTCTGTATATTGGTACACCCACACACACACGCACACATAAATGTATATGAATCACAAACATAGAACATATATATATAAATATATATATATTTATATATATATATATATTTATATATATATATATATTTATATATATATAGGGCAGGGGGTCTCCGTGGCGAAGTGGTCAAGCCAATTGCCTCTCGCTGTGAAAGTCGTGGGTTCGTTTCACGACAGCGCCCTTCAGTTTACAAGTGCAATTTTTACTGAGATCCCTGGAGATTGTCGCTGGCGCTGCGTAGTTCCTTAAACCTTTAAATATATGTATGTGTGAATCACAAACATGGAGAATGACTAGAACAATCATCAGTAAACTACAAATAATTTGCTACCTGATATCTGTGCAGCATATCACATTGTTAAAAATGACCTGGCTTCCAGATCGGCCCCGCCTGGGAAGTAAAGGTGGCTGTCATGATGTTCATCACAACACCCATCAGGAGCCTATTTGTCTGTATAAGTGTGAGTCTAGCCTGACATGCCCTATGTGCTATCACCATTATCATGGTCATCATCATCATCACCACCACCATCATTATCATCATCATCGTTATCATCATCATTATCATCATCATCATCAACATCATCATCATCATCATCATCATTGCCCTGTTGTGACATGATCTCTCACATAAGGCTCGCAGTCTGTTGCTACATTCTGTTCTATCCTGACATTCCCTCTGATATCACGAATGGAATCCAGTCCAGCACCTGTGGTCTCTCTCATCAATGTTCATCTTAAAGCGTTTGGTGCTTTATTAATATCCTACCCCAAACAGGGGAAATCAACAGGTCACGGAACAGTCTAATATTTCAGGGGGTGGTAGATAGGTTGCATGCAGTCTTGGGACTTAGGCTGCACTCTCTCACGTAGGTGGGTTGGGGTTAGGGGCACTTCTAGATGTTTTGGGGTCGTTAAAAGCATCAGAAAGCCGGGAAACCCAGTCTTACCACCTTTGAAATGTTTGAATGCCTTGTGACCTCATCTGGGGTAGAATATTAATAAAGAACCAAATGTTTTGTCTGTTTTTGAAACGTCTCCGCTTCCTCCCTCATTTTTTCCCATTTAAATGCCTGTTTGGTGATTCTCTGCTCGTTTCTTTTCAGGATGTATCCAGTATAATGCCATCTTCTTGATCTTACAAACCATTGTTACCAGTGGTTGCCCAGACATTTCTCTCATTTCTTCACACCTCTTGAATTCATCCCATGCCTTTCCTGCAAGTTTCTATAGCAAAGCAAAAATGTTTACAGAGTGGGGGAGTTGGCCCCGTGCCAAACTCTTCTCCTTTTTCATCCGGGCTTGGGACTGGCAATGGTGAAGATATATTCCCCTCATGTGAAAATGGTCATTACTTTACTCGTTATCTGTGCAGATTAGAACTAAAATGGTTTGGAAGAATTACTTATGTGGAGCTTAAAGTTTTAAGGTTTAAAGTCAAGAGGATTGATTTCATTGTTAGGATAGGTTAGTTGCATATCCTTTACAGGACGTTGCAGAACCAAACCCAACAGCCCCTGGCTGTTGTGTGGTTTCACTAGGCAAACTTACGTCCAGTAGTTTGCCATTGCTTTCTGGACGGTCAGCTCCCTGATACCACTGTCGAAACCAACACAAGGCGTATGGCCGCAGCTGGGATAGAACCCGGTACCCCGGCATTACGAAGCGTTCGCATCGACTTATCATTTCATTGTACCAGATTTTATCCCATATAGCTTGGCCCCTCTCCACAGAATAGCTAACCACCTACTGTTAGACAATGCACAAACTCTGTAGCTCCAGTGAAAATCTGCATAAAGCTAGCACCTGTGAACTGAATGATACAGCATGTGAAACCAACTCATGACTTGAGTTTCTTCTTCTTTGCGTTCACCGGCAGAAAGTTTTGTTTATTTGCAACTTCTGGACTTAGTCTTGTTCTAGAACTGGAGTTTTGCATGCACATCCGTTTTACAGGTCTGGCTTACTTGTATGCTGACTGTTGGTTCCTTACCTCTCAGGCAGATGCATTTTGACTCGGAAGGAAAAGTTTCTAAAAAGACGCCTTTTACAACATAATGTTTGTTATGGGGTAATGAGTCTATCCTCCTCCACCCGTGAACAGATCTGCCCTAGAACTCACACGGGAAATCTTTATAGTGTGAGGCAGATGCTTACCCATAGAGGGCCTCCATGTGGAACCCGTTGTGACAGCTCCTTGGAATAAGTGATCCCCTTGTGGGTTCTGGAGTCCCATTTGGTGGTTGGGGTGGGGGAGGGGGGATAGATACACTACCCTCTGAACCCTGTCACAAAGAAAGCTAAATCTAATCACTTCCAATTATAACATAGCCCCATAAATACTAATATATGGGCATTTCTGCAGGACCTGTTGTCGAAAAGTGTAGTAAAATACCGTTTGTTCCAATGTGAGCCTGCCCAGCGTTTAAAAGGCTATGAAAATAGCAATTATGAGAGTTTTCTCACAATCCAAATGGCTTTTTTAAAGCCAAATTGATGTAAAATGTTCACATAAGCCTCAGTGATCGAGGTCATGGCATGAATCACCTGAAAAATATTGTTTTTTTTTAGGCCTACTATAATGTATTTCATTGAATGCCTCTCCATGTTTGTGTTTGTTGATTAGCACTTTGTATATCTTTTTGTATTTTAAAACAAAATTGAAATATTTTGTTTTTAATTTATTAGTGACCTGTGTTTAAAAAAACAAAATTTTTTAGAATTGTTTTATGGTCAGTTTCTTTTTATTTTAGCATTCATTGGGCAAAAAGTTTAACAAGCATGTCAAAAAAGACTGCAAATTAAGGATTTGCTACAGGTGGATGTGTTGGGCTGAAAGGCACAGATATCGCAGCCTAGCTGTAATTTTATTACTCATCATGCCAACCACCCTTGTAAGGGTAAATGAGAAAGAAGAGAATAAATGGGTTGAAATAACAAGTGCTCAGTAATGGGAGAGTAAACGACCATGATGTTTCAGATGTGATCAGTACTCTGTGGCGTTCGCCTGTCAATCCGAAGGTCGTGGGTTGAAATTTAAACGGAGCCGGTTGTTTTACAAAATGAAATTGGCCTCTAGGTCACCCCAGCCTTAAATGGGTACCAGAAAGAGTCATGGGAAGTAAAAACAGTTGTTTTGGTGTAGACCACCACATCACCCACCACGTGCCGATTGGCCTAAAAAAGCTATAGATCTAGTCCTATGTGCCCAATATGCCTGATGGCAGGGAAAGCTTCTCTACTGTGCACCAATGTGTGGGGGAACTCTGTGGCGCAGCTGCTAGAACGCTTGCCTGCCAGTCCCCACATAAGTAGGTGTGATCACTGTTGAGCTGGAAATAATTTTTGTTTAAGTCGACATTAGTCTTCCCAAATAGAGTAGGTCACTTTTCATTCGCAAGTTTGTTGGCTGGTCAACTTTCCTTAAGGTTACAGGTGTGTCTTGCTCTATTGTTTGGTTTCTGTGATGTCTTGCATTTACATTTTCATTCCGAGAAAGAGAGTGCCTGTGACAGGTTTTTGGAGTGTTAAAAGCGCTGGCATGCTGAAATATACAAAATGCAAAATCAACGGCATTGCAGAACACCCCCATAACCGTATGAGAAGGTCACAGGGCTCAGGAACTACCAGTCAGAAGGCAGCTAGTGTATATATGGCCGGGGTCTGGGGATACTAGCGTCGAACTAACCTAATTTTTTTTAACTCATATAAATGCATGTTTTTTTCCCAGAAGATCAACACATGAGACTCATAAATGCTCTCATTCTTGAACATATGATATAGATATATTTCCTATAGCGTTTTTCTGTGACATCCTGATTTTTACGGTGCGCCTCGTGGCTGGTTGCCTCCAACTCAGCACTTAATTTTAATTATTCCGGTAAGCTAAATCGACGTAATGGCATATAAGACCAAACTAGTCACCCTGACATGTGTGTACGTCTGTAGATAGGACTTTGGCGGCATCATTTTAGTATCAACGTTTGTACTTAACGCCGACACAGCATTGTTGTTTTGTTGACCATTACGATGCGTCCGGAGCTGTCCGACTACCTTGACTTTGAACTTACATCAAAATGAAGGTAATTAAAATAAACACAGTCCTGATGCAGTTTAGAAACACTTCTCCAATCTTCTGGCAGTCATTATTTCATCACAAAAACACAGTCCTGATGCAGTTTAGAAACACTTCTCCAATCTTCTGGCAGTCATTATTTCATCACAAAAACACAGTCCTGATGCAGTTTAGAAACACTTCTGCAATCTTCTGGCAGTCATTATTTCATCACAAATACAGGTTAGATACACGGAAGACAGCTAAGTTTGGGATTTTTGTAAACAAACCGAGACGTGAATATTCCAGCCACCATTTTCGCTGAGTGAATTGCAAAAGACAGTAAAGTTTATACCAGAGACAACATTGCAGATATAGATAATTTATTTCAAGCGAACGAAATAAGAAGAAGTTACTAGACAGACAATGTTGAAGGGAGCTAGCGATCCCCTTAATTATGTTAATTTTTTTTTTTTAAAGTATTTGTTGAAACATTATCTCAAATATATTTGTGTATTTATTTGCTATTATTAAGCACATTGTATTAGCATTATTATTATTATGATGCATTTAAACAAAGCTTAGTCCCTTTGAGCACCAATCCCCCCCTCCCATGGCTAAAACAACATTGTTTTCCTTGTTTCAATGCCGCTGCATTGAGAACTGACAAGTCTGTGAATATATGGGATGATCACAGTATAACTCATTAATTTACCTTAAAGGAAAATGGTTTTAACTCATCTCGCTCTACTGCATAGACATGACTGTTCTCATTCCGTCTTGTGCTTGGGTAATAATTATGTAACTCAGCGAATATATTCAAATAATTTGTTTGAGAATGATTTTATATACGGGATGTTATTAATAAACTTGAGTTACAGTTATAATTCTTATTTTTGTGTGATTTTTAAAAAATTTCTAAGCAGCAAATAAAAGAAGTGATGAAGAGAGAGAGAGAGAGAGAGAGAGAGAGAGAGAGAGAGAGAGAGAGAGAGAGACAGAGAGAGAGACAGAGAGAGAGAGCACTATTTTTTTAAAAAGGTCAAAAATTCAGCCCTTCAAATCAGAAGAGAAAGTGATTATGAGTATGTGTTTGTGAGAAATAAAGGGTGAGAGAGAGCATTTTATTTTCAAAAAGGTCACATATTAACCCTTCAAATCACAAGAAACTGAATATTTGTTAAAGAGAGAGAGAGAGAGAGAGAGAGAGAGAAAAAGAGAGATAACGGCATTTCTTTTCAAAGGAGTCACAAATTCAGCCTTTCAAATCAAGTGAATGTATGTGTGAGAGAGAGAGACAGAAAGAGAGAGAGAGATAACGACCTTTATTTTCAAAGGTGTCACAAATTCAGCTCTTCTAATCATAAGAGAAAGTGAGTGTGAGTGTGTGTACGCGTGCGTGCGTGCATGCATATGTGTGTATGTGTGTGAGAGAGAGAGAGAAAGAGAAAGAGATGGAGCTTATTTTCAGATGATCTTTCAAAAAAAAAAAAGAGAGGAGAAGGTGAGTATGAAAGAAAGATAATAAAGAAACATAATATGTGTATTATGTTGCCGTAAAATAATTTTTATACTCATATGTATCCACAATATTCACATACAATGATTTAAAAAAAAAAAAAACGTTCATAAAAACACAACTCTTAGAGAATATATAAAATATATATTATTTCTAAACGCATTCAATTTCATAGTTTGCATAGTATTTATATATTTTTATGAAAACATTGTAAATATGATAACAAAACGACAAGTTATTTGTCTGACTTCCCTGAGTTAATACATAATGGTTGTTTGTTTGTTTGTTTGTTTTAGTATCCAGAAGCCATGAGTTGTTAACCCTTAGGCTCGGTATTATGAATATCGCAACCTTTCGGCCTTGATTCCATTGTTAATACCATAAATCTGGGAGAAATGTGGCTTTTCTGCCTACCCCCGGGAGTGAACCCTGACCACAAGGAGTTCGTCACCCACTCACCGCCCAATCCGGCTTAGCCAACTACGCTAGAGAGACGGACTATACATAATGGTAAAGGGTAGTCCCATAGAAGATACAGTCTCTAGGGTATGAACTGTTAGGCTTTAACTCTTTCGTTATCGAGCAACCCACCATGGGTTTGTATCGCAGTCGATAGGAGACTCATTTTCAAATCCAGCTGCGACTCGCTGCAGCCCACGGCCAGTGTCCAAAACCGGGCGGTTCAAGGGGTTCACCCAGCTTCTAGGTAATGGAAATCAGAGTTAACACTCTGAGGTAAATAAAGGACTGTCGCTACAGAGTTGCGTGCGGACGGCGACACAGGCGAACAGTTTCGTATCAGCTGTCTGTACTGGTGACAGAGCACTTATGGACTTATGGGTTATAACCGTGTGTAATGACGCTGGTTCATATCTCCTGACTTTACCTTTTACCTTTTAGAGATGATATCACTTAATTATGTGTGTCCCATTCTGTTCTTACACTGTTGCATCATCAATCAATCAATCAGCTGCCATTTCCACAATGAAGGTTCCCTGCAGGAATCTACAATATGCTCTGTCTCTTGTCTTGGTTGTACACTCTCTTAGACTGCTGTTCATCTATCCCTTGATGTTGTCCTTCCTCTTGTATCATTGTCTACCTCTTGCTCTCTTGCGTCAGTTGTTACTTAAGCTCATCTCCTCGTGATGTTATTATTTGTAAACTTCTCAAGATCCAAACCTTGATTAGTTAAAGTGAAAAGTAAAGGTCAAGTGGGTTTTATCCCATATGGCTCAGTCTCTCTCTCTCTCTGCACAACAGCTAGCTGCACTTGTGAACTGAAAAATGCCACCATGAAAGAAATCCATAACCTTCAGAGTGTGAGGCAAATGGCTTGACTACTTAGCCAAGGAGACCCCCTAATGTCCCAGGATTGAGAAAGAACAAAATATGGTCCACAACGGGAGCTGGAGAAGCATGTTCTCTTCTTTATCACCTTTCCTTCCTAGTTAATTCACAGAAAACTCTGGAAATTATGATATCTACTTGATATGAAGCTGGGTCAGCCTCAGAGTTGCACTGTTAGGAAAAATCGCCCCCCCCCCCCCCCCCCCCCCCCCCCCCCCCCCCTCCCAGGACACTGTATTGGTAGGCACACACTTCTATGCCGCCAAAATTTGAGCTTACATGTAAATAATCTAAAATATTTTGTATGATACTCTTTTTCATGCCTTTATGTGTGTCCATATGTGGGTTCCAGGGCCCTTTTTGGGGGTGGGTGGGGGGAGGTATTGGAATAGACCAACTGCCCATAAAAAATCATGTCCTAAAAGGCGACTAATGATAAATTTTTTTTCTCCAGTCAGAGCGTATCTGCATGAGCTGAGGAGCGAGTTACCAACAGTCTGCAGTCTGCTTTTAAGTAAGCTAGATCTGTAAAATGGATATGCACACAAAATTCAAGTTCAGGATCTAGACTAAAATTCAGAGTTGGATGAATAACCAGAACTTTCCGCCCGTGTTGACAGCCATGGGAACTTACAGCCGATAAAGGCTTAGAATAAGATCACGTCTTGGTATATATTGGGTACAATATGTTAGTCCCAGATTTTTATAAACTATATTCAACACACACAAAAAAACTATACAAAAGAATTACCATGAGGCAGACCAAGAAGAGGGTGGAGAGATACTATACTTCCAGACCAATAAACACTTGAAGTCATCAACTGGAAAGAGAAAGCCAATTACAGAAGAGTGAAGACTTGTGGTATCTGCAGCAATAAACCTAAAAGGTTTCAGAATGCAGGAAGAAGAAGTCCATACAGTATGTAGCAGATAATATTTGAACACTTATGTATGTGGCTGAGTGCAAAGAATGGTAGAGACCTGTGAGTATTGATGCTGCCATCGTGACAGTACTGTACTCTCGTCCGGGACCGGTTGAGATAAGGTTATCATGAGTAATTACATTATTTTGTAATCTCCCTGACTGGTGTTTACTGCATTATGGGATATCTCACTGACTAGTGATTAAATTGCTGAATGATATTTCACCAACTACAGATTGCATAAGCATGAGATATTTCACCAATTATTAATTACAGTGCTGTAATATATCCCAATGACAAGCAATTACACTTATCTCACTGAGCAGTGATTGTATAAGTGTGTGATGTCTCACCTACTAGTGATTACACATTTGTATAATATTTTACTGTCTGGTGAACATTGACATGGTATGGTAATTACAAAGTTGTGTGATATTTCACTGACTAGTGATTACTGACTAGTAATTACAAAGGTGTGTGAGAACTCACTGATCAGTAATTACAAATATGTTTGATAACACACTGACTAGTGATTGATTTATTGTGTGATATTTCACTGACTAGTAATTTATTTATTGTGTGATATCACACTGACTAGTAATTGCATTGTTGTGTCATATCTCACTGACCAGTGATTACATTACTATTTGCTATCTTGCCGACTGGTGATTTCATTGTTGTATGATATCTCAATTGACCAGTTAATAATTTTTGTGTGAGATCTAACTAACCAGTGAGTACATTGTTATGTGATATTGCCTTATGATAGTGTTTTAATGTATTATTTATTGCCTGAATAAATAATTTTTATCGTTACACATAACACAGTGGTAGTGTGAAAGGGGGACATAAACCCTGCTTTACGACCTGATCTAGAGTAGACATAATCACTAAAAAGAACTAGGTTTTTATTTGGTCTAAAGTAAAAATAAATACTAACTTATCCATTTCTAATGTGGGTCAAAAGTAGGCAATCACTAGCTACACCAAAATCTAACCCTAGGTCCAAAGTAGACACAATCACTAACCACAACCAATGCTTATCATTGTTTGTTGATACAGTCACTCACTACAACCAATGCTAATCATTGTTTGTTGATACAGTCACTCACTACAACCAGTGCTAATCATGTGTCTAAAATAGACAAAAAGTAAAAACAGCAAGGTCAAATCCTGGGACTAAAGTAGACGTAATCACTTTTTAAAACCAGTTCTAATCCTGGGTGTAAATTAGGCAATCACTAGCTACACCAGGGTCTAATCCTGGGTCTAAAGTAGACACAATCACAAAGTCTAACCAGAGCTAATGACTAAAAACTAAAAACAGTCAGGTTTAATCCTAGGACTTAAGTAGACAAAAAAACTAAAAACAGTCAGGTTTAATCCTGGGACTGAAGTAGAGAAATACTAAAAACAGCCAGGCCTAATCCTGGGACAAAAGTAGACAAAAACTAAAAACAGACAGGTTTAATCCTGGGACTAAAGTAGGCAAAAACTAAAAACAGCCAGGTTCAATCCTGGGACTAAAGTAGACAAAAACTAAAAACAGCCAGGTTCAATCCTGGGACTAAAGTAGACAAAAACTAAAAACAGCCAGGTTTAATCCTGGGACAAAAGTAGACAAAAACTAAAAACAGCCAGGTTCAATCCTGGGACTAAAGTAGTCACAGTCACTAACTACAACCATTACTAATCATGGTCTATACATATAATCACTTTCTGCAACCCGTTCTAATCAGGGGTCTGAAGCAGACTATTGATAAATACAATTATGTCTAAAGCTGGGCTGAAAAGACTGACAGACCGAGTGACCAGCCAAGCGACGAGACAACTATCTAACTAAATAATATTAACCAGAAATTCAGAATTTTTCATAACTATCCACTTCTACCACACAAATATAAAAGCACACAATAGTAGTGCTTTTGTTTTGGCGTAAGCACACACTAGTTGCATCTGTCAAATCAAAGACAATGAGGTAAATAATGTGAGATCAAATCCCAGACACTATCATGCATGGATCCTTGTTGGGACCAACATGCTGTACAAGTTTTCATGTCTTCTTTTTAAGCAAGTTCTTATTACTTAACTTTTCTTAGTCGATCCTCTTTTACCTTGAGGTGTAGAGGTTTGCCAGAGAGATCGCCAGACGTCTCTATCAGGTTTTCTTTTTTAGCTTTGTTGCATTCAAGTTCTCTGTCAGTCAGGGACTGTTGGAGGCTGACTTCCCAGTGAACCCTGGATCGTCCTGGAGGTCTGATACCCTGGTAGCAGATTCTCTCCCATTCTGGATACATGTCCAAACCATCGTAGTGACTGATCCACAGTTATTGTTGGTTCTGCAGCATTCTTGAACCCTTTCAGTACCAAGCATTTGAATGAATGAATCTTTGGTGTTCGCAAATGTAGAATTCTCATACAGAAGATGATTGCAAATTTCGCAAAAAGAAATTAACAAAACAAAACAAAAACAACGTCTGTACAGTGATGCATGTTGTGATTAATGAAGTGGCCATTTGCTCTAGCATGCCTTTTTCCAAACTTGAAACAGATTTTAATTTCTTATGAAATATCTTTGACATATTTCTTGCCTTTCACTGGGGATTTTCCATTTGACAAAATGAAAATGACCAGTCAGTTTTCACTGCATATCTTCTCAGAAAAGCTGTTAAAGATAGAGAAGGAGCTCTCAGGGAATGCCCTGGATGTTGTAATATTAATTCTAACCTGGGCAACAAATCCCAGCATAAGTCAGATAAACAGCTGAAAGGTGCAAATATTGCAGCCATTTGTACATGGGTGCAACACATTTACATCTTTGGATGAGCGAAGAATGTTAAATTGAAAACCGACATCACAGCACTTGGGACAAGCACCGTGTCCGCATCTTCAGCAGTAAGTGAAGAGTTCCAATCCTGACGGCACCAGTAGCTCTCTGACTGTACTTTCATCTTGCCTTTCCCTTGAGTGTTGAGCATCGGCCAGATCCCCTGGTAACTCCTCACAGCTCCATTCTCCTCAGGCCGTAATGATGTATTTGTGCCTCCGCACTGTTCAATCGTTCCCAAAGGACCCTCACAACATCTAACTTGTCATACATCAATTCCCCACCGCCCCCGTGTGGGTTCCGGGGCCCCATTTTGGGGAAAACAAGAATAGACCCACTGCTTCCACTGTAAGACCCACTGTAAGAGTCGACTAATTGGGGAGCTTCCTTTGAAGTCGGAGTTCATCTGCTGGAGAGGCAAGGAACCAACAGTCTGTATTCAAGAGAATGAGATCTGTAAAACTGATGCACATGCAACACTCAGGTTCTGGAGCAGGACTGCAGTTCAGTAGTGGACGAGCAACCAGAACCTTCTGCCAGAGTTTACAGCTGGTGAACGTGAAGAAGAAGAAGAAGAAGAAGATCAATTCCCTACCAAGTGTTGCTGAACCAGCCAGTCTATCTGCTTGCTCATTTCCTAACATACCAGCATTACCTGGAGAACATATCCAAAGGACGCTAACTACCCAGGACCTCTGAAGCGATGCTTGCCACTCTGCACAGAGCATGCCTGTCTGCACATTTTTCAGCATACTCTGTGAGTCATTTACAATTACGACGTGTGTGTACAGCTGATTCTCAAGCAAGCGGAAGGCAGAAGTGACTGCCTCTAACTCCATTCTCAAACTAGATGTTGTGATATCACATGCCAGGCTTTGTTGTACTAAGCGATGTCCATGAGTTTTTGCTATAAACCTCAATGCACTTTGATAAGTAAAGAAAAGGAAGTAATGTCACTTTTTAGCCAAAAGTAGTGCATCTATCTGGTCAGACAGATTTCGTTTGGATTGCTCACTAGCTCTTGAATTCCAGGAAGTAACCTTTTGCAGCCTATCCTTGAGAGAAAAAGTGCTATAAGAACACTCTCAAAACTGCTCTCAACTCTTTTGGCATTAACACACTAACATGGGAGGCTGCTGCACAGGACCATTCTGGAGGGCGTACATCCCTCAGACATGGTGCATCAGCCTATTAGGCAGCAGAGCTTGCACAGGCAGAGAAACGGAAAAAAAAAACCGGTATTGCTAATTCCCACACTTACTGCGGCTTCCATCTATTGTCCGCACTACTCAAGAACTTTCCAGGCTCATATTGGACTAATCAGCCACATTCGCACTCATAATCATTGATCATCACTACTTTGGATAAAAACTGGTCTTCATCAATCGTGAATGGATGAACAACACTTTTGGCACTTCATAGGCTAAATACTGATTTACTGGAATGCTCCACACTTTCTGCAGCCCTTGCAGAGAATGCTGACTAATTTAAAGGCATCAATGTTGAATGTTGAATTAAGAACTGACATCACTCGAGACACCCCCATAAGTGCCACGTCCTCATCTTCAACAGCAAGCAAAGAGTTAACATTCAGATGGTACCAGTAACTGTCTGATTGTATATATGTCTCGCTTTTCCCTGAGTGTCCAGCATCGGCCAGATCCCCTTAAAAATCTTGGCAGTGCCATTCTCCTCAGACCGTAATGATCTATCCGTGCCTCGGCACTGTTCACTCGCTCCCAAAGAGTGCTCACAACATCCAGCCTGCCATACATCAGATCACCACCAAGTGGTGTAGAACCGGCCAGTCTATCTGCCTTCTAATTTCCCAACACACCGGCATGACCTTGTCAACCACTTATCCTGAAAATGAACAGTTATGGCGTCTGCATCCAATATCGAAATATATTGAAAGAATGTCTCACTTTAAACATGCTAAGATATAAAATATGCGCCTATATTAACACCTAGAGTCCAGTTAATCAAACATGAAACCAAACACATTAAAAATGTCCAGTAATATCCTCCAAATGTTAGAGTTCTTATTTTACTGGATGGATCACTTTTACTGCTAATATTGCCATTTTCTTCCTCTTCGTTATCACTGTAGTTGTAATAATAGAAGTCAGTATAAGTATTTCCCGATGATATAGATTTACTGAGCATTTTGCTTTTACTGCTGTCTGTGTCATCACTGCTGTTGTTCTCTTTCATATCTCTGTCTATGTTACTGCTGTAATCGTTGTCTGTGGCACTGCTGGATGCTTCGTTCATGGGAAAGATGCGGATGTTATCTTTATAGTCGTTGATGTCGATGTCTTCTTTGGAAGGTTTTCCATCTGAAAGATGCATGAAAAAAAAAAACCCAGTTATTTGCAGATAATAGTATAGAGTGCCGACTCTTCATATGTCAATGGTAAACTACTAGATCTAAAATTGCCTAGTAAAACCAAAACAGACACATAATGCTATGATTGGTTCTGCAACATCTTCAACCCTTTTAGTACCAAGTAATTCACTATGTGAATATTGGAGTAACAAGCTATGCATCAATTTTTTTTTGGTGGTGGTGGTGGGGGGGGGGGGGGGGGGTCCCGTAGTGTTGATATTTGGTCATTTTAGGCCTGTACACTAATCATAGTACTGTAGAGCTTTGGGAGAGAACTAAATAAGTTTCAGTGGACCAAGAGGTGAAGAAAAGATGCTGGCATTGGATAAATCACACATAGGGAAAACCTGAGAAAGAACAATATAACTAGTATGTCTTTGCACTGGAACCCACAGGTGCACAGAAATAATGAACCCCCCCCCCCCCCCCCCCCCCCCCCCCCCATGGAGAAGGGAGCTAGAGAGTGAAGTTTAAAAGTTGGGGAGGACACAGGAAGGGCTGCATGCGACAGCGAAGGATAGAAGGACTTGGCTTGAGTTGGTTGAGGGCATAAGAAAGAGAAAGCCAATTGGGGGTTAGAAAGGCAGAAAAAGAAAGAAGACATTAATACATTATGCAACAACTTAATAAGAAATGGGTGTTAAAGAAGCACAACAATGGCGTGAAAACAGCACAATGGGTGTTTAAGAAGCACAACAATGGGGGTTAAAGAAGCACAGCAATGGGGGTTAAAAAGCAAAACAATGGGGGTTAAAGAAGCACAACAATGGGGGTTAAAGAAGCACAACAATGGGGGTTAAAAAGCAAAACAATGGGGGTTAAAGAAGCACAACAATGGGGGTTAAAGAAGCACAACAATGGGGGTTAAAGAAGCACAACAATGGGGGTTAAAGAAGCACAGCAATGGGGGTTAAAGAAGCACAGCAATGGGGGTTAAAGAAGCACAACACTAGCCATGCAGTTCTAAATCCCCAGATGTAAGATCCCCTTTCCCTTGTGGGTTCCGGCACCCAACTGGAAGGGGGGGGGGGGGCGGGAATACTGTAGATTTACTGACTTCCAAGGGCATGTCTAAAATACAACTCAGGTCACTGCTTGCGTTTTTGATGTGTCGTGTCGAAATGCACGCAGAGTTCTGGATCAAGATTAAAGTCCAGTGATGGACGAACAGGCAAAACTGTCTGTCATGTTTACAACTGGTAAAGTAAAGAAGAAACAGGAAGAAAGAAATCATCCAAATGACAGTTAATGACGACAAGAAATGCTAGACACAACATAAAGTATGACTAGAAAGCTCAACAGGCAAATGGAAAAATATTGAGAGCATGCATCTTCCCTGTAGCAACATACACTTTTCCTATCACTTATGGACTGGATGGTTCGATTTGCAGTTCTTCTTCTTCGATACTTCTGTCAGAAAACTTTTATCAGGAGGCCAATAGCCTTTATGAAAGCTATCTTGCAATCCATATCTTCTTGTGTACCATACAGTTTTGTCTTCATTGTGGTTGGAACAGGCCAGATTGCGTCTCTGTTGTCAGTATACAGTTGGCAGTGTTGGAGCACATATTTATCATTTTCGGGTGTCAGGCTGTAGGTATTTCCTACACCGAAAAATTTGAACATATGTTGACGAAATCTGTTGTGCCCAGTCCTTAGTCTGAATATAATACACTGTCCCTCTCTAGAGAGGCGATGAAGCGAGTCTTGGGGAGACAATCTGGTGTGGGTATACAGCCACCTTTCTTGGATACTAGATTTTATTAATGTTTTCGTCTCTTCGTGGGTTAAGTCGCTATTTGGTTGCCACTTCTGACCAATCTGTCTGCTATTTCATTGCCTTCCAAGCCACAGTGACCTGGAATCCACTGCAGTACAGATTGTTCTACTGAAGAGCGTAAGTAAATCAGCTGTTGCGTCAAGTCTACAAACTGAGTGTCTTTTTGGGTTAACAATTGCTTGTAGAACTGACATAGCATCAGTCAGAAAGACCCCTTTGCTATATTTGCTGTGCTGTTGTCCATTCAGAAAAGACCATGCCACCAGAAGTGCTTCTGTCTCTGCTCTGTAATTGGAGCAATATGAACCTGTTGGTACAGCCTGGTTGATTTTTAAACTATTTGGGCATTCTATATATATTCCTCCTTCTCCTCCGTCTCTAACTGCTCTCTTGGCTGAACCATCTGTATACACCCAATTGCAGTGAAGTTGATCTATTCTATGAACTAACTAACCTTTGTCATGACAAGCAAAAGGGGAGACAAATCTAGAATCTTTGGAGAAAAATCTAGAATCGTTCCGAGGGGCTGGGAAGAGCAACATCATTCAAAAGACTTTCAAAATGTTGGCCATGGTTATAATATAGATCCCATGACCCCCCCCCCCCACCTTTTTCATAATTTAGTGTGAATGCTGATACCCCCCCCCCTCCCCCTCATGTATTATTTTCCATTCATAAAATAGGAATTGGTCAGTTAAATGAAGCTTAAGCTCCTTCGAGCGCCGCTCCCCCCCCCCCTAGTAATACACTATTTCGTCCTTTTTAGGACGAAATTTTTTGTCATTTGAAGCCCTACTCTGGCTTTTGCCAGGGGCCGCAATATAGGCAGGCCATATTATGGCCAAATGTCTGAACGCGGTTTCTGGGACCTCTCCACGGCGATCCTCATCCGCATGGTGGCACTTTGTGTCATCGGGTGTTTATCGCTTGTGTGATGTCCTAGTGGGGTAGAAATTCATTCATTCATTCATTCCCCCCCCCCCCCTATCCACCCCAATAATATTTAAACCGCCAGGGGAGGACAGGAACAAAGGGTTAAAACGTTGTTTAATTGCGCAATAATAATTGTTTTTATTATTACTGTTATTAATACTAAGCAATTAAACACGGCTTGATGCCCCTACAAGTTTCTCGCTCGCCAATGTTTTCTCCTTGGCGGCGCGCCAATCCTCTTCACCACCTACACATTCAAGATCACGGGAGAACAGCTAAATGGTAGAGGAAGAACTCTATCATCCTCGTGTGCTGTACTTACCACAACCACTGTATATGTGTGACATGCACAAGAGACGGGAGTCAAAGCAACGGCACAGGTTGCATCCGATCCTGGCCCACTGCAGGTGCTTCACCGACCCGCAGACTCTCATTCGCCTCTTTTCGCACCTATAGCCATAAAACTGTCTGTAATGAAAGGAAAAGAAATATACAGCTTCATGATAAAGCAATTCAACTGGTTCTTTATTAATATCCTACCCCAGATGTCGTCACAGGACAGTCAAACATTTTAAAGGGTGATAAGACTGGGTTTCCCAGTTTTTTTGATGCCTTTAACCACCCCAAAACATCTAGAACTGGCCTAACCCAACCCACTACGCCCCACGAGAGAATGCAGCCTAGGTCCCACCTTCTCTGTCTCATACCTGTTGATACTATTGGTTGCCCAGACCTTTATTTTATTTCATCCCTCCTTTTAAATTCATCCCATTTTATTCGGACTCTCAACCTTGAGATGTTAATCATACAGGCTGCAATCATTGAGATGGTAATCATACAGGCTGCAATCATTGAGATGGTAATCATACAGGCTGCAATCATTGAGATGGTAATCATACAGGCTGCAATCATTGAGATGGTAATCATACAGGCTGCAATCGTGCAGGTGGGGTGTGGGGGGGGGGATAAATATAATAAACATGATACAAGCATAAAAAGGTTTAAATGATTAGTACAATTGAAACACACACACACACACATGTGGTAACAATAGAAGAAGAAAATGTAGTAGTAATTGTAGTAATAGTAGTAGCATAAGCAGCTCAGTTGAAGTAGTGGCAGCAGCAGTGTCATCAGTATTAGAAGTAGTATTGGTAGGAGTAGTGGTAGTTATTATTATTATTATTATTATTATTAGTAGTAGTAGTAGTAGTAGTAGTAGCAGTAGTAGTAGTAGTATTAGTAGTAGTAGTAGTAGTAGTAGTAGTAGTAGTAGTAGTAGTAGTAGTAGTAGTAGTAGTAGTAGTAGTAGTAGTAGTAGTAGTAGTAGTAGTAGTAGCAGCACAGTGGTGGTGGTGGTAGTAGTAGTAGTGGTAGTAGGGTGGTGGTAGTAGTAGTGATAGTAATAGTAGCAGCAGCACCAGCAGTGGTGGTTGTAGCAGTAGAAGCAACAGAAGTGGCAGTGATATTAGTGTGGAAGCTGTAGCAAGTATTACAAAAAATGAATCATACTTTGGACACTGACAGAAGTCACTGGAGGGGAAACAAACGCCGCCGTTCAAGCAACACCCAGTGTGACAGCATCTATCACCGCGCTGTTCGCCAAGCCGTGACGACATCGACAGAACTGAAGAAAGTGCAAACGGGGAATCTGTAGGCTCCGATGACGACTGAGGACCTTGAGAACTCGCTGAAATCAAAACAGCGAATATCCAGATAACATTTTAATAGTATTTTATGGGGGATTCAGCGTGATGCTGACCACATCACCCATCTTGTGCCAATTGGTCTAGCCCTATATGCCCTATTCTCCTAAAGGCATGGAAAAGGGTCCTTTACTTTTACTTTACTTACGAGGGATTATACCAACCAAGACAGACAGATGCAGGCAGAAAGGATGTATGTGTGAGACCGAGAAAGATATAAATATGTGACGGGAAACGATGTTTATGTGACAGATAAGATGTAGACAGTCTGGAAAAAAAAAAAGATGTATTTGTGAAATGGAGAAAGGAGTATGTCTGGCTTAGCTTAAACAGCAACGTGTAATAATAACAGCGACATTGACTGCATTAAAGTATAAAACAGTGGGCAAGGGATGGGGCGGGGACATGCAAGTCCACCAGAAAAACAGTCTTGCAGCCCACTGTATGCAGTTGATCAAAGTCCCATATCTAAGGTTAGTTGCGTATCCTTTACAGGACGTTGCAGAACCAACCCCAACAGCACCTGGCTGTTGTGTGGTTTTTCTAGGCAAAAATACGTCCAGTAGTTTGCCATTGCTTTCTGGACGGTGGGCTTTCTTGATACCACTGTCGAAACCAACGCAAGGCCCATGGCCCGCAGCTGGGATCGAACCCGGCACCCCGGCATTACGAAGCGTTCGCATCGACTTAGCCACATAAGTCTCATATCTAGTGACTACGTATTGCTGTTACACCTTATTGCCAGGGATAGCTGGCTAGCCACTTAAGAGATTGGACAGCAGTGAAATGCGTTAGAAAACAAATGACCGAGGAAACTGATACGTATTACATGCGGTGATCTCAAGACAAGGTGAAAGATTAAATTTAGAAATGTATGGATAATCACTCGTATAATGTATTATGTATATGATAAAGAAGATGGCAACATTTTGAGCACATCATGAGGAGAAAGGATCAGTGTGTTCAATAACCAAATGTCTGTCCCCTTAGTGAAATGTTCATTTCTTGCAGCTCCAGGCTGCACTCCCGTGTCCATCAGCCTAGACAGGGAAACAGTCATGCCCTTTGACATGCTCGTCTCATGGTAAGTGTTGCGCATGGCATTGATAACATCGCTTCTGTCCAATACTGGGCCAGCTAAAGCAACCGCAGTGTCTGCAAGACAATCTGCACACTCGGTCCCCCTGGACACACGCACGACCAGGCACAAAGATGAAGGTTGCGGCAGCCATTCGCGAAGTGCTTAGTGTTGCAATCCATTCTTGGCTGATGGAACCAGCTTAGGTTTTTTAAGCATTTTCATTGAGACACAAAGTATGCATGCGTGTGTGAACTCTTGAGCAGGAAGACATGCTAATGCCCTTGTCATAGCCATAGTTTCCATTGTAAGGCTGCTAGTTGTAACACCAAAGGCACCATTCATCTCCTTGATCGTTTTCCCCCTTGAGCTTACTGTGAATGCCAATCTACTTCATTTGCCTCGAATTACTGATCCGTCTGTGTAAACTGTAGCATAACCTTCATCTGTGTTTTCCTCAATCAGTGTTCTGACTAAATTGTCCACAACTCCAGTAATCTTCTAACCACAGTTTCCATCAAGTTTGATGTGGCCTGTAATGTTAACATTTGGTGCAGAAGGCATGGGTATCCATTCAGTTTCGAAATTAATATCAATAAGAAGGCAAACCCTTAATATATCATAAGAAGTAGCCGTTGCACAAAGTTTGCAGGTCCTATACCTTTTATTGGGGAGAGACCTTTCTTGGTTTTGATTATGATGTGGGCTACACATTTTTAAAATACTAAGCATCTGTCAAATGTTATACCCAGGTATTTCATGGAATCATATTCTCCAGCTCAGCGCCACAGAGTTTTACTATCGGCATTGGTGTTTTAAAAACGTGATTTTTTTAACGAGAATCAGGTGACTATCGCTTTTGGTGGATTAATTGTTGCCCCTGGGGTGTTGCGCCAGAATGATACGCGATCTAATTCCTGTTGTAGATTCGAAACAATGTTAACTCTGTTGCTGCCCTGTCGGCACACGAGGTTGATAGAGTTCTTCCTCTGCCATGAAGCTGTTCTCCCTTGATCTTCACTGTGTAGGTGGTGAAGAGGATTGGAGACAATGGAGAGCCCTGTGGCAAACAAGGGTGTTTTGTTATCGGCTCTGAAGACCAACAACCACAAGAAGACCCACCACCATAACGAAGCACGACCTTCCTCTGGAAAACTGCGGCAGATATCCATCGAATGAGATGTGGGGTGGGCGGGGGGGGGGGGGGTATGGTAAGTCCCATTAACTGACCAATTAGCTTGTGGAAGGGAACTTTGTTCTATGCATGCTCTAGGTTTATGGCGACTGCACGTGTTTCAATGCTAGCTTGAAAACCTTCATATGTGTAATGTGTATCCTCCAAATAATGCCAAAAGGGGAGGGGTGGGGGGGGGGGGGCATCTGTTGTATTTCAAGATGGCTTGCCAGTCTTCTAGCTATTATCTTTCCACTGTTTTGCCTAATATGTTCTGCATCGTAATGATCCTATAGCGATGTATGCGCGTGGCATTTTTGCCAGGTTTTTCTAGTGGAGTCAAATAACTAAAGGTAAAGGTAAAGTCGAGAGATGTGAACCAGCGTCATTGCACGCGGTTATAAACCATAAGTGCTCTGCCACCAGTACGGACAGCTGATAAGAAACTGTTCGCCTGTGTCGCCGTCCGCACGTAACTCTGTAGCTACAGCGACGTTCCTCAATTAACCCCAGAGTGTCACTCTGTTACCCATTTCCTGGAGGCTGGGTGAACCCCGGGAGCCGCCCGGTTTCGAACACCGAACGTGGCTGCAGCGAATCGCGGAGGATTTGAAAGCGAGCATCGAATCAAATGCGCTAGCTAAACTCTACAGATACTGACAGCAACTGTAATAGCAAGTTGACTTGCCATTCTGTATTTTCAGCAACTCAAGGACTTCCTATTTGTGTGAACAGACTTTCTAATGCATGTCAAACAAACAAAATCCACGCATATCAGAATTGTGAGCCCTCCAAACTGCAGCAGATGTCGCATTCGCTGACAATTGTTACTTTGTCACATATCTTCTTTTTCTTCTTCAGCATTTCCAGCCCTTGAGGTTCATTGTTGCAGATATCACTCGCCTTAATTCATCACTCTAGTTGGCCTTCTCTTTCCAGTTGGTGACACCAAGTGTTTGCAGGTCTGTCTGGACATTTTCTATAATCGTCTTCTTGGTCTGCCTCGTGTTCTACGACCATTCATCTCCCTGGTGTATACAGATTTTACTTCTCTGTCATCTGACATTCTTTCAATATGTTCCAACCATTTCAGTCTATTAGCTCTCACGATGAAAGTGATCGATGGTGATTTAAACAATGTTGATTTTGTGACAGATGATTTTAAAAAAAAAAAGCTGTATCTACATTTATTTTTGTTTCGTGTTTATTTAGCTGTTAGCCAGACCGCGAAACAGTTTACCCTGTGTTTGTTGGTCGTAGGTGTCAAAAGTTTGAGCAACACTGCTCTCGGCGACCACAATGAACCGTAGTTTTCAAGCCATAAACTATCACAACCCAAGCCATTCTTTCCTCTAAGGCGGGCATTGTTGGGCATTGTCCTGTTAAAATCAGTAAGACCTGGTGCCAATGCCAGGACCCAGTCCTGCCAAGATAAACATCCAATCTCCAACAAGCTTTATGACCCAGAAAATGCTCCGAGTTGTAATTACTGGCGGGCTTCTAATGGCCCAGTTGCTCTGGGTAGATAACGACATCGCTATGGTGCCTGTTTATGAGTGAATACGAAAGCCTTGTTTGGCCACAAGATGCTTGTGTGGCTACAGGACTGCCGAAAGACTGAAGCGCCAGAGAACGCGGAGAGTGGACCACCTAGTGGTTATCTAAAAGTAATAAAATAATAGTATCACGTTATTTATGGTTGGCAGGAAGCTGTCATCGGACAGAATACTTATAGCAGCGTTTCTCAAACTGTTTTCGCCGCTGCACCTTTGTCGGGCAAAAAAAAAAAAAAAAAAAATAACGGCACACATACCTTAAAAAGGTTTGAAAAGTTAGGAAAAGAAGGAAAAATAGTGCTCATTTTATGTTCATTGGTCCTAAATGCGATGAAGGGAACTGTCTGGATGTATGTTTTTCATTATTTCCTTTCTGTTTTTTGGAAGTTTAGTTAATTCTACCCTCGAATCACTTTAAGGTTGCACTTATTTCTCGTTTTGTGTGTGTGTGGTAAGTTTAACACAAAAAAAAAACCAAAAAAAAAACCAAAAAAAAAAAAAAAAAAAATTAAGCCTACGTTGAGACTGCACTGCAGCCTTGCTAACAGCATTGTTATCTGGAAATACATGCATCCAGAACTCTTCTTGGCTTCCTTATTGGTATTTATGTTTTAAACTGCTGTCTTCGCTGATCTTAAGCAGATTTTCAACAAATTCGTGATGACTGCCCCGGCACCCCTGGCATAGGCTCGCGGCACCCAATTTGAAAAGCCCTGACCTATAGTATGTTCCAGAAGTTCGGCCCAACTTCAAAAATCTCTTAACTCAGTAACCGTTTGTGTGAGTTTTTAAAATGATGACGATGACGTTCAATCCCAGCAAGGACATCACGCCGAGCGATAAACACTCAGTGACACAAAGTGCCACCATTCGGATAAGGATCGACCGGATACAGGTCCTAGAACCCGGTTCAACCCATAGGTTTGGTTAGATTAGGACCCCCGGCAACAGTCAGGATGGGAACTTTAAAACAACAGAAAAATGCATCCGACGTTTGGACACATTTGTCAAATTTGTTGAAATTTGGCATGGAGCCTGTAAACAATCATGTCTTTAAACGTTTGGTTTGGATTTTGCATTTTTTTCAGTATATATATATATAATATATATATATATATATATATATATATATATATATATATATATATATATATATATATATATATATATATATATATATATACACACACATATATATATATATATATATATATATATATATATATATATATATGTATAAAAGAAAGCACAATTCAAAGCAAACAATAAGCATGCTTACAGTAATTTGAATAGAGTGAATAGAGAGAACTTTTAAAAACATAAAATTGCACGCACTTTATGTACATTTTACTCTCAGGTGGTTATCCACAGCATTAGTCTCACGTGAGTGGCGAATCTTTTATTAAGTGTGGGAAAAGGTATAAAAATAATCACCACCCATCGCTACTAACAGAAGATACAGAATATATGGCAGTATATTTTATGCTGGATAGATCTCGGAGCTGAAGGTTAACTTTAAAAAAATAGACAAGAATACAGCAGTAGCTTCTACACTGCGGCGACTTCCCATCTTATAATATACTGGTCTAAAACTGTCACACTCATAATGGCAGATGTACTCGGACTTCGAAGGAAAATCCCCAAATTGTTCACTCTTACGACATGCTTGTTAGAGAGACAGTGGGTCTATCCCCCCACCCCCCACCCCCCCCCCCCCACCCCACACACACACCCACCCCTTCCATCCCCAAACACACCATACAGCAGAACGACAGAATCAAACGCAAAGATACAGACAACACATTCCATTACGTACCAGAAGCAAGCGGGAGAGAAATGTAACTAAGGAACATTCCCAGACCAGAAACCATTTAACATTGACGGTCGCCTGGTGGAAACCTCCAATTTCCTGGAGTTGTCGTTTCAAACATGTCCCTTCCAGGGGACACTAAACAAAGACAAGGACCCGGGGAAACATTCAAAGTCCGAACCGGACCGGCGCCAGAAAGGAAGTCCTAATTGCAATCAGGTTCCCTTTTAGGGTCGCGTCACAACGTAAGTATTCCTGACACGGGTCAACTGAGAAGCTCCCATAAAATATTCCGTCCCACCTGCGGTCATACCTGTGTCGATTCTCTTAATCTCATTCTAGCATCGATACCACCACACCTGTGTCATGACAGCGGTTTTCAAATTGTATAGAAAAGAACCCTTGTGGACGCCCTCAGGCATATGAGCAAAACAGTGCAAGATCTTTATTTTATAAAGCAATCGAGTTGCTTTTAAAATGTGGCAGAGTCTCTTCTCATCTCAATCAGGGCTGCCAATGCTCCCCCCCCCCCTCGATCTGGGTTTTTATTTGACGCCTTGGGAAAATCTGTTTTTTTTTAAAATATATCCTTAGATAAAAGTGGTCAATGTTTCGTTTCGTATCTATCATTTTTGTAAATTTTAACAATCTGAGTTTTTTCTTTCTTTTTTCTATGTATTGCTTGGGTTTTTGTTTAGCGAAGCTGGGTTTTTCAAAAATAATCCCATTGATCTCAATCCTCTGGTATTTTGTGGTGTCAAGATGAAGAATGATTTAGGGACAGAGCCCGTTTGTGTGCTTCATGAAGTGGAATTCCCAATGCGACTGTTATTCCCTCTGTTCATCGCGTGCATGGTGGGCCTTTTCTTCGCTCCCTGCCTGGTCTGTACCTCATGGCTTGCTGTGGTATACTGTCTACTGACATCAGAGTTACATGACCAAATCATTTCATCTTTTGGTTTCTAATGAAATCCAGAGTAATAGGAGAGAGAAAAAAGTGATTTTGGGAGCACGTGACAAGGAGAATATATAGAATGAGAGTGGAAGGGAGAGAGGAGAAATTAATGTTCTATTTACATGCATGTCCTGCAAGTAGATTGCTTCTGTGTATCAGTCACTATAACATGAATTTTTAATCCAAATAAAAGTTTAAAATAAGAAAATAAAAAAAATAAAAATTAAAAAAAAAAAACAAAAAAAAAAAAAAAAAAAAAAAAAACAATCTGCACTCGACTGGAAAGATGTGCAACATCACGCCTTCGCCTTTACTTTCCAAGACTTTACCTGGTTCCCATTTAGGCTGGGTTGAACAAGGCCAACAAGGCCAAGATAAGTTTTGAAAAAAAGTGCAGCTCCATTCGGATTTGAACCCACGACCGTAGGATCCGCATGGGAGCACCCAACCCTTACACCACGGCGGTGCACAGGTTGTGTATATCACCGTGCAAGTAAAACACAAACGGTTCTTGTGTTCTTCGACTGATAGAGAAGTCGCACAATAGAAGAAAGTGGATTCACTCTATCCAGGCGGCACTGGGTACGCTGTAAGCTAATTGTATTCCCCTTTCGTGTAGATGAGTCTGACTGACTGACTGACTTTCTACCCCACCAGGACATCACACAAGCGATAAACACCCGATGAGCAAAAGTGCCATCATGCGGATGAGGATCGCCGTGGAGAGGTCCCAGAAACCGCGTTCAGACATTTGGCCATATGTATGGCCTGCCTATATTGCGGCCCCTGGCAAAAGCCAGAGTAGGGCTTCAAATGACAAAAAATTTCGTCCTGAAAAGGACGAAACTGGATATTAATCTGTGTAGATGAGGTTATGTCGTCACATTTATATGACCGGCTCAAAACAGCAGTCAGTTAAACTTTGTGCGCAGCCATGCATGTTGTCAGATTTAAAACTTCCACAATTCCTACTCCACCAGTGAAAGAACCAAGAGTCGCACACGAGAAAGGCGCTTGATACATTGTGTTAAGGATTTAAAAAAAAAAAAAAAAAACAGAAAATGTATTGATCGGCACTCATAGAAATAAAGTAAAAAGATATAAAGACACACCAAACAACATAAAAATCGAAAGCTATAATTACCGTGCCAGGAATCGATCCCATTACCTCCAAATGGCCTGCGCGCCTCGCTATTTAAACAAGCGTACCAAGAACATGACACCCCTAAAAGGGTGTCTTCTTTCGCCATGTCTGTCGTACAGCTTGAAATCCACAACTATGGAATACGGACAGAATTCATCTTAAACCTTTGAAATGGCAACATAGGTTATTTATGTTGGGGTATACAGATAAGCTGTGATACCTGCGCCATGCGGTCTAGCACGTTCGATTTCAGCTAATTCCTAATAAATCGCCTATTACGACATACTTGTTAGGGGGCAGTGGGTCCCCCCCCCCCCACCCCACATGGGGTCCCGGAACCCACACGGGAAGAAACGAGATGCAAGTGGCTTGATCGCTTCGCCAAGGAAATTCTCACAGTCCCTTCAAATCCACCCCCCTCCCCACCACCACACACACACACACACACACACACACACACTTCTCTCCCTTTTCAGTAAAACCCACAAGCCACATGCACAGTCATACATCAAGAAAAGTGAGCGAAACTATTTCAAACACGACAACCATTAATCTCACTTTATATCAAAGCTAGGATAAAAACTGTGAATGTTGTTGATCACTGAGGATAGTAAAAGTTAAGGACCCTTTTCCACGCATTTCAGGGTTCGGGCTAGACCTATATTTTATAGACCAAGCGGCACTTGGTGGGTGATGTGATCAACATCTCGCAGGCCGTATTTACTTCCCAGGACTGCACCTAGTACCTATTCAAGGCTGGGTCGACCTGGGAGTCAAGGTCATTTTTAAAAAAAGTCCTTTTCCCGTCAGGAACCGAACCCACGACCTTTTGATCCGCAGGCAAGCGTCTAGTAGTCAGACCACAACAGCTCCCACAAAGGATTGTACTTGGTTCAAACAGAAAAGTGGAGGCGAGGGACCATTTAACTAACGGTTCTCAGAATGTATCTTTCTTGAAGCCACGTGTATTAAAACAATATATTCTTAATTCTTCTTATTTTTTTTTTTAAATAGTCGTTAATCGTTACTCTCCGTTCCTCTGTTAGTGGAAAGCACACTATATTTCTACCACCGTCCCAGACGAAAACTAGTGAAAACCATGTCAGTGCCTGACAAATTTTGAGGCTCGCACACGCAAAGTTAATGCATAAGGCAGCGGTCAATGTGCCAAGATTAACAGTTTCACATCAAAATTGCAGCTCACTGGTGATGCAAGCAGTCAAAAGCCAGCATTGTACACAATAATGCATAAGTACACATCATCAACCGCTATTTTTAGTGCAATTTACAATACAAAGCCGTCGCGGGCATATAAACGCACACAAAATATGTCATATCCAATGCTCACAGTTTGGCTCCAAACACCTCAAAACTGTAACATCTATGGCGGAAAAAGGTGGGCGGGGGAGGGCTGGGGTGGGGGGGGGGGGGGGGGGTAAGTACCCAACATTTTTAGAAAGTGCACTCAAGGGGTCTAAAACCGCAGGTTGTGACTCCGCAGTCTTATGCCGCCCACACTGGAGAGCTAAGGTTACCATGGGCCCCACTGCAAACAACTTGAAACCCGTCGTTATAATGGAAAATTAAATGATGTCGTATGAATTCTCTACAAAATAATGTACTACATTCGATGTTTTGAATCTAATTAACTGTACTGCCACAGCTCTTACCTGAAGCCCTAAGCCATTAATCCTTGGCTCTAAGCCTTAAATTTGTTGACCGCTTATCAAACATAAGCCTGGATTTGGAAATAAATCACGAAAAGGTGAAACGTCTGGTCACATCTACAGTCGTCCGCTAACTTCTTTTCTTAACTAGTTCACCAAAGCTTTAGATTTTATAACTGACATTGACTCCTCAGTAAATCTAGTCTAAATGGATACCAGGAAATATCTTGAGAAGTAGAGTCGGCCGGCTGGCGTGATGATGACCACAGCACACATCGAGTGCCGACCTGCCTATAAAAACAGGGACCAGCACAATATGCACGATGCGACATCAGCGACCAGGTCACCCATTAGCTTGCCGGTAGACGACTTCGTCGCTGACCCGGACAGTATTTGGGTCTGTCTTCTTTGATCGCATCTACACCGCAAGAGTCCTTTTCATGGCTATTTGGCTGCTAGCAATGCTAAGACATTTATACCTAGTCATAATTATAACTTAAAAATCCCCTTTTGAGAATGCTGGTTGATCACGAGAATTTGATTTTCTGTAAAGTAAGCCAAGCCAGTATGCAGAATGGAAATCACTGGATGAGAAGGATCATTTACCAACATCAGTGGCGGTTCATGCATATGCACTGCAGAACTGCAGTAAGCCATATTTTCATGCGATATTTCCGATAAAGATTAATATACTAAGGTACTCTCCCTCCCCTTTAAAAAAAAATGCTTGTACATTATATAATCTTCTATTTAAATGATGTTCCAAGTAGCCATCCTAGACTTTGGGATCACAGGACTATTCCCGCGTGTGTGTGCTGAGTGATTCTTTAAGTATGATCCGGCGGGCCGAGGCAGGCTGTTTACGCAGACAGTGGCTTGAGTCATTGCAAAATTCTCCTGTGTGTGCAGTCAATTTCATATTCGTCCCAGGATATGCAGGCGTTGTTGGTGATGAGAGAGCTGATAGACTGGCAGGTACTGCATTAATTAAAGATTTCCGGCCCATGGGTCACGCAGACATTGTCAATGCCCTTAGAGCGAAGGACGTTCTGAGGATTTTGGAAGGAACGTGTCCACATCGCTTCTAAGAATACGTGAATTGGGAGTAAAGATCGGCACAGCTAAGCATGAGAAGCACACTGGGCGCACACGAAGTCTTGTTAACAAACATAGGACTGGTACTATCAACCTCACGACGCTGATGAATATGTTGAGAGGGGAGTCTGAGCGCCTTTGGATGTGTCCCGAGTGCTGTGAAGATAATCTAACTCATCCTAAACTTTGTTTTATCTCTTGTCCTTAAACGTTGCCGGTCCGATGTCCGCAAAAGTCTGCCCTATAATAATTCAATATTTCTTGTGTTGTAGCAGTCAATCACACCACTACTGGCTTGCTAGTCAAAACTTTTGGTCAAGAGAAACATCAGTGCAAGCCAATCTTTACAGGTCGCTGATTGAATTACAACAGACAGTGACATACTTACTAGAGACAACATTGCAGATATAGAAAATCTATTTCAAGCCAACGAAAGAAGCTAGGCCCGTTGCGTAGAGGGGCAGGAAAGATTCTGACCTGGCTGGTGATTTCCAGCAAAACATCAAATGATTAATAGCAACTCATCCATACTTTATGCTATCATGGACAATAAACAGGGTACTAGAACGGAAACTAGTTACATGTGAAATGTGCTATCTTCATAAGATCACTAATAACACAAGAAGGGGTAGAGTTACGAATACCAGCATTAGAGAGCAAGTTGGAAAAAGACCATGCATGGATGACATTGACAGATAAAGAATAAGATGGTTGGACCATCTAGTGACAATGCAGCCAGAATAAACTGCATGTGAGACTTTTTACAGCAGAATATATGGGAGGAACGCGAGGGGAAGACCAAGAAATAGATGGATAAATGATACAGCTGAAACCTGCAAAAAAAAAAAAAAAAAAATTAACGAATCGATCGCCCAAGGAACGAGAAGTAAAGACAAATATAGAAAACCACGACAATGGGCTACAACCTAGTATCAGTAAGACGACAAAACTACGAAACTGATCCACAATCTTGTATCATTGAAACGATAAAACTACGACACTGGGCTACAACCGGGTATCAGTGAGACGACAAAACCACGACACAGGGCTACAACCTGGTATCAGTGAGACGCCAAAAGAAAAAAAAACGAAGAATATACAGGTGTATAATCCTAAAGCTTAAAAGCAGTAGTCATCCCCTAGTACAAGAAAACATACAATCCTTACAATATGGAACTGTATGTTTTACAGTTCAAGTGACGAGTTATTCCCTGTTGTGCGCCTGCACAGCTGCACACAAAATAGAATTGGCGCTGTCGCGAACACAGAGCCGGTCCTGCAATTATTATTCTGCTTGCACAAAGTAAAGCCAGAGAAATCGACTTTATTTTTTTTAACGGATGGATCACGCTAGAACTGTAACAATCAAGGCTATAAGTTAGCTCTTTCAGTACGGCATTTTTTCTGGGGTGTGGACAGCATTAATTTTTAGTGGAATTTTTTTAGTGCAATACGGCACAGCTAAAACCTTCCTGTAGAAAAAGTATTAGCTGTATCGGGACTTATAATATATCAAATTAAAGATAAATGAGTGCAGAATAAATCTCAACTACTTAAATGTCAGTATAACAACAAAATATTTATAAAATCACACAACATTCAAGAATGTTAGACACATATGAACATTTTTGACAAAAAAAAATTGTGTGCCTACCTTATTTTTTACTGGTTCAACAACAATGCTTTCCAATACTAAGAATACACATGCCTTTTCTGCTCAATTATGTATTAGCTAGTCTTTATTTGAAACAATTAATTTGAATACTTTGGATATTATTATCATTTTTGTATGACATGTCAATTTTCACAACAAACGAAAATCGGAAAAACAGCTGATCAAAACATTGATCTGATTGAAATATTTTGTGATATTTTCATATCCTAAACTAAATTATCGCTAGTAGATTTGTCTCCTTAGATATCAATCATAATATCAAGACTGTTGTCACCCTCTGGCAGGAATTCATCAACAATAAAGCAGAATGAACAGTTCTAGACCTTTTCCCTTATCATTTAGTATAAAAAAATCATATAAATTTTTTTTATCCCATCTAAATAATGTATTTAAAATTACAAAATAATGCACCGACCACGATGAACGTCGCAAATAAAAGTACACCCTGTTGTTAATCATAATTGTTTAAAAAACTCGTTCATATAAGTTCGTTTTCCCTACAAACGGAACAAAATTAGATTGTCTTTATCGTAAGCCAGTTAACTGGCTTACGTTTTTAAGGGATAGATTTAATCGCCAGTATACTGGCTAAACGTCCTTAAAGAGTTAGTAAATGATTTTTTTTTAAAACAATTTATCAAGTTTATTTAAACATTTTCTTTTAATATTTCTTTCGCTTTACACAGTATTAAAACAATGACTAAATTTTTTTTTCTGAAGCAGTACACCCCTTCTTTTTTTCCACGTCTAATTTTAGAAATCGTAGCAGCGGTGAGGATCCTGAAATATTTTTGGTAGATTTTTAACTCAACATTTTTGTCCAGACAGCGCCGCTAGGCTACTTTTTACGATTTCCAACTGCCAAGGGATATTCTACGTGTGCAGCAATACACACGGGTATCTGATCTCACTACCCAGAGACCAGGGGGAATTACTAAAGGTCCAAGACCAGGTAAAACAAAAAATCCTATCCCTTGCCGGTGATTGAAACTGTAACCTCTAGAACTCGAGGCGGACACCTTGCCTCGATACCACGCAGCCCCTTAGCTACGGGTCGACACTGGTTTACTCCGTGTGCATTCTAATAAACTCGGTAATCACCGCCAAAAATAGGGTATATCTTTCGCCTTTGGTCTCATCACAACTCACATCCGCGTCTGGGGTTCGGGGCTCCGTTACAAAGGGAGTGAGGAACAACAAGAATAGACTTATGGTCTTCCTCGTAAGCATGTCATAAAATTCGACTAACTAGGGGGTTTCCTTAAAGGTCGGAGTGCATCTGCCTGAGAGCGTTGGAACTAATACTCAGGTTCTGAATAAAGAGTAAAGTCTAGAGGTGGACGAACAACCCGAACTTTACACTATAGTTTACAGCTGGTGAACGCGAAGAAGAAGAAGAAGAAGAAGAAGAAGAAGAAGAAGAAGAAGAAGAAGAAGAAGAAGAAGAAGAAGAAGAAGAAGAAGAAGAAGAAGAAGAAAAAGAAGAAGAAAAAGAAGAAGAAAAAGAAGAAGAAGAAAAAGAAGGGAAAAAAGAACAAGAAGAAGAAGAAGATTAAGAAGAAGAAGAAGAAGAAGAAGAAGAAGAAGAAGAAGAAGAAGAAGAAGAAGAAGAAGAAGAAGAAGAAGAAGAAGAAGAAGAGAAGAAGAAGAGGGAGGAGGAAGAGGAAGAAGAGAAAAAAGGAAGAAGAAGAAGAAGAAGAAGAAGAAGAAGAAGAAGAAGAAGAAGAAAAGAAGAAGAAGAAGAAGAAGAAGAAGAAGAAGAAGAAGAAGAAGTAGAAGAAGAAGAAGAAGAAGAAGAAAAAGAACTCCAAGTTTGGATTTTGTACAGGGCCCCTTTACAAAAAAAAAGGAGGGGGGGGGGGTGGGAAGGGGAATAAAACCGCTACCCTTAACAAACCAGTCTTACAAGACAAAAAGCTAAAGGTTTTCTACAATTAAAAGATTGTGTGCCAAATTACTGCCTCAGCCGTGCTGGCAACCCTGTTAGGGTCGAACATAGAAGAAGGTTTATAGCAACAGTGAACTTTCCGTAGTCCAAGCACGAACTACCTCTCGACAGTAAAGCCAAATCCCTAATCTATACATCACTGCCATCAATTTTATCGCACTGAAGGGATTTGCTGTTAAGCTCCGCCAAGTAAATATTTGCTGTTGAAAGATTTACCTGGTACTCTGATTGTGGTCTTTAAGTAATCCCCTCCCGCCGTGTGTTTTGGGGCTTTACTGTGGGAGAGGGGGGGGGGGTAAGAATAGACCCACTGCCTCCCTAAACAGCATGTCGTAGGAGCCGATTAATTCGTTACCCCGGGTCGGTGACGTCACGTCAAGCTGACGTCATTAGACCTATGTTCCATATTGAAGACGGCTTTGGTCTAAAGCCCCTTAGGTGGCAAGTGGTAAGAGACAACTAGCTAGAGGTGTGATTAGAGAGGATGTGGTGGACTAGTTGCCAATTACTGCCTTTGTTTTACCACTTTTGCGGTGTCGACAAAAAAAGGGGGGGGGGGGGGTTGGGGTGTCTTTCAACCTGAGGATTTACGGCCAAATGGCTAGTGCTGTCGCCATTACTGTGCATGTGAGGTTTTTATTTTGCCCCCCACCCAAAAAAAAATTTCCCACCCTTACCGAGGATTCGAACCCAGGTCTCCCGCTTGAGAACCCAGCGTTCTAACCGTTCGGCCAGCCGCTCCTCTGTGATGGGCCCAAAGGCGCAACAACCGCACTATAGCTGTACATCAAAACTTAAAAGACGATCGCTAAATAATGTCTCTCTCCCCCCCCCCCCCCCAGCTCCCTTTTTCATCACCGGCTGTAAATTCAGACGAAAAGTTCTGGTTCTTCGTCCACCTATGGACTTCAGTCTAGTTCCAGAACCCGAATGCTGCGTGCATATCCGTTTTACAGATGTGACTTTTTCTATGCAGATTGTTAGTTCCTTGCCTGTCAGGCAGATGCACTCCTCCTTTGAAGGAAGCCCCCAGTCAGTCGACTTTCACGACATGCTTGTTGGGGGGGGGGGGCAGTCGTTCAATTCTTGTTTTCCCAACAATGGGACCCGCAACCAACATGGGGAGCGTAATAATAAGATGGGGGAGGGGAGAAGGGGGGGGGGGGAGTTCGCAAATACTGACAATCTTAAGGAAAGAAGGCAG
>CAJHNH020000569.1:327500-490000 GCA_905116865.2 Candidula unifasciata
AACATGTCCTAAGGGACGACTAATAGAGGTGTTTCCTCAATGAGTGACGTTCAACCCCACCAGGACCGCACAGCGAGCGATTGACACCCGGTAACACAAAGTGCCACCATACGGATGAGCATCCCTATGCACATGTCCCAGAAACCCCGTTCAACCGTTAGCTTATACTTGTATTAGGGCACGCGACGAAAGTCAGGTGTTTTTTTTTTAAATAACAACAAATTGCGTCTTATTTTGAGAGATAACAAGTTATCAGGAGGTGTTTCCTTCGAAGTCGGAGTACATCTGCCTGAGAGGCGAGCAACAAACAGTCTACATGCGAATAAGGCAAATCTGTAAAACAGATATGCAGTCAACACTCACGTTTTTTAACAAGATGAAAGTCCAGAAGCCAGACGAACAACCAGAAACTTCCGCTTGGATTTACAGTCGGTAAAGGCGGAGACAAAGGAGGAGGAGGAGTAGAGGAGGAGGAGAAGAAGGATTCTAGTAAAATGACATTCTATTTATATAGTTTTCAGGTTTTCTCAGCGTGTTTGCCCATCCAGAGCCAGCATCTTTTTCTCACCTGCTGATTCATTATAATCCATAACCAGTTTAACCTCAGAATACGAACATGCTTAAAGAAGAATACTCCGTTAACATGAAACACAATTTTGGTTCCACTGTGTGTTATTTTTGTTAATCCCCAGGTAGTACGATTTTTTAACAGTCTCAGTTTTTGATTCCTTGGAATTTGTATTAACTGTAGTTCTATATATATTAGAAACTAATTATGTATATACAGCAGTTTTCCTGTACAGGACTTTGTCCCCATTTAAAAACTACGAAATGCTCTTCTATCGCGATCCAGATGCCCTGCCATTGTTGTTGTTTTGTGTAAATCATCCCAACATCTTGAATACATCTGCGTTCATTTTCGTTCCATCTGGCGTTCCTTTTCGTCGCAATCCAGCCCGCATTCTATTATGCTGAGTTGAGAACTGAAATCAGTGCACTTGGGGTATACCGTCCCCATCTGCAGCAGCCACTGAAGAGTCCCAATGCCGATGGTACTAACACGAGTCTAAATATCTTTTAGTCTTGTTTTTCCAATGAGTTTAGTGTCGGCCAGATCCCCTGACCACGCCATTCTCCCCGCACCCTAAATTCTCTTCCCACCTCGATTTGTTCATCTTCTCTCTAAAAAGCGTTGACCACAGCTATCTAGTTAGGCATCAGTTTACCGCCCAGTGGTGCAATGCCAGCCAATCGGTCTGTCTGTTAGCTTCCCAACGTACCTGTATAACCGAATAAAGTATTCAAGCGATTTCCTTTATAGTTATCTCCTTCAGTTGATTAAAGAACCGACATCACAGCACTTTTAGCATTCCCATAGGCGCTCCGTCCTCCCCATCCTCAGCAGCCAGTGAAGAGTTCCGATACTAATGGTGCCGGTAGCATTCTGATTAAACGTCCGTCTTGCCTTTCCTCTGAGCCTCGAGCATCTGCCAGAACCTCTCGTCACTCCCCGCTGCATCAGTCTCACCAGACTGTGGTGATCCATATGCTCCTCCGAACTGTACAAGGCACTAACCACGTCTGCCTTATCATGCTTTAGTATTCCACCAAGTTGTGCGGAGCCAGCCAGTATGCCCGCTTTCTCCTTCAGAATAACTAGTTACCTACTCAGACTTCTCTGTAAAGCTCTGTAGACAAACTGTTGGTCTCGCTCTTTACAGATCGTGGGTTCATTTCAAGCACTTTTTCGTTCTGTTCACAGGTGCAATGTTTACAGTGGTTCCTGGGTACCCTCGCTAGAAATAAAGAATCGGTGCCTTTTTGCGACGCTCTAGGTAGCGACTGGCGGTTTGGCCAAGACATTTTTTTTTTAGATAACATCGGACGGAATGAAGTCGATTTTCTCGACTGTAAATGTTTTTTGAAATTTAAACGGTTTCTTTATAAAGTAGCAGTGAGCTACTTTATGATAAAGTAGACGTGATGAAAGCTCGCTGGGATCAATTAGACGGTGCAATAGAACAGACAGAGGTTCCATACTTTGAAAGATGACTTCTACGGTACGGAAAGATAATCTGGAAGATATTCAACGCTGAGGGGGAAACATAGGCGGACTTTTAATCAGGTTGCAAAGGGTACTAATAGCACGTCAGCTGCTCGTTAGGTGCTGAATAAGGGGATGGAACACGTATGAGACTGTCTCAAGAGCAGTAAAGCAAACTACTGTGTCTTTTAATAAAAATAAAACCACAAAATGTTGCCATTATCCAGATATTTAAAGTCGGCGTATGTGGCTCAAGCGTTGCGAACGCGCTTCGTAATGCCGGTGGAGGGCGGGGTGGATGCCAGGTTCGATCCCAACTGCGGGCCTTGCGCCTTGCGTTGGTTTTTACAGTGGTATCGAGAAGCCGACCATCCTGAAAGAAATTATAAACGAAGGTTAGTTGCGTACCCTTTACAAGACGTTGCAGAACCAACCCCAACAGCTTCTGGTTGTTGTGTGGTTTTTCTAGGCAAATTTACGTCCAGTAGTTTGTCATTGCTTTTTTGACTGTCAGATTTCTTGATATCACTGTCGAAACCAACGCAAGGCGCATGGCCCACAGCTGAGATCCAACCCGGCATCCCGGTATTACGAAGCGTTCGCATCGATTTAGCCACAGAGCCGACTTCCTCCGGGTATGGTAAAACTACTGGACGTAAATTTGCCTAGAAAAACCACAACAGCCAAACAAAATGCTGGGGTTGGTTCTGCAATTTCCTGTAAAAGATACTCAACTAACTATATATAGAAGGTGGAAATATTTACAGTTTCCTGAGATTGACTTGTGTAATTAGGAACAGTAGGGCCTCAGAACTTTATTCAGCTTCAGGCCTCAAAATTAATTCCGACACTGCAATCGAGCCTTGAAAAAATAAATACAACTGTCAGAATTTTATTAGGATAGTCGGCGAAAGAAAAGTAACAAAAAGGAAACTGAACACCCCCATCTTGTTCGTTGTGGCATAACTATATATGAAGGTAATTGCAGTTATAACTTTGTGGCAAACTGGTCACTACAAAGTTGCTCTGAACCCGTGACAACTTAAACCACAGAGAATAAATAAACAGAATGACCTGTAGACACCAGAACCTACCAAACAAATACCTTTGTTAAATGTTTGTGTATTCTAGACAAAGCATTAAGGTCTACTGTGTTCGTAAATTGTTGTTATGCTTGTTATTCAACATATGCTTCGTTAATATAAATTTATGTAATCTATGGTGCTATTTCAATGGTTTGAAATGAATTCTGTCCGTATTCCATAGTTGAGGATTTCAAGCTGTAGGATGGACATGGTCAGTAAGACACCATTGCTTTAGGGGTGCCTAGTTGACCATGTTCTTAGTGCACTTGTTTCCATAGCGAGGCGTACACGCCGTCTGGAGGTGACAGATTCGATTCCCGGCACAGTAACTATAGCTTTAGACTTTTATGTTGTCTAGTATATTCTTTTATTTTTCTACTTCTTTCTATAAGTGCCAATCAATACATTTTATGTTACTTTATTAATATAAACCACATAGAAGGTACATCACTGTACCTTGTAAAATCTGACACAGACTGCTGTCTCAGCAAAACCATCAATGCATGGCGTCCGCCTCGAGTGCTGGAGGTCCCGGGCTTAAACCCCGGTGAAGACTAGGATTTTTTCACGTGGACTTCTAGTAATGTCCCCTGGTCTCTGGATAGCGACATCAGATGTTGCGCACGTAAAAAAAATCCCATGAGACTTGGAAATAGGAAAGGGTAGCATAACTAGGCTGCCCTGACAAAATTTGTAGTTAAAAATCTACTCTATTTCAGGGTCCTCGCCGGTGCTACAAAGTTCGTGCACTGAGCTGAGACCCTTCAGACTCAGGCTTGAGTTAGAAGTAGAACGGGGCAATTATGGCCGATGCTCGCTCAGTTCTCCGATGTAGCAGTCACTCAAAGTTACCTTTTCTGGGTTTTGAAATGACGAACTGTTTATAACACGCCTAAGGTGTGTTATAAACACAAGTGCCAACACAAACAGTCTGACAGTAGAAATTCAGTTTATCATCGATGGAAGCAGCAGTTAAACAAATCAGTGGCTACACACGCAATTAATGGCAAAAGGCACAGCCAGTTCTCTGGCAACTGACTTTTCGATAATTTCTAAATTTGCAGTTCACTACACAAACCACGATGGACACAGTCAACAAAACATTTCAAATGGAATTCGCAACTCACTGTGTCACGGCATGCATTCAAATCAATAGCTGGGCGATGGAACTATATCCTTTCAGTTTACATGGAAAGGAAAATTGTCAGCGGCACGACTAAAAACCTGCCTTACCGCCTTATCGACTGGTAGTCCGGCTTAAATTAAACCAGTATTAACTGAACAAATGAACGAAATCTGCTAGGTCGATAAATGGACACCTGGGTAAGTAGACCGACAGGCATGTAGACAGATAGACATACATAGCTGCAGATAGATAGATAGACAGACATACATATAGATGGGTGGGTGGGTAAGTGGATAAACAGACACCTTATGAAAATTCCTGTTCAATAAGATTTCAGGTACGTGAGTACGTGAGACAGTGCACAATTTATTCTATAAAAACAAAGTGACCTTGACCTGATCAAGTTTGTTTTTAACATGAATTATCCTGACGATCAATTTTTGTCAGTTGTTCAGGAAACTCTCTCTCTCTCTCTCTCTCTCTCTCTCTCTCTCTCTCTCTCTCTTCTCTCTCTCTCTCTCTCTCTCTCTCTCTCTCTCTCTCTCTCTCTCTCTCTCTCTCTCTCTCTCTCTCTCTCTATCTCTCTCTCTCTCTTGAGAAAGGAAGTAATAGATGAATATCTTCCTCTTCTTCGTGGCGTTCACTGGCTGTAAGCTCCGGCAGAAAGTTCTGGTTGTTCGTCAACTTTTGGACTTTGGTCTTGTCTCAAAATTGGAGTTTTGCGTGCCCATTCTTTTTACATATCTGGCTCATATTGTACAGATTGTTGGTTGTTAGCCTGTCAGGTAGAAGCACTCCAACTTTGAATTACTCACCTTTTTAGATTTGTTGTTGGGGGAGGCAGTGGACCCCCCCCCCCCCACCCCACCCAATAGGGCAGGGGATCTCATGCGGATGAGATGAATATTGTTGTGGATGATTTGGCCACTTGATAGTCTTCACTAGGCACCCCGCCACCGAGACATTTCTGGAGCATTGGTGAACATGTCGTAAAAAGTGACTAATTCTTCTTCTGCCTTCTACCCTTCGATCCTTCCCTATCACGCAGCTCTACCCATGCCCTTTTCATGTTTGTCAGTTCCTTTTCTAGCTCACTTCTCCGTGTGTTTATGTTTTCGTCGCATACAGTTCTAATATTTCAGATGTCAGTTCTAGAGATTTTCATAGGTTAATGGAGATACGTCGACGATCCGGACTTCTTTTGGCTTTCTCCGCACCGTGTCATACTTCCACTAGAAGAGCCTCCGCTCATCTTTGTTCGCTGGGGTTTTCTTGTTTCTAAAAAACCCAGCAAGCCATAGAAATGGTGACTTATTAGGGGTGTTTAATGCAACTACAGTTTTTAAACATTAGAAAACGAGTACTACTGAAATGTTATATCGAGCCTGTTCTGTTGTATGGCAGTGAATGTTGGAATGTAAGCAAACAAATTGGGAATAGTCAGGATGATCTTGGAATATAAGCGAACAAATTAGGAATAGTCTGAATGATCTTGGAATATAAGCGAACAAATTAGGAATAGTCTGGATGATCTTGGAATATAAGCGAACAAATTAGGAATAGTCTGAATGCAACTGAGATGTGATTTTTTGTGAAGAAGAAGAGTCTTGCGAATACCTTGGACTGCCAGAATAACTAACACTGATTGCCTGGAAAAGGTTAATGAGAATAAAACATTATATATCACAATGAGAAGGAGACAAACAAAATTCTTGGGTCATGTGATGAGAAAAGGAGCACTGGAAAATATCGTGATGTCAGGAAATATCCCTGGTAGAAGAGGCAGAGGCAGACCAAGAGAAATTATGGTGGATGACTTAAGACAGCGGCATGGAGGAATATCATCAGTGGAATTGATCCAGAACACCCATGACCGAGATCTGCAGCGATGCATGAACGCCTACACCAGCTGGCACGACACTTGATGATGATGATGATGATAGTTTAAAAACAGAACTGCTGGATGTAATTCCTGCATCTACTCTTTCTTAGGGCGGTGCAACACCGATGGGGGAGGGGAGGGAGAAGTGTGTTGAGCCTGAGCTATTGCTGTCGCCACAAACTGTGCAAGTTAGGAGAGGCCCCGACAGAAATATTCCACCATTTTACCGGGAAATCAAGCCAGATTTTTCGAAAGAGAGCCCCGTGTCCTTAACGCTCGACCAGCCTCTTATCTTGCTATTTATAATGATAAAGAAAACATAAACACATCGTTCGTCGTTACAACGCGCACTCAAATCACCTCTATGATATCTGCAACCAAATCTCCGTATCATTTTCTAGAATTTCACGAATTTCTATCACCACTGCCAACTGCAAGAAGCCCCGCTATCATTCCTCGTGCATCTCTTTCCGCAGAGACCGCGTTCATCACCGAGTACACAACAGTACACATCTAATCACAAAAACAATAACGGTGTCAAGATAATGAGTCGGATAGACACTTATACTGCAACGGACACCGGCGTCTGCAAAGCAGCGGTTAACATTTTTCCAAAGTTGGTAGGCTTCTTAGAATTTCTCATGTTCTTATCAGCTGTAGCCATCGGGCGATCCCTTTTCACTGACCATCGTCCGGTGAACGTATACAAACATTAGAGGTAATCTGCACTGGTGCGAAGGCGCTCCATCTAGGAAATCGCTGCCAGTGCATATCTGGGGTTGCACAAGGACATGTAGGAATTTAGGAAATGTCTGAAGCGAAGGGAGATTGCTAGTTTTGTGCGGGTTTTGTTGTTGTCGGAGAGAGAAATATAAATTTCAGCCCCCACACTGACTCCAAAATTGTGTACAGGGCGATAAGTGGCCTACTCATCCATATATAGAAATTCTCTTCTTCTTCGCTTTCACCAGCTGTAAAATCTAGCGGAAAGTTCTGGTTGTTCTTCCGCTACTGGACTGCAGTCCTGTTCCAGAACCTGAGTGTTGCGTGTGCATTCGTTTTACAGATGTGACTCATTTGTATGCAGACTGCTGGTTCGTTGCCTCTCAGGCAGATACACTCCGACTTCGAAGGAAGCTCCACATTAGTCGACTTTTGGGTAGGCAGTGGGTCTATATTCTTGTTTACCCTATAATAGCCCTATGACCCACACGGGGAGAGAAATTCTCTTTGAAGGTATTTCTTTATAGATATTATTTGGAAAAGAAATTGTTGTGACGTGTTTTGTATGCCAATCTATCACACGATGGTAACATTGTTCAGAGGCATCGCATGCTGACCAAGCATCTAAAAGGTGACTGATTTTGCCTCCAAACTGCAGTAAAGTGTGGTGAAATGTGGTGGAAGTACTAACTTAACACAGTTCTCTGAGTCATAACATGCTACTAACACTGCGAACCGACCACATCTACAACACGTGCAGAGTCATTTCTTTACTCGTGCTTCAGCCGGTTTATTTGGACACAACACAACACGATCATGAGCATGAACTGGTGATACCGGACGACTGTCCCTCTACAGCTCCACCTTTAGCCACTTGGTTAGGAAGCGATACAAACCCTACAAAACATTTTATAACAGAAAAGAATTTAAATTCTCTTTAAAAGCGTTTGTTTATATATATAAATACTGTAATATATATATATATATATATATATATATATATATATATATATATATATATATATATATATATATATGTATATGTATATATATATATATATATATATATATATATATATATATATATATATATATATATATATATATGTGTATATAAATATATATATATATATATATATATATATATATATATATATATATATATATATATATATATATATAAAGATATATTACAGTATTTTGAATACATTTGCCATTCAGAACTGTAAATCAAGGACCCTTTACTGTGCATTCAGGCGTACTGGGCATATGGTGCTAGAGCTATAGTTTATAGACCAATATGCACTTGCTGGACAACGTGATCAGGACTTTACCCGGTACTCCTCCCTAAATGCTGGGTGGACCTGGGAAGTCCGGCTCCGTCTGAACCCGAACCCACAACCTTCAGATCCTCACGCGAGCATCTAGCCGCTACACCACAGGGACTCTAATTCAGGACAGTATAATTATAAAAATAATAATAAAACACCACCCCCCTCCCCCCCCCCAACAAATATGACTGGTTTTGGCATCCCTGCCAAAACATAATTAGCTATTCTAATCCTTTTAATCTATTTAACATAAAGACCACAAGATAATAAATAAAGTACCAGTTAAACTTATCGAATCAATAGTCAGACCTTAGGGACTACCTACATAAAGATGATCACGATCTACATCAGTGGTTCTCAACCTTCCCAATGCCGCGACCCTTTAATACAGTTCCCTCAAGTTGTGGCAAACAATTATTTTCCTTGAAACTTCAATGAATATGTGTTTCTCGATGATCTTAGGCGTCCCCTGTAAAAGGGTTGTTCGACCCACGCAAAAAAAGGGGTCGCGACCGGCAGGTTGAGAACCTCTGATCTACATGATGATCTGACATCGTAGGGATATATCTTCGTACGAGATCAGATGACAGTATGTCCAATCTGTCCAGGCTTCGTGGGACTTTTTTTTTGGATGACGGAATACCTACTGCACATTAAAAAAATAATAAGCAAATTTTTGTTTTTGAATCGCTCTGTAAAGACATGCAATGACTTTGGGTTTGCTATCAGTCTAAAACATACACACACACACACAAACACGCGCGCGCGCACATACATAAACGATGGTGACGAAGGTGGTAAACCCAAAAATTACCAGCGTTCATGACTACTAGCCGATGATTATAGGTCTACATGCGTTTGATTAACTAGGCTCTCAAACCTCAGGCGATATTTTCCTGGATGCAGAATTAAACAGGTGAATGGGAAAGGTTTATGTAGAGCTTCGTCATGCATTTCAAACTCACAATGAGGATGTGATTGAACAAAATGCTGAAGGATAGAACCAAAATCAAAGTGTGCGAAGCTTGCGTCCTGATCACACTCCTTTACGGCAGCAATACATGTACTAGGTCTTATCCATATGCGCTGCATGAGACGCATTCTTGGCATATCATGGTCAGACTAATTTCCATAGTAGAACAGGAATGCCAACAATGTACTTCGCAAAGACGCCTACGATACTTAGGACGTTTCCTGTATGCCGAACTGCAAACAGAAGAAAACCTACAGGAGGCCAAAGCCATGCTATAAAGACATATGCAAACGCAACATGAAAGATACCAACGTTGTCACAGACATGTGGGAAAGGTCAGCTGCAGACAGACTTCTATGGAGGCAGACGGTGAAAGAAGGACTGTCGCAGTTTGCAAGAGGCCAAAGGCAGCAAGCTACAGAGGACACTGCTAGAGAAAACCAGCCCCAGAATAACAAGCAACGTTGTTTCGTAGGCAGACTGTGACTCCGACTTCCGCTCTAAACTGGAGATTTAGGCACAACAGAATGTTAAAATTCGAAGTTATTCTTGCTTCCTACAGCGCTTTGCTAATGCAGTTTCCACATAGTCTACAGTTTCGCTGCCTGTGCTACTGAGTTTGGTGATAGGTGCAGACCTGTGAGCTAATTTTTTCATGTCGAATGCCTTACATTTGTGCAACGGTTGAGACCATTTAATTTGGCCGGTAGCCGGTTGACGTGTGGGCTGGTGAAATACCTTATGTAAGAATTCTACGTGTGTATAGCCAACTTATCGTGCCCGATTACTTCCATCAACAACAAAACGGCATTTATGTTGGCGATTGTTGGCTCTGACACCTCTAGCAATTGCTATATGCATTTATTGCATGCGTATATTTCTGGATTGTAGCAGGACTAATTGTTTGTTCACCAGTTTTCATCTTATTTCCATAGGACAGGGAAGGACATTTTTTCGATTTTCACTGGCACACAGGAACGCAACAAAAATGGCGGTGACCCGACTGAAGTGACATTGAAACCTCAACTAAGACTAAGACTGACACTCCCGCACAGGACCTTACAGTCATAGAAGACAGCAGACGATGTTCCCAAAACCAGTGGCAATTCTCCATGGTGCATAGGAACTGACCATTGTCTACTTCAAGAGGATGATAAGGACAATGCAAATGATGACGATCGCTTGTGGAGCAGCCACATCAACAGCCATTCACCTTTGACTAAACCGAAAAACCCGTTTCCCTTTTCATAAATGTCACTCTATCTTTCCGCCATTATCTACATCTCCGAGTCGTCACAGGTGCATGAAATAAACACCCTGGTCCACGACCGACGTTGACCGTTAGATCCTGAAGAACCAGTGCTGGCACTAGCAACTCTCCAATGGGTCAAGGGTCATAGTTTACAGAGGTCACATGTCAAGCGGCGCAGAGATAAATTTGACAGAACGAGCAGGCCTCGAGGGAAAGCTCACAGAATCAAATGGCAACCTGCTTTCCGTTGGCGCATGCGCGTACACATCCAGGTGAGATTATCTTCCGGTCACGGTTAAATGGTTGAAACGGTGGATAAGAAAGTCATAAATTTCCTGGTGGGACGTTGAGAAAGTCACAAAGTCATGTTTATGTGTGGGCCCTTCACGTCTTTTCTTCTGGTTGATTTGCTGTTCAGCGAAATAGATGAGGAGTAGAGAAAGGGTGACTGTGTACCATCACAGTTGGATCTTATTATCAAATTTACGGGTTTCTTTCTTTCTTTCTTTCTTTCTTTCTTTCTTTCTTTCTTTCTTTCTTTCTTTCTTTCTTTCTTTCTTTCTTTCTTTCTTTCATTTTTCCTTATCTATCTATCTATCTATCTATCTATCTATCTATCTATCTATCTATCTATCTATCGATCTATCTATCTATCTATCTATCTATCTATATCTATCTATCTATCTATCTATCTATCTATCTATCTATCTATCTATCTATCTATCTATCTATCTATCTCTATCTATCTATCTATCTATCTATCTATCTATCTATCTATCTATCTATCTATCTATCTATCTATCTATCTATCTATCTATCTATCTATCTATCTATCTATATCTATCTATCTATCTATCTATCTATCTATCTATCTATCTATCTATCTATCTATCTATCTATCTATCTATCTATCTATCTATCTATCTATCTATCTATCTATCTATCTATCTATCTATCTATCTATCTCTCTATCTATCTATCGATCTATCTATCTATCTATCTCTCTATCTATCTATCTATCTATCTATCTATCTATCTATCTATCTATCTATCTATCTATCTATCTATCTATCTATCTATCTATCTATCTATCTATCTATCTATCTATCTATCTATCTATCTATCTATCTATCTATCTATCTATCTATCTATCTATCTATCTATCTATCTATCTATCTATCTATCTATCTATTCTATCTATCTATCTATCTATCTATCTATCTATCTATCTATCTATCTATCTATCTCTATCTGAAAATAAAGTTCGTTCGTTCTGTCTGTCTGTCTATATCTCTCGTTCTGTTTGTCCATACGTCATTTTTTTCTTCTCTCTATTTTGCCGCCGGTGCTCATTTCCATCCTGTTTCATGTTCTTGTACTACAAGCATATTACCACCATAACTGCCGCTGCTGCTACTACCACCACAAGTAACACTACCACTACTACTACCACCACCAATACAACTACAACTCCGTTGAAAAAACATTACCACCATCACTACTGCTACGACTATGACTACTACTACTACTACTACTACTACTACTACTACTACTACTAATAATAATAATAATAATACCACTACTACTACTACTACTACTACTACTACTACTACTACTACTACTACTACTACTACTACTACTACTACTACTACTACTACTACTACTACTACTACATCAGCAGCAACAACGGGAGAAAAATAAAGAGGGGGGGGGGGGGAGGAGAGAAAGAAAGATTTTCTTCCGCTCATCGTTAAAGGGCCGAGGGAGTCATAAATTTCCTGGCAAGACTCAGGGAATGTTACAAAGTCATCTTTATGGGTGGGCCCTTTGTGTCTTCTTTTCCCCTTGGTTGATTCCTTGTTCCTTAAAATAAAGAGAAAGAGAGAGAGAGAGAGAGAGAGAGAGAGAGAGAGAGAGAGAGAGAGAGAGAGAGAGAGAGAGAGAGAGAGGGGGTGGGGGGGGAGATAGAGAGAAAAACAAAGATGGTGGTTTAGTTAGTTAGTTGGGCTATCATCATTGCACTCCGGACATGTCCATAGGTGCTCAGATCCTCCCCTCCGTATGGACCTCAACGTCTAATGGCTTACAGTACCAGTTCTATGTTGATTAACAAGTCTGCTGGTGTTTTTGGTGTGCGTCTCGTTTTTTTGCTATGCCGATCTTAATTCCAAAGTCAGCCATTCTGGTTCGTGGTGTACTATTAAAGTGCCTTTGAGAACTTTAAAAGTCATTTGAATATTCATTTTCCTACCCTTCTTTATCTTTTTGTTCACCTCCCCCTCCTCTTCACGCTTCCGTCCTCCAGCAGCAACGAAAGTAATAAAGAAAGAAAAACTATCTACCGGTTACAGTCATATGGCTAGAGTGAGCATAAGAAAGTGATGAATTTCTTCGTGGGACGTTGAGAAAGTCACTATGTCGTGTTTATGTTTGAGCCACTCGTGTCGTTTCCTCTTGTTGATGTGCTGTTCTACAAAACAGATGAAGTGCTAAGCTTGAGAGATAGGTAGGTAGGTAGAGAGAGAGAGAGAGAGAGAGAGAGAGAGAGAGAGAGAGAGAGAGAGAGAGAAAGAGAGAGAAAGAGAGAGAGATAGACGGAGCGCGTGAGATGCAATGGTTAGAAATGGAGTGGGAAGGAGAGAGGAGAAATGGATGCTCTGTATGTTCTGTAGATAGAACTCTTTTGTGTATCATTTATCCCGTAACTTTGGAATATGTCAATGAATTGTGAATCAAAATAAAAACTTTAAAACAAAAAGCTGAAGGGGAGTAGCCTTTTCTCTACGTGGCCTCTAGGGGCAGCGTGGTCTCAAGGCATGGCGTCCCCCTCGAATGCTAGAGGTTCCGGGTTCAAGCCCTTGTGAGGGCTGAGATTTTTTTCACGTGGACCTAGTAATTTATCCTCGTCTCTGAGTAGAGAGATCGGACGCCCGTGTGTATTGTTGCACACGTTAAAAAAAATCCCTTGGCAGTTGGTAATCAAAAAGAGTAGAATAACGGCGCTGCTTGGACAAAATGTGTAGTTAAAAATCTACCTAAAAAGTATTTCAGTATCCTCGCCGGTGCTACGGAGTTTGTGCACTGCGCCTGAGATTCTTCGGACTCAGGATTGAGTCAGAAGTAGAACGTTACACTTATGGGTTACTACCTTTGTGCTATGATGTTGATTCATTGTCTAAACCCAGACCATTCCTATATCTTCTTTTTCCCTTTCACCGGCTGTAAACTCCGGCGCAAAACTCTGCTTGTTCGAAGTTCGAACCATGTCTCGACTTCAGTATTGTTCCAGAACATGTTTTGCGTAAACAATAATTTTTTTTTTTTTTTTTACAAATCGGGCATATTTGTGTGCATACGTTTGATTCCCTGCATATCAGGAAGATGTACTCTAACCTCGAATGAAGCAACCCTAGTTAGTCAGCTTTTACGATATCTGTGTTGGTTAGGAGGGGGGGGAGGGGGGGGGGGGGGGGGGCAGGCGATCCACTCTGTTTCTCCCTGCCCTTAATTGAGGCCTCGGAACCTACACGGAGACGGTACGTTTCAGTATGGGCTATAAGGGATATATATATATATATATATATATATATATATATATATAATATATATATATATATATATATATATATATATATATATATAAAATTAACAAAGAGACAATGTACTGATCGGCTTTCATATAAACACCGCAGGGTCACTAGACAACATAAAGATAGAAAACTATAGTTACCGTGCCTAAAATCGAACCTGTCACCTCCAAATGGCGTATGCGCCTCGCTATGGGAACAGGCGTACTAAGAACACAACTAACTAGGCACCTAACCCCCCCCCCCCCCCCAATGTCTTCGCTGGCATGTCTATCGTACAGCTTGAAATCCACAACTATGAAATATGGACATCATTCATTTCAAACCATTTAGATGGCACCATAGGTTATAGAAATGTGTATTAACTAAGCATATGTCGAATAACAAACACATCAACAATTTACGAACACAGCAGACCGTAATGCTGTGTCTAGAATACAGGAACACTTAAGAAAGGCATTTGATTGGTAGGTTCCATTGTGTTAAACGTCATTCACATAAAAAACAGAGGGGAACTCTTGAAGCCGTAGAAAATATATATATATATATATATATATATATATATATATATATATATATATATATATATATATATATATATATATATATATATATATATATATATAAAAGAGTTAGTTTATGTGGGCTATAAGAAGAAAGAATATGCTGTAAACAAGTAGCAGGTTCATCTTCAAACAAACGTGTCCACATGAATTCAGAAACACTTAACCTCGCAACGGCAATAATTCTTATAGGATAAAAGCGTACATCCCTTTATAACTAACCGTTAATCTTCAAACTTTCAAGGGTAGGTTTTAAATATTGTCCCCTTTATCCATTTAGCTGTCACTAATCCCCCAGGCTTTCAGCCACTCTTGTCCTGATAACCCCACTTGAGCGGATGACGTCGCAACTTTGACCAAGCTAACGCTGGAAACAATGGACAGGCCACCGCTGTTTGCTATCTTGTGATGTCCGCAACAGCCAGTCAACCATATTACGCTGGGTTGTTTGCTCCAAACCCCTTTAGGCTTTTAGGGGCTGTGAAATGTGGACATAGACGGCAAAGGTACAGTAATAAACAGAATAACATACAATTTCGCTGTTTAAAGCTAAAGTGAAGGGGGAAGTGCAGTAAACTGTTTAAACAAGTATATGGAATTATAAAGTCAAGTGACCCTTTGGTCAGCAAAGGTACTCCACAACACTTACAGGATTAATTAGCGTATGCCTAATTGGGAGACCCGGGTTCAAGCCCTGGTGAGGTGATGGGAGTTTTTTTGTCGGGGTAAAATTAAACATCCTAACCTGCACAGTCCGTGGCGACAGCACCAGCAGTGCTACCCTAAAGCCTCATTCCCACGACCCAGTGTCTACATCGCCCTTAAAGTGGCACATACAGACAGTAGTGACAGTATGTCTAATCGAATATATATTTGTATGTATACTCAGTTCTCACTGTGTCTTACTTTCAAGGCCTCAAGAACCTTTAGTTATGAATTATCCCTAGTTCAGAAGTTATCTTTTCAAATATCTTTTGATAGATTTAATATTATTTCAAATATCTTTTGATAGATTTAATATTATTTCAAATATCTTTTGAAAGATTTAATATTATTTCAAATATCTTTTGATAGATTTAATATTATTTCAAATATCTTTTGATAGATTTGATATTATTTCAAATATCTTTTGATAGATTTAATATTATTTCAAATATCTTTTGATAGATTTAATATTATTTCAAATATCTTTTGATAGATTTAATATTATTTCAAATATCTTTTGATAGATTTAATATTATTTCAAATATCTTTTGATAGATTTAATATTATTTCAAATATCTTTTGATAGATTTAATATTATTTCAAATATATTATTGCATTTCTGTGGCACTCACTGCATTATCATCACTATCAGTGTTAGTAGTAATATTGCGCTCTTAAACACGCTTTTAAAATTTAGCACAACAACGTTGTGACCCCTCGATGCTTCATCATTAGAACATTTGTAAAGACGCCGAGCGCCCCCCGCCCCCACCCCACCTTTTTCAAAGATCCCAGTGTACCAGATTGGGTACCAAACCAGCCATGTGCACATGTAGACTGGCACCTGAGACAACAGATCACGTCCTCCAACTCAGTCCCACGTACAACATATCAAGGCAAAACTTTTGGCGAAGAGCAACATCAGCGCAAGCCAAACTTTATGGGTCGCTGAGTAAAATACAAAAGACAGTGAAGCTCATACTAGAGACAATATTGCAGATATAGATACTCTAATAATCTATTTCAAGCAAACGTAAGAAGAAGAAGAAGAAGAACCCAATGTTTTCTGTGTGTGTCTGGGGGAGGGGGACAGACCCATCGCCTCTCTAGAAGCATGTCGTAAGAGTCCCCCAATTAGGAATTTTAATTCGAGGAATCAACAGGCTGCATTCAAATAAGCTGCTACTGTAAAACTAACGTGCGCAAAAACAAATTGAAGTTCTGGAACATAAGTTGAAAAAAATAATTAGAACATCCTTTGAAGTTTACAGCTGGTGAACGCGAAGAAGAAGAAACAAAAATATAACGACTTGTCTATCAAGCTAATGTTCTCGGCACTCCGTGTGGTGAGACTTGATCAGCGTATACCAAAAGATACGTGTAATAACTACAAAGAATACTTGGCATTCGTTTGTTTGTTTTAGTATCCGGAAGCCATGAGTTGTTAACCCTTAGGCTCGGTATTATGAATATCGCAACCTTTCGGCCTTGATTCCATTGTAAATACCGTAAATCTGGGAGAAATCTGGCATTTCTGCCTACCCCCGGGAGTGAACCCGGACCACAAGGAGTTCGTCACTGCGCAATCCGGTTTAGCCAACTACGCTAGAGAGCTGGTACTTGGCATTCAATAGGTAACGAGATAAAATCACAGCCACTGTGGTGTTTTGCGTTCACTTAAGTGATACAGATTCTACTTATTTGTATGCAGACTGTTCGTTTCAGGCAGATGCACTCCAGCTTCATCGGAAACACCTCTAATTAGTCGCCTGTTACGACATACTTGTAGGGGACTGATTGAGAATGCAGCTTGTGTTTATGTTACCGCGACCGTTACGCCCCCTAATAGTTAATCCAAGTAGGCCTTCTCCTCCTTCTTCTTTTTCTCATCCTTCTTCTTCTTCTTTTGCCGCTTCTTCTTCTTCTTTATTTCCTTTCTTTACTGCTTTGGATGTCGAGGGAGATAAAAGGTTCTACTTTTTGCGCTTCTTGTCTCTTCGACCAGAGACATATGGTGCTGTTGTAGAGTATCTCTGACGTTATCTTTCAGTATTTTTCTAGGTCTGCCTTGCGCTCTACGTCCTTACCCTCTGCTGGTGTATGCAGTGTGTGGTATGACGCCACTAGGCATTCTAACTGGATAAAAAGGTAAAAAAAAAAAAAAAAAGGTACAGTCGGGAGATGTGAACCAGCGTCATTGCACACAGTTATAAACCATAAGTGCTTTGCCACCAGTAAGGACAGCTGATAAGAAACTATCCGCCTGTGTCACCGCCCGCACGCAACTCCGTAGCTACAGCGACGTTCCTCCATTTACCCCAGAGTGTCAACTCTGGTACCCATTTCCTAGAGGCTGGGTGAACCCCGGGAACCACCCCGTTTCAAACACTGGCTATGGTCTGCAGCGAGTCGCAGCTGGATTTGAAAGCGAGTCTCATATCGACTGCGCTAACGCGGCCCTAACTGGATAAGACACTTGATGTGCAGTCTGCATACGTAATTAAGAATTGGTTCTATGTCGGCTTTGTCTCTTGAGACCTCATTTCGGAATTTACCTCCCCTGGTTACTCCTGTAGCCCTTCTCAGACATCTAATTAATCCCCCCGTATAGGCAGGTATTCAGCATAATTGTTTAATTTAAAAACAGGTATGTGAAAACTAACCTTTTGAAGATGACGTCATTGTCATAATCCAGGCCAGACACATGGAGGTCAGCAACCTAAAATAGACCAAGATCAGTTGATGAAGATGTTGGCAGAATGCAGCACAAGGCTGCGTCTAAAACAGTTCAGTTCAAGGACAAACTGAAACCACCTGAATTTATTTAATAGGTTTGATGTTTTTCAAAAAGTGATTTGGGAGATGTGGGAGATGCAGCTGCTTAGTAAGTAAAGTCTTCTTCTTCGTCTTTTTATCTTCTTCTTCTTCTTTTCTCCTTCTCCTTTTTATTTTCTTTTTCTTCTTCTTATTTTCTTCTTCTTTTTTCCTTCTCCTTTTTATTTTATTCTTATTTTCCTCTTCTTCTTATCATTATTTTCTTTTTCTTCTTTTCTTTTTCGTCTTCTTCTTATTATTATTATTTTCTTCTTCTTTGCTTCTTCTTCTTTGCTTCTTCTTCTTCCCTGGGCGTTGAAAGAGACAGTAATTAAGCAAAAGAGGTAGGCAGCGATATTAGAGGGGATATAAGAAGAAAAGGACAAAAAGTCTATCCCCATGTGCTACCAGAAAAACAGCGGCGCTTTCGGCAAGCTACTAGCCGTTCCGCGGAGACAGACCGAGCCATATGGAATAAAAGCCGGTGCAGTAAAGAAAGTCGACTTTAACCTTTAACACACTATGCCGGAGAACAAGTGGGACCAACGTTTAAGCAGCGACAGAACTTAACTGATGATTGCTGTTATGAGAAGCAAAGAACTCAAGAACCTGGAGGAAAAAAAGGAGGAGGGAGGGAGGGGGGCGGCTGGCAAGACCGTTGAGAGAAGAGCAGGAAGAAGGCAAAAAGAAAAAATACTTTGCTGTATTTGTCAAATGGATGGGGGTGAGGCAAGAACAATGACCGCATCAGGGAATCTGGTGATCTTTATGAGATGAATAACAATGAGAACCTACGCTAATCGGCACGACGTATGATGACGATGATGAGCTTTGTTGAAACTTATTGACTGTTCTACTGTGCAGGGTTTTGGGAGAGAGAGAGAGAGAGAGAGAGAGAGAGAGAGAGAGAGAGAGAGAGAGAGAGAGAGAGAGGGAGAGAGGGGGGGGGGAATTAGGAAAGAGCGACATCAAAATCCTTAAAATTCCTCGCCTTACCTAACTCACTTAGGGCTCCACATGCTACCCCTCCCCTCGCCACCCCCTCCCCACGCAGGAAAGAGTTATGGCTGACTGACAAAACTAAGTGAGTGAAAGTAGAATGAATTAATTAATGAATCAAGAATTGTCATAGTTGCACTCAGGACATTCCCACAAGTGCTCTTTCTCCCCTTCTTCAGTAACCAACGAAGAGTATACATGATAACTGTACCAGTTGCAACATGATTAAAAGTCCGTCTCAGTTTTCCCTTCAATGTTGAATATCTCCAAGAATCTTTTACTCACACCCCTTCGAATTAGTCTTTCAGCGAATGGATTCCATATATGTATTTTATCACTGTGCAATCGATCCTATATAGTCTTCGGCACATCTGCTTTACCATATAGTAGCTCACCACCCAAAGGAGTGGCAGCAGCTACTTTATCAGTGTGCTCGTTATCTCTCACATCTGATGATCCTGGACAAAATTTCCGCGATAGAGTGAAACCAGACATGCGCTTTTCTGTGTTGATTCCGGCACCGTGGGGCGGAAAAAAAGGGGGGGGGGGGTAAGCCTGGAGGACTCAATGCCTCTGATAAAGCGTCTGGTAAGAGTCGAAGTTTCCTTCAAAGTTGGAGTGCATATACCTAAGAGTAAAGGGAACTAATAATCTCTTGCATACAAATAAGTAAGATCCGTAAAACGGATGTGCACACACAAAAAACTCTAGTTATAGGACAAGATTAAAGTCCAGAAGTGGACAAACAAAAGGAAGAAGAAGAAGAAGAGGAAGAAGAAGAGGAAGAAGAAGGAGTTGGAGGAGGAGGAGGAGGAGGAGAAGAAGAAGAAGAAGAAGAAGAAGAAGAAGAAGAAGAAGAAGAAGAAGAAGAAGAAGAAGAAGAAGAAGAAGAAGAAGAAGAAGAAGAAGAAGACGAAGAAGAAGAAGAAGAAGAGTAATTAATTGTGCTCATACTCACCATACACTTTGATAAAAGTGCTCCATTATCCGAAGACTTCATGAGCCCATCTAATTAAGGAGATATGTCCTTTCCCGTGTATGACACACTCAGCTAACAGGCACAATTCACACAAGTTATGTTATACCAAAAACTACTTTGTTATCATTAAAAAAAAAAAATAAAGAAGCAAAAAATCTTCACTCTTATCTACTAAATACAAATATTATAATGTCGTGGAAAAGTTCTACACAGTGAAACGATAAACAGCGTTTTTCATCCAGCAAGTATCTGTATCCAAATATTCCAGATCTGTAGACGAATGTGCACGGAAAACTCAAGATCTGGAACACAACCTATGTTCATAAGTGGAAAAACAAACTGACCTTTCCGTCGGAGTTTATAACCTGTGAAATCTATAAGGAAGAAGATTCAGCAAGTTATAGATATATTTGTCAACAGTTTTGTTTGTCCAGAAAGCAATGGCAAACTAGTGGTCGTAAACTTGACTGGAAAAACCACAACATCCAAGAAATACTGGGGTTGGTTCTGCAACGTCCTGTGACGGATACGCAACTGACTTTGTTTTTGTAGTTTGTACATTGCGTCAATTAAATCTTAACCTCTTTAGTACCGGTATGTTATTTTAACTCGTTTTGGTTTTATCTTTTTGAACGTACGGATGTTTAGGTCTGAAGTGTTATAATAATAATAATAATAATATAGGGCAGCAGGGGTTAAAGTAAGAGCTAAGACAGAGTCGGTTAAAGCTAAAGGTTAAAGTCGAGAGGATCCACTTCACTGCATGGAGTTTTATCCCACATGGCTCAGTCTCTCTCTGCTGAACGGCTAGCCGCCTGACGAGAGCACCACGCAGAGTACGAACTCCGTAGCTCTGGAGACGATCCACAGGGATTTAAAAAAACTGCACTCGTGAATTAAACACCACAACCGTGGAACGAGCCTACCACATTCGGAGCGCCAGGCAAATGGCTTGACCACTTCGCCTCAGAGATAACAAATGAATTAGCCCATAAGGAGTTGAGAAAATTATCGGACGCATGGTGAGTTTTTTCGTACGGAGTGAGTTAACTAGGAAAAGAAAGTGAGGAACGTCTTCTTCTTCTTCTTCTTCTTCTTCTTATTCACTGGCTATAAACTCCAGGGGAAAGCTTTGAAGTTCTGGGACAGGACAAAAGTCCAGAAGTGGACGAACAACCAAAACTACTACTGGAATATAATGAATCAGAGAGAGTTAAAAGTGAAGTCTGGCCAAGCAATGCACTTCTCAAGATCAAGATATAAGTGTTATTCCGTGTTCCTCCTTAAAAAAGCAATGGACACGTTGTGTTGTGGTTTACAGCTAGTCTATGACAACATCTCCTTTTGCCTCTGCACATATGATTTAAGCAAAGCCCTACCTCGTCGTCTTTTACGACATGCTTGTTAAGGAGCACTGGGTCAATTTTTCCCGCCCCCTACCCCCGCCACACACAAAAATGGGACCTCGGAATCCAAACATTAAAGATAGGACAGATATCGTAACCAACTTCCTATGGGAATAGTCAGCAGAGTTAGAGTGGACTAGCTGCTGCATGGAGGGAATAAGCGTGTATGGCTGGTGTTTAGTGATATCGTACTACTAACATGACATTACAAACACGTGTTGGGAAAAGCCTATAACGTGAGGAATAGTTGATAAACGCATTGCGAGTCACTTAGTGCCTAAGGGTTTGAAGATTTTGAAAGAAGAGATCGAGATGGGAATGAAAGGGTGTGTGCCCCATTGGAGAAGGCATTGGTGGGGGAAGGGGGAGAATAAACCGATTGCCCCAAAATAAATATTTAGTAACTGGCCACTAACTCAGTGTTAGCTTAAATCGGATGTGGTAGGTAGAAAGGCGCAGGTATTGCAACCTGGCTGTAAACCGCAACTTGACGTGCCAACCGAGTTTTAAAAGGTTAAAAATGAACGCAGAAAAAATAATAAAAAATAAAAATGTGTAAAATTTGTTTTGTTGTCGTCAAACTCACAAGGCAAGTCAAATCACGCAGTTGCCAATTTGGACCCAAAAATCTATACACAATATTTTTTTTTTAGTTTGTACATTGCGTCCCTCTGAGTGACAGTGAATATTAGTATCGTTAAACTCAGTCAATTTATACAATAAATTGACAGCTAACAGTCTTCCACGTTAAAACTTCATTAAATCTAACCACACCAAAACAAAACTCTAATCAGATCCGTTGCACGAAAAACCAAAACATACAACACAAGCCACAGAAGATGTAAATTCCATAAAAATCCTAGTTAATCCTCAGTATTCAGCAGGGGGAACTTAGACTGAAGTGTGAAGACTTGCCGGGAGAGATCCCACCGACCGAGGTAGGCAGCCCCGACCCACGTGCTGTCCAGTGAAGGAAACCCACAGGGCGGAGAGCAAGTTTGATATGTCGTTAAACCCACGAGGGCCAATCGTTGGCTTGAAAATGTGAAGATTGACAGGGCTGTGTTGAAAACAGTGGACCGCGAGATGGGAGGGGGATCTGTGTTGACTGTGTTACCTGTGGAGTTTGTAAGTGAAATTGTGTATATTGGTAATGTTTTTTTTTTTTACCTGTGTAAATACACCCATTGCTCCTTGACAACAGAAATAAACAGATGGGGAATCCTTGGGCTGTTAAATATGATATATAAATAAACAAAGGCATATATAGATAGACACTGATAGATAGAAGTAGAAAGATAGAAGGACATACAGACAATATACAAATAGAAAAATATACTTACCATGCTAGGTATCGACGCTGTAAATTCTAAATGACGGCAGCGTCTCACTGCAGAAACAAGTGTACTAAGAAGCATGACCAACTAGGTAAAGGTAAAAAGGAGATGTGAATCAGCGTCATTGCACACGGATATAAACCATAAGTGATCTGCCACCAGTACAGACAGCTGACAAGAAACTGTCCGCCTGTGTCGCCGTCCGCACGCTACTCCGTAGCTACAGCGACGTTCCTCCATTTACCCCTAGAGTGTTAACTCTGGTACCCATTTCCTAGAGGGTGGGTGAACCTCGTCAACCGCCCGGTTTCGAACACACGCCGTGTGCTGCAGCGAGTCGCACCTGGATTTGAAAGCGAGTCTCGTATCGACTGCGCTAACGCGGCCCCCAAAGGCATGTCTATTAAGTGGTAGTTACTTCCGGTCAAAATGGACGTTAGGCAGCGGCACTGTTCGAAACAGAATCAAATTTTTTGCTTCTGCCGGACGGTGGCCGATGCATTTTTGTTCTGTTTGTAGACTGGATATAGTTTCGTCGCCCAGCTTCTGAGTTGAATGCATGGCGTGACCCTGTGAGCTGCGGATTGCATTTGGAATGTTTTTTTCGACTGTGACCAACGTGTTGGTGTGAATTGTAGATTCAGAAAATTGCGCGATGCCTGTCGTGCAGTGTTGTGGTGCCCCTGTGTGATTAAAATTGATCGCGTGGGCAACTGCTGATCTGTTGGCGACTTCTGCTACCATCAATGATGAACTGCAATTCTAATACTGTGATAAACATTCTGTGTGTTTTTCGTTGGCACAGGAGCGGAGCAAAGATGGGGTGACCCGTTTGCTATGAAGCTGAAACTAAGACTACCAGACTATTAAGTGGTAGTTAATCTATTTCCGCCTTTCTCCTGTCTCTAAAAAAAGGGTCATGAAATCTTTTATTGAGCGCTGACAGATACTATTTAAAAAAGAAAAAGAGTTTTGCTATGGTGTAGCAGCTAGTTGCTCGCCCGTGGATTGGAAGTCGGAGGGTTGAAATCCGGATTGTGCTGGATTTCGTTTAAGAAAAATGACCTTGACTCTCAGGTCAATCAAGACTCAAACTGGTACCCCAGACAATCGCGGGTGCTGAAGATTCCGGCGTCATGTTGACCGCATTACCCACCAAGTACCGTCTGGCCTATCAAATATATGTCTAGCCCTATATGTTCAATAAGTCTGAAGAAGTGGAAAAGGGCCCTTTACTTACAACAAATAAGAAAGAATGTGACTGCAAATATCACAGGTTTATATTATACAACCTATTGAAAGGTAACTGTATTGAGAACAAAAATATGAATATATTGATGTCCCTGCAGACTGTGAGGCCCTTATCTGTAACTTATTTAGCTCATGCCAAAATCCAGCACTGCCTGTAAGGCTACACCGGCCTGGTGTAACCAATAGCCCTTAGCCGGTAAGGAGTCGTCCACACGCGTGTAACCCTTTTTCTGAAATATAACAGAAAGAACGCTGTTGAACAATTACAAAAGAGAGTTGCGCACGGCGCGAACAAACCTAGGTTGACCGTCCCAACTTGAACAGGTCCTATCAGTTGGGTAATCTGTGAAAGACCCCAGGGGTAACCATTGTTGCCCGACCAGGTTAATAGCTCTCAAGAAGAGGGCTAGCAATAAAAATCTTTCCCTGAGCGACCAGTGGGCTGCCCGGTGGTGGCTGTTTAATACCTCCAGTGAACAGATGTGGCAGGTAGGAAACTAGCAAGTTGGTCAGGTTTCCCCTTTGGGGCTTTTAACGAAATAGCTCTTCCTTGGGCCGCGGGGTTGTTAATAGTGTGTCATTGTTGTATTATGTAGGCTAGGAGGCAAAGGCAAGACGACAAATACGACTCTAGGGGGTGGAAAGAAAGCAGTCAGGAGATAAAGGTGTTGTGACCAGTGACCTTGTGCTTGCCCGCACATTACAGTGTCCATTTTTTTTCCATACACGCTATTGATACTTCTAAATAATCATTGTTTACATGGAGACAGGAGGGGGTTCAAAGGCAGGTGGGGCTGCTGAGGGTTGAGGGGGGGGGGGTGGTGGAGGTGTTTAATGTGCACGTAACCTGACTCCCCCCCCCCCCCCCCCCCCCCCCCCCCCCCCCCCGCCTCCGGCATTTTGCTGGGAACTTTTACTAGTATTTATAATGATGATGCTGATGGCGATGATAATGATGATGCTGATAAATACAAACAGTCCAGAGACTTGGACTAAAAAGAGATTTGCTGAAAGAAAGACAACTGAAATATTTGAGCCACATCAGGGGATATAACACTGGTTTAAAGCCCATACTGGGAGGGGGAAGTGAAGACAAGCGATCAAGAGATGGAGAGCGATACAAGTGGGAGAATAGCATTAAGATAAACAGCATTCTGAGGAAGTGTACAGCTACGACAAAAGAAAATAGATGCATTGCAGCCAACCCTCGCTATGGAGACGGCACCTGGTTGGTTGACAGCAATAACAAAAAGAATTTTAGAAAAAAGGTTCTTTCGTAATATCCTACCTCCAGATGACGTCGCAGGACAGTCCAACATTTTAGAGGGTGGTTAGACTGGGTTTCCCAGCTTTATGATACTTTTAACGACCCCAAAACATCTAGAACTGGCCCTTACCCCAACCCACCTACGTCCCACGAGAGAGTGCAGCCTAGGTCCTAAGACTGCATGCAACCCATCTACCACCCCCGAAATAGTAAACTTTTCCGTGACCTGTGGATTTCCCCTGTTTAGGGTAGGATATTGAGAAAGCACCCCCCCCCCTCCTTCTTCCCCCCCCCCAAAAAAAACATTAAAAAAATTTACAGAGGTTAGGCACGATTATCCTGTGTGGGTTCCGAGGCCAAATTTTGCTGGGGGAAAATAGCAGACCCAGTGCCCCCCAACAAATATATCGTAATAATGAGTTTTTTTTTTTTTTCGAGATCGGAGTGCATCTACCTCAGAATCAAGGAACCAGTAGTCTGCGTACAACGAAGTCATATCTGTAAAGCTGATGTGCATGCAAAACAAGACCCAAGTCCTGGGGTGGCTGAACAACCAGATCTTTTTGCCGGTGATTACAGCCGGTGAAGAGGAAAGAAGAAGAAGAAGAAGAAGAAGAAGAAGAAGAAGAAGAAGAAGAAGAAGAAGAAGAAGAAGAAGAAGAAGGAGGAGGAGGAGGAGAAGAAGAAGAAGAAGAAGAAGAAGAAGAAGAAGAAGAAGAAGAAGAAGAAGAAGGAGGAGGAGGAGGAGAAGAAGAAGAAGAAGAAGAAGAAGAAGAAGAAGAAGAAGGAGGAGGAGGAGGAGGAGAAGAAGAAGAAGAAGAAGAAGAAGAAGAAGAAGAAGAAGAAGAAGTAGTCGTAGTAGTTTCGGAAAGCAGTTGATTGCTTCTGGTAAGCTCTGTCAATCTTGTGGTCAGCAGTTGCTATCTACAAAGCAACATTCAGAACCACATTGGTTTACCATGCTGTCCTGGGCAGTTAGTGACGAACGAACCGGATATAACACCGATAAAGCATCACCAATAGAAACCTAATTAACTGAAAAGTGGTATGAACCTGTCTTGGCTGGGAAAATGGTTAAACTCCCAGGTGTGTCTTTGGCGTTCTTTCTTTCCTGTTATCTAGAACGCCGGGGTTCTCTTTACTACCTCCTTATCTAAAATAATTAGCCACGACTGCCCGGGAACTGGTAGTAAGGCGATCTAGTACCCCCCGGAATTGCTCCGATTGCTCCCAAGGGACGCAATAAAGTTTTCACGACGGGATAAAGGGAAGCAATGTGACACTGAAAGACCAGAATGGCATTGTACTAGGAAAGAGAAGGAACTAGATATATAAATATAAAAAGAAATAGAGAAGGCTGGGAAACCCATGAGACAATCAAACAGGAGGCTGAGGCACTTTGAGTAGGGCCACATTCTCTCCCCCCACCCAAAACAAATTTTTATAACGCTACCTATGGGTTAAGCAGGGTTTTTGCTGGACCTCTCCCCTGGTGATCTTCATCTGAATGGTGGCACTTTGTGTCACCGTGTGTTTATCGCTCGGTGTGATGTCCTGGTGGGGTGTAACTGCTAGGAGATGAACATTTTCATTTTTTAAAGCCCCATCCCACCTATCGTCTGGGGCCTTAATGTAAACAAACTCTCCGTGTGGGTTCCGGGGCCCCATTGTCGGGGGGAGGGGGGAGGGGAGAGGGGGGGAGGGGAGAGGGAGGGGAGGGGGAGGGGGGAGGGGGGGAGGGGAGGGGAGGGGGGGGGAGGGAGGGGGTAGGGGAGGGGGAGGGGAGGGGGTAGGGGAGGGGGACGGGGGGGGGACAAAAGAGGGACCCAAAAGCATGTCGTAGGAGCTGACTAATTGGGGCCTCCTTCGAAGTAAAGGTGCATCTGTCCGAGTGGCAAGGAACAATCAATTGCACACAACTAAGCCAGTAAAACGATGCACATGCAAATTTCAGGTCATAGCACAAAGCCAAAGTCCAAAAGGACGACAACCAAGACTTTTCTCCGGAGCTTTCCCGCCGGTAATAAACAAAAAAGATAACCTAACGGTTGAATGGGATTTTGGGACATAGGCCTGGTGGAATCTCATCCGAATGGTGGCACTTTGTGTCATCAGGTGTTAATTGTCCGTTGTGCGGTCCTGGTGGAGTTGTACTTCTTTATCTTCATATTGTTCTTCTTCAGAATTAATATAAATATTACATGTATTATGCCGTTCGTCTCCCAGTACACGGACTTTTTTTTTTCCTTTTCAAAAATGACCCCTTTGGCACCGGTACTGACCCGGAAATTGTCTTTTACAATAGCGCTATTACAAAACGCCGGTACTGCGCGAACGCCCCCCGCCCACCCCCCCCCCCCCCCCCCACCCCCCCCCCCCCCCCCCCCCCACAAAAAACCTCGATTGTAGTCCGAATAACTCAGTGGCTCTCAAACTTCCTAATGCCTCGACCCTTTAATAAACTTTTCCTCATGTTGTGGCGACTCCCGAACAGTTATATTTCTTCATAACTGAAATGAATATGTGTTTTCCGATGGTCTTAGGCGACCCCTGTAAAAGGGTCGTTCGACCCAAAACACGGTGTCGCGACCCACAGGTAAGAAACTGCTGGATTAACTCGTGACAAACCCTCCGCTAACTTGTTCATGACTGGGTGTCGATTCTGCAGCTAAACTTCACTGCAGTATAACTCAGCCTGTCTTTCACCAATCATCCGTATAGGTCGCTTAGGACATGCATGCGTGACCGCTATGGCGTCACTGTTTGATGCTTCCGATGGAGGACTCAGTGGCATACCGGCTGAAACTTAACAAAGATCTATTACTGATGTGATATAAATACCAACCAACCAACCAGTCACCCACCATGCGCTCACGCGCGCGCGCGCGCGCACACACACACACACACAAGTTGTAGGCTCTTTTTATTTCTTTCTACCTTTTCTTTTGATTATCTGTTTCAAGATATATTCACTCTATATAACAAACCATAATATAATTTATTTCATTACAAATAGCCTTCATATATGCACTACAACATGCAGGCACACATACATACATATATACATACATAATATATAAATATGCATACATAAAGATACAGAGACAAAGAGGTTGCCGAATGAGAAAAAGAAATGAGGAAAAGCAATACAGAGAACAGATAAAGTGGGGAAGAGAGAGAGAAAGATTAAGGGAGAGAGAGAGAGAGAGAGAGAGAGAGAGAGAGAGAGAGAGAGAGAGAGAGAGAGAGAGAGAGAGAGAGAGAGAGAAAGAGAAAGTGAATGGCGACTGATTAAGGATTTTCTGAAATTGTGTCGAAACGGGAAGATATCACATGCTAGCAGCAACCACAACACAACGTGCCAAACCGCACTATGAAGAGGAAATGTAGAACTAAAAGAAGAAGCTAGTTTGGTGTTGCAGGGACATATGTCGGCGATTCCTACACTGAGAAACTCAAACATACGTTGGTCACGTCTGTTGTGCCCTGTCCTTAGTTCTGAATAAGACATTTATATCGGGATGGTCCATACCCCCCCCCCCCCCCCCCCCCCCCCTTGAAACTAGAACTTACATATAGACAAAGATACGAGCACGTTTCAGAGAAAAATCTCCAAAGTATACTAAGGCATACATCACAATACTGGACATTCATTCGTCGATGAATTTTTATAGGTTTCACCCCTTTACACACAAAAACAGAACTCTGCCCCTCTTTAAAACATGTCAAAAGTGGGGATGTCAAATTTCAACCGTCATTATGACACATGTGTACGTCTGCAACGTCCGCGACGTCACGTTCTTATAGTCTTGACATCCTTAACAATGATACTGTCGAGTTACAAAACCCTGGCATGGTTACTGCATGACCGGCTCCAGCTGACAGGCCTTGCTGCTGACTTCACCGATAACGATGCGTTAACGCAGCGGTTCTCAAACAAGAAAAAAAACTTATTTTCGACAGTGGCGAGGGAAGGCAATTTAAATTTTAACTTTTAATTATCGACATGCCTTCTTTAATAATTTCACAATTTTTAGCCGACTTTTCCTGATTATTGCCGCAGCACCCCTGGCATAGGCTCACGGCACCCCGGGGTGCCTCGGCACCCAGTTTTAGAACCGCAGCGTTATTGCATCGTTAGCCCGACCCGGTGACGTAAGTAGCACGACCCGCCAGCTGGAGCCGGTCGTGGTTACTGTAACTTCTATCACACTTGTAAAGTTTTTTATTTGAAATCCCTTTGTAAATTGTACACCAGAGTGTTAGACATTTAAAACTAGCGGAATACTTTCTCAGAGGAAAAACAAGAACAGACCCATTGCTTCCCCACCAAGCATGTCATAAGAGTCGACTAATTGGGGATTTTCTTTGACGTCGGAGTGCATTTGATTGAGAGGCAAGGAACCAACAATCTGCCTACAATAGATATGTTAAACAGATGTGCACACACCTCTCAGGTTCTGGAACAAGACTAAAGTCCAGAGGTGGACAAATAACCAGAACTTTCTGCCGGAGTTTATAGCCGGTGAACGCGAAAAAAGAAAAACGATAAAGATCCACTGCCCCCCCCCCCCCCCCCAACAAGCATGTGCTAAAAGGCGACTAATTAAAGTCTTGCTGAGATCGGATGTGTCGGGCCGAAAGACACATGCATCGCAGTCTAGCTGTTAACCACAATACAGCCTCTCGACTGTCCTTGTAAAGACGAATGCAAAATAATAGCCATGAACACTACAGGAGACAACTCTAACATGACAGCAGCATAAAAAGATGAACCAGAAACATAATTGACAACACTCATCATGATCAATATGAACGAACCAATCGATCAATCAGGTGCCGTCTCCACAATGAAGGTCGGCTGCAATGGATCTCCAGCAAGCCCTGTCCCTTGATGTGCACTCGCTCATACTGCTGTTCGCCCATCTCTTGGTGGTATCCTACCACTTGTAACACTGTCTGCCTCTTGTGGGCCTACCTTGAACCTTTCCCTCTAGGATGATCTTTACAATACTGTTATGTCTTTTAATATGACCAAAATATTTCACTTGTCTCTTTTTTTATTTCACCTAGCAACTCTCTTTTCATTCCCAATTTCCTCAGTGTTTAATAGCTTTTGTTTCCATGAAATACGACCTAATCTTCTGTATATCCACATCTCCAAAGAATTTATACGATTTTCCAGTTGTTTATTGTCCATGTCTCTGTGCCATACAGTAAGGTTAAGAGTACATAACATTTGACAATTCTCATTTTTAATGTATTGCTTATTTCTCTTGATGTTAGTAACTTTTTGCATGTTGTTGAAAATGTTTTTGGCCATCCCTATTCTTTTCTTGACTTCTGTTTCACTTCTGCCGTCACATGTTATTACTTGCCCAAGATATAAGAAATTTTTAACTTGTTCCAGTTTCACCCCGTTCACTGTGATATTCATTGTAAGCTGATTATTTTCTTTGCTAAATATCATGGTTTTTGTCTTTTTTCAAATTAATATCTAATCAAAATTCTGCACTCCTTCTGTTTACTTGCTCCACTAGATCTTGCAACTCCTGCTCACTCTCTGCTAGCAACACTGTGTCGTCAGCATATCGCAGATTGTTTATTATTCTACCATTGATGTTCAGTCCTGAACGAACCACAAGATCATAAAATAAATAACGATTGATATTTGCAGATTTTCAGTAAAGGAACAATCATGTACATTAATTAATAATGCAAAAAAACGCATATAATAAGTAAGTAACAATTAGACAATTCGTCAATTAATTAACAACGTTACATTTATATATGTGTGTGTGTATATGTATATACATCAATGTGAAAAGTACAAAGTATACAACGCAATAATTCATACACGAACTAACATTATTACATTTACTTGAACTGACTGACAATATGACAAGTAGAAATCATTGTCTGACATAAGCCTTCTTCTAAGTGTTCACCAACTGTAAACTCCAGTGGTAAGTTCTGGCTGCTCGTCCACTTCTAGACTTGAGCCTTGTTCCAGAACTTTAGTTTCGCACACATATTCGTATTATAGATCTGGCTTACGCGTATGCAGACTGATGGCTCCTCGCCTCTCAGGCAGATGCGCTTCGACTTTGGAGGAGAATCAATAATTAGTCGCCGGTACTACTCGGAAAAGTCACCCCCATCTCGTCGGCCGTGAGATTTCGTAGCGGTTCCCACGGGTTGTCCTATGTTCTGAAGGTGTTTTGAGATGCCTTTCTTCGCCATCTATACGCAGCGTGCCGAAAAGTGGCTAGGGTTCATGTGACGTCGTCGACACACTGTTCCCCAGACGAAAGTGCGTCGCTTTTTTTTTTTTGCAACTCTCTTTTCTGTGAACGACTCTTGTTTCTGGAATGTGTTGTTGTTGTTTATACGCGCCTGTGTGCAAGAAAGAAGTACTGCAGGAGAAAGCGCCAAAGGCGCGACGCTTTGTGAATATACAATTATTGAGGTTTTTGTATTTTTAGGCTCATTGGCAGTGGCTGTCGTCGGTGGTGGATATCCTTCGAGCGTTTAAAACGAAGAACACATGACAGCTCTAGACTATATGAGTGTCCCTACAAAATCTTGCGGTCAACGAGATAGAGTGACTTTCGTAAGTTGTACCTAGTGGCCTTTTTTAGGACATTCCTGCTAGGGAAAACGTGAGTCTATTCTTCCTTTCCAAATGGGGCCCCTGAAACCCACAAAGAGAAATCTGCCATAAGTATTTAGGCAGTCAGTAAAGTCAAGGACCCATCTGAGGCCACTGACAAATCAGAACTACGAAGCTAGACCCTTTTTTAAATCAAACAGTCGGCACTCGATAGACGGGCAGCGGCAGCGGTGTAGCGGCTGGCTTGTGAATCCGAAAGTCCTGGGGAGTAAAGACGGCCGGCGTGATGTTGATCACATCACCCCCTGAGTGCGGATTGGTCTATAAAAGATAGATCTAGCCCAGTGTGCCAAATACGCCTGAAGACGTTAAAAAATGCTTTTAAAAGGTCTTTTTTTAAAATACTGTTTACACAATAGGCAATAAGGACAACATCACTCTGGCCCCAGTTACTTCCCCTGAATAGATCCTAATACCGCGTCAGGCTGGTTTCACCCGGAGGCCCTGGTCAATTTTAAAATAATTATTCGCCCAGATACAGTTTTTGACCGAAAACCTAAAGACCAGCAAGCTCCCTAGCCGTGTGCCCCTGCAGTGCCCATCCTTACATTACTGTTAACTATAAACGCTCCTAGGTGACACTGTTTAATAACACATTCAGTATATTTAAAATTATGTCCAACGTGGGGCGACCATTTTTTAACTGTCAACCTCACAGTGTTCAGCTGCACGGTGAAGTCACGTGCTTCACACTCTCGACATTCTTAACAACATTATTGACATATGACAAGACAACAGAATGGTTATTTGAATTCCTATCACAATTTTAAGTTTTTCATTTCATGTCTTTTCGTACATAGCAACTAGTGTGTGTGTGTTTTTTTTTTTAATTGATCACAAATGTTCAAAGATTACAGATGAATATATGTCCTCGGTAACGTTCATCGGTTGTAAACCCAAGCATCTCATTTCATTGTATTCCTAAATAATGCTGTAGTATACATTGTTAACTTTTCCTAGACAATATTCTCCGCGTGTGGGATCCAGAGCCTCGTTTTGAAGCGAAAATAGTAGATCTTTCACTACACTAAGTCATTACCAATCATGCTATAAAGGGCGACTAATTAGTTGTTGTTTTTTTCTTCTTGGAATGGATGTATTTGTTTGCGAGGCGAGGAATCAATAGTCTGCAAACAAATAAGCTAGATCAGCAAAACGGATGTATATGCCAAAATGCAGGAACAGTAAAAGTAGAGGTCTCTTTTCCACGCCTTTAGGCGTATAGGGCATATAGGGCTAGACCTTTATGTTTATAGACCAATCGGCACAAGATGGGTGATGTGATCAGCATCATGCCGGCCGCCTTTACTTCTCGGGACTGCACCCGATACCCACTCGAGGCTGGGTCGACCTGGGAGTCAAGGTCCTTCTGAAAAATAAGGCCGGCTACAAAATTCCGTTCTAGAATAAAGCTAATGTCAAGAAGTGGATAAACAACCATAACCTTTCGCCGGAAATCACAGCCGATGAAAGCCAAGAAGAAGAAACTTTAGTATTCTAAATACATCTTTGGTTATTTCATTACATCTCTTCCAGAGAATCCTGACATACCTACAACATGAACGGCCCTTTCTTTTTACTTTTGCCACTGCTCTTGCTTCTGAAGAATACGACTACGGGGTTGTTCATACCTAGAGTCTCCAGCTCTGAATCGGTCATTTTGCCGAAACGTTTGCCGTCGACCGACTTTCTGTACAAATGGGAGATGATTCTCTCGTCGATTTTGAGGCACTTGAGAAAGTTAGCCAGCTGAACGCTTGTGAACAAAGAGAGGTTGCCATCGTTGGGTATGGTGATTTCTTCCACAGGTACTGTGTCTATAGGAGCTGGGGAAAACAATACATAAAGAAGTTCATAGAGAAGAATAGGGTGTGGTTATTTCGATACCATATAATGTGTTAGTGTTAGTTAGGTAAGTGTGGGTTCGGGGGACCCTATTATAGAGAAAACAAGAATAGAGCCACTGCCTATCCTTAAGCATGTCTTAAGAGTCGACTAATTGGCAGCTTCTTTCGAAGTCAGTGCATCTGCCTGGGAGGCAAGGAACCAGAAGTCTGCATACAAATAAGCCAGATCTGTCAAACAGATGCACACGCAACACTCAGGTTCTGAAACAGGACTGCAGCCCAGAAGTGGACGAACAACCAGAACTTTCTGCCAGAGTTTACAGCTGGTGAACGCCAAGAAGAATAAGAAGATAAGAGTCAACAAATTGGGACATCCTTCAAAATCGCAGTAATTCTGCCTGAGATTTTATGAACCAACAGTCTGCATAAAATAAATCAAATATGTAAAATAGACTTGCACACAATGCTCAGGTTCTATAATAAGACTAAAGTCCGGAGGTGGACGAACAACCAGAACTTTCCAAAGGAGTTTGTCTTGAGACATGGCGTCCGCCTCCAGTGCTGGAGGTCCCGGGTTCAGGCCCCATTTAAGGCTGGAATTTTTCACGTGGACTTCTAGTAATTTTCCCTGGTCTCTGGGTAGTAAAATCAGACTCCCGTGTGTATTGTTGTGCACGTTAAAGATACATTGGGAGTTGGAAATCGAAAATAGTAGCCTAACTGCGCTGTCCAGGCAAAATTTTGATTATTTCAACATCCTCGCTGGTGCTAGGCTGCGCTGAAATGTTTCGGACTCAGGCTTGAGTTGAAGTAGAATGGACCACTTATTAGTTACTACCCTTGTGCTATGAAATTGATCTGTTGCTTAAACCTAACCGAAGTCGGTGAATGAGACCACAGCGCTGTGAGCTCGATAAGCAACTCATCAATGGTCTTTAAAAACGAGAAAAAAACTAAAGCAACGAGGAAGAAAATGTCACGTGATATCCTCTCCAGTGTAAACGTTACATTTACATGCTAACGCTTACACATGCGAACTAATTAAAAGATGGGTATAGTCCATATTATAAGATGCTTAGAGATTAAATATATTACTGATTTCTAAAACACTCTCACTATAAAATTTCAAGATGAATCTTAGTTGCTAAATGTAAAAACATACGTGCTGTAAAAGGACTCTTGGCGGCTTTTGCTTTTGCAGTGCCGTAACCCGAACCTAGTTTGAACGGCGGCCTTGTTGGGGCACCTAAGACAGACCTGGGGATACAGGAATGTCACCATGAGCTTATCTATCACACGTATGGTCAGAGAAGGAGAAATTGCAAACAATAATAAATCATTAACAAGCATACACCACAAGTGTCCATTCAATGGTTGCATAATACAAAATAAAAATAACATATTTAAAAAAGTTTAAATGAATAGAATTGTATTCGTGTTTTAACTAGTTTTTTTTTCCTGTTGCTCTTTTCTATTTCTCCTCCTCATCCTTCTTCTTCTTCTTCTTCTTCTTCTTCTTCTTCTTCTTCTTCTTCTTCTTCTTCTTCTTCTTCTTCTTCTTCTTCTTCTTCTTCTTCTTCTTCTTCTTCTTCTTCTTCTGCTTCTCTTTGTTTTAAGATTGTTGGTTATTCATTTTTATTGGTTGACTGCTGTTTGTTCGTTTTTGTTGTCGTTCGTTTTAGTGTGTTTGTTTATTGTTTTTAGCAAAAAAAAAAAGGGGGGGGGGCAGAGAGGAGAAGAAGAAGAAGAAGAAGAAGAAGAAGAAGAAGAAGAAGAAGAAGAAGAAGAAGAAGAAGAAGAAGAAGAAGAAGAAAAAGAAGAAAAAAGAAGAAGAAGAAGAAGAAGAAGAAGAAGAAGAAGAAGAAGAAGAAGAAGAAGAAGAAGAAGAAGAAGAAGAAGAAGAAGAAGAAGAAGAAGAAGAAGAAGAAGAAGAAGAAGAAGAAGAAGAAGAAGAAGAAAAAGAAGAAGAAGAAGAAAAGAAGAAGAAGAAAAGAAGAAGAAGAAGAAGAAGAAGAAGAAGAAGAAGAAGAAGAAGAAAGAAGAAAAAGAAGAAGAAGATGAAGAAGAAGAAGAAGAAGAAGAAGAAGAAGAAAGGACACCCTAAGAGTAGCTTTAAGACTACATTCTGTCACACCGACAGGAATGTGACGTTATTATAAACCTTATCTACGCATTTGAAACCTACATAGTAAACTATTCCTGAAGTACTTAAGTTGACTTTGCATTCTGCACCAGTAGATATGAATTTAACTATAAGATAACTATAACAATAAAATGCCGAAGAATAATCTGAACAAATGTGGCATGACCTGTTGTTTGAATAAAGAAAGTGGGTTATCAGTTTCCATTCATCCGATCGATTTATTTTCAGAAACGCCCAGGCAAAACCAAAAATGTTTATCGTATTTTCACCATCTTGGCAGATATGATACCGGCTTTCTAATTTTTTGTTTTGGGCAATCCCACATGCAGGAAGGGATGGTGAGATGTAAAATTCTAAGAAATCCGGTTATGCTCGTTCCCGAATTTTGTTATCTTCGCTTCTTGTTCACTTCCTCTTTTACCGTGTCAGATGTCAAGAAGATACAGTGTTCTGATTTCCCGTGTGGGTTCTGGGACCCAACTATGGAGAAAACAAGAATAGATCCACTGTCTCTCCAACAAGCATGTCGTAAGAATCGACTAATTATGTGCTTCATTCGAAGTCGGAGTGCATCTGCCTGAGAGGCAAGGAATCAACTATCTACATACAGGTATGTCAGATCTGTAAAACTGACGTGCACGCAACACTCAGGTTCTGGAACAAGACTAATGTCCAGAGGTAGACGAAACATCAGAACCTTCCGCCAGAGTTTACAGCCAGTGAACGTTTTTGTTGCAGTTTCTCTGACGTTATCTGTCCACCGTGTTCTTGGTCTACCCAGCGCTCTACATCACTCTACATTTCTATATATCCAGTCACCCCACGTGGGTTCCGGCGCCCAGTTATAAGGTAAACCCATAAGCATGTCGTAAGAGTCGACTAATTGGGAGCTTTCTTAGAAGTCGAGTGCATTTCCCCCTTTGTATGGAAAAGAAGAAAAGACCCCCTGTCTCTCTAACATGTATGTCGTAAGAGTCGACTAATGAGGGTCATGCTTCGAAGTCAAAGTGCATCTGCCTGAGATGCAAGGAACCAACAGTCTGCATACAAATAAGCTTGATCTGGTAATCAGATGTTCACGCAACACTCTGGTTCTGGAACAAGACTAAAGTACAGAGGTGGATGAACAACCAGAACTTGTCGTTGGAGTTTACAGTCGGCGAAAGCGAAGAGGGAGAAGGGGAATTAAAAACTAGTCGCAGTAGTATAGCCATTAGACGCTTGCCTGTTTAACTAACTGCCAATTACTGTCTATATTCTACCACTTTGGCGGCGTAGGCTGGGGGTCTTTGAGTCTGAGGATTTACCAACGCATGGCTAGTGCTGTCGCCAAAACTGTGCAGGTGGGGATTTTATTTTGCCACCGACAGAAAAAAAAAAAATCCCCAGCCTTACCGAGTATTCGAACCCAGGTCTCCCGGCTTAGAGCCCAACCTTCCAACCGCTCGGCTAGTCGCTCCTCTCGCCTGTTAAACGCATCATTAACCCTTTTCGCTAACCTCTAAGCCTCACAGGCGTACCCACTGCGCCGAAAATATATAGTAAATGTATGCGCTAAACAGTCTAACCCAACTGCCAGTTTTACCAGGGCATCCGCAGTGCCAGAATCATGTCTTTTTGTTTACACAGTTCGGGAGGTAAAGACAGCAGACTATGGTATGTTGTCTGTCAACCACTTACTTATTGCTGTTTTCGTACACTGACTGTGTGGGTTCTGTTATACTCTCGCTTGCAAGATCTTTTCCCTCACTTAGAATCAGCATTCTCTGGCTGGAGTCATCTACTGTGCTGTCGTTGCAGGAGCTAAAGTGTAGAGACATGTGTATTTGAAAACACAACAAATCAAAGACGAGAATCAATCTGGTACATAAGCTTCATTTAACTTTTCATTTAATATAGTAGTTATAGTGGGACACCATAAAACGGTAGCAAAGCCAAACCTGCAGTCTTGTGGTTTGTGTGTGCCTGAGTATGCTTGTGTGTGTGAATGTGTGTGTGCGTGGTGTTTGTATGTGTGTATGTTGTAATGTAATATATCCTTCCTGAGTTGATACCGAGGCCTCATTATGGGGAAAGGGGAGGGTGGGGAGGGTGGGGTGGGGACGAGTAAGCCCACTGCTCCCAAACAAGCATGTCGTAAAAGGTGACTAAGTAGTGCAGTTTTTTTTAAAGGAAAGACATAGTGCATCTACCCCAGAGGCGAACTAACAGTCTGCATACAAATAAGCCAGATTTATAGCACAGCTGTGCACGCAAAATCAAAGTTCTGGATCAAGACTAAAGCCAAGAACTGGATAAACAACTAAAACTTCATCTTCTTCTTTGTTCAGCTGCTTGGAGCACTGGTATTGTTTTACTAGCTTGTTTATCTGCAGTTGGTTGTTTCTTGATACTCGGGCAGAATCACTCCGACTTGGAAGGAAGTCCCAATTAGTCGACTTATACGACATGCTTGGTGGAGAGGCAGTGGTTCTGTCTCTTCCCCCCCCCCCCCCCCCCCTTCCCCCCGGAACCCACACGGAGACAACGAAAACTTTCCGCTGGAGTTTACAGCCGGTGAACGACGCGAAGAAGAAGTACCGAGATACGCTGTCAGGTCGACCCAGGCTAAAGTAAATACTAGGATATTTCTTGGGAAATAAAGGTAGTTGGCTTTTTTCACACTTAAAAAACAAATAGAGGAGGAACCCCTGAGGCCGTAGAAATGTTATATACGATAGGCATCGTCAATGAAGAGTTTGGAAGTGCAAAGTTGGTCGCGTTCTTTGTACTTTTGTTTCCATATGGAGGCACACATGCCATTTTGAGAAGACAGGTTCGATTTCCGGCACGGTAATTGAAGAATAGCTATCGATTTTTATATTGTCTATTGTGTCTTTCTATCTTTTTACTTCTTTCTATGAGTGCAGATCTATACATTGTCAGTTTTTTTAAATGTATTTATATTTATATATTAGAGCTGTACAAATATTCGCTTTGGGGCCGAATAGTGGACCTAATAACTATTCGGTATTCGGCCGAATACTTGCGGTCGGACCGAATTCGAATAGTGGTTACCATACACCCGCTTCTGCAGCCACTGCGAATTACTTGTTATAATACTTAGAATACTTTTATTCATTCCAGTTATTAGCTACCACAGACTGACTGAAGGATGAAAAAAAAAAAAAAATGTTTTTAAATGTTTACTATTCTGTACTACACTTTGTGAAGTAAAGTTCAGCGTACATTTGACATTATGAATGTTTTTTTTTTTTCAAATCTATTTTATACACTATTCGTATTCGTTTTCGGCCGAATAGTTGGTCTCGTTTTTCGTATTTGGCCGAACATGATAATCACCTGTTCGGTAGCTCTAATATATATATTCCCCGTGTGGGTTTCAGGATCTAATTGTGGAGAAAACAAGAATAGACCCACTGCTTGCACAAAAGCATGTCGTAAAAGTGGAGTCGCTTAATTGGGAGCTTCTTTCGAAGTCAGAGTACATCTGCCTGAGAGGCAAGGAACCAACAGTCTGCATGCAAATGAGTTAGACCTGTTAAACGCAAAAACACGCAACTCTCAGGTTCTGGAACAGGACACAGACCAGAAGAGGACGAACAACCAGAACTTTTCGCCGGAGCTTACAGCCGGTGAACGCAAAGAAGAAGATATAGCTGTTGTGATATTGACCGCTTCATGTTTCTATCGAGGATAAATTTATATATATGGATTTATATAAATGTATGGGTTTAACATTGTAAACAAAGTAGCGAACACTTTATTTTAGTCCAGTAGTTGTAGCCGTTAGGCTACTCTTTTCGATTCCCAACTGCCAAATGATTTTTTACCTGCGCAACAAGGCACAAGTGCGTCCAATCTCACTATACAGAAACCAGGGCAAATTATTGCATTCGACAGTCTCCTAGCATTCTCAAACAGTGATAACACCCACTGGGCATTCTCATTACCTTCTTTAACACTGATTCTACTCACCTGGCATTCTGCTTACATCCTCCTTACATTCCCTACCTCTGGTAATACAGACGCCCCATTCTGCTAAGTCACTTTTTCATCATTCATTCGCAGTGGCGTTGTCATTACCCACATCATTTAATAAATGCAAAGCCATTCGTAATGCCCCGATGATATTCTTCCCATATTCTTTGACATTTGTTATCCACGACTGACTTTCTTTCCACATTCTCTGACATTTGTAATCCACAACTGACATTCTTACCACATTCTTTGACATTTTTAATCCACGACTGACTTTCTTCCCACGTTCTCTGACATTTGTTATCCTCGACTGGCATTCTCCCCACATTCTTTGACAATTGTTATCCACGATTAGCATTCTCCCCACATTCCTTGACATTTGTTATCCACGATTAGCATTCTCCCCACATTCTCTGACATTTGTTATCCACGACTGGCATTCTCCCCACATTCTCTGACATTTGTTATCCACGATTAGCATTCTCCCCACATTCTTTGACATTTTTTATCCACGATTAGCATTCTCTCCACATTCTTTGACATTTGTTATCCACGACTGGCATTCTCCCCACATTCTCTGACATTTGTTACCCACGACCGGCATTCTCTCCACATTCTCTGACATTTGTTATCCACGACTGGCATTCTCCCCACATTCTCTGACATTTGTTATCCACGACTGGCATTCTCCCCACATCCTCTGACATTTACAATCCCTACTTGACATACGCCTTGCAATGTTTATCATTCATAATTCACAGTAGACAGGCTCCCTAAATTCGCTAGCACTGATACATAATCTACAGTTGAAAGTCTTCTTAATTTCTCTGGCAGTGATAATCCTCACTCGACATTCCCATTACATCCTCTAGCAGTGATAATACTTACTCGACGTTCTCCCTACATTTTCTAACATTCATCATACTTACTTAACATTCTCCCTACATTCTCTAGCATTTATTATCCCCACTCGACATTCTCCGCACACTATCTAGCAATCAGAAAACCCACTCGACATTCTCCGCACACTATCTAGCAATCAGAAAACCCACTCGACATTCTGCGCACACTATCTAGCAATCAAAATAGCTAGTTGACATTCACCTCATACTGTCTAGCATTCATAATACCCACTCGACATTCTCTTCACGCCATCTAGCATTCATAATACCCACTCGACATTATCTTCACACTATCTAGCACTCATAATACCCACTTGACGTTTTTCTCACACTTTCTGGCATTGATAATACCCACTCAACGTTCTCTTCACAATATCTAGCATTCATAATACCCACTCAACGTTCTCTTCACAATATCTAGCATTCATAATACCCACTTAACGTTCTCTTCACACTATATAGCATTCATAATACCCACTCAACGTTCTCTTCACAATATCTAGCATTCATAATACCCACTTAACGTTCTCTTCACACTATCTAGCATTCATAACACCCACTCAAAGTTCTCTTCACACTATCTAGCACTCATAATACCCACTTGACGTTCTCTTCCCACTATCTAGCATTCATAATACCCACTCAAAGTTCTCTTCACACTATATAGCATTCATAATACCCACTTGACGTTCTCTTCACACTATCTAGCATTCATAATACCCACTCAAAGTTCTCTTCACACTATATAGCATTCATAATACCCACTTGACGTTCTCTTCACACTATCTAGCATTCATAATACCCACTCAAAGTTCTCTTCACACTATATAGCATTCATAATACCCACTCAAAGTTCTCTTCACACTATCTAGCATTCATAATACCCACTCAAAGTTCTCTTCACACTATATAGCATTCATAATACCAACTTGACGTTCTCTTCACACTATCTAGCATTCATAATACCCACTCAAAGTTCTCTTCACACTATATAGCATTCATAATACCCACTTGACGTTCTCTTCACACTATCTAGCATTCATAATACCCACTCAAAGTTCTCTTCACACTATATAGCATTCATAATACCCAATTGACGTTCTCTTCACACTATCTAGCATTCATAATACCCACTCAACGTTCTCTTCACACTATATAGCATTCATAATACCCACTTGACGTTCTCTTCACATATATAGCATTTATAATAACCACTCAAAGCTCTCTTCACACTATCTAGCATTCATAATACCCACTTAACGTTCTCTTCACACTATCTAGCATTCATAATACCCACTCAACGTTCTCTTCACACTATCTAGCATTCATAATACCCACTCAAAGTTCTCTTCACACTATCTAGCACTCATAATACCCATTCAAAGTTTTCTTCACGCTATCTAGCACTCATAATACCCACTCAACGTTCTCTTCACACTATCTAGCATTCATAATACCCACTTGACGTTCTCTTCACACTATCTAGCATTCATAATACCCAGTCAAAGTTCTCTTCACACTATATAGCATTCATAATACCTACTCAAAGTTCTCTTCACACTATATAGCATTCATAATACCCGATTGACGTTCTCTTCACACTATCTAGCATTCATAATACCCACTCAACGTTCTCTTCACACTATATAGCATTCATAGTACCCACTTGACGTTCTCTTCACATCTATAGCATTTATAATAACCACTCAAAGTTCTCTTCACACCATCTAGCATTCATAATACCCACTTAACGTTCTCTTCACACTATCTAGCATTCATAATACCCACTCAACGTTCTCTTCACACTATCTAGCATTCATAATACCCACTCAACGTTCTCTTCACACTATATAGCATTTATAATAACCACTCAAAGTTCTCTTCACACTATCTAGCATTCATAATACCCACTTAACGTTCTCTTCACACTATCTAGCATTCATAATACCCACTTAACGTTCTCTTCACACTATCTAGCATTGATAATACCCACTCAAAGTTTTCTTCACACTATCTAGCATTCATAATACCCACTTAACGTTCTCTTCACACTATCTAGCATTGATAATACCCACTTGACGTTCTTACACTGACTTATATTCATAATATCCACTTGACGTTCCCCTCACACTATGTGGCATTGATAATACCCACTCGACGCTCTCCTTACACTATCTAAAATCTATAATACCCACTCGACGTTCCCCTTACACAATGTGGCATTGATAATACCCACTCGACGCTCTCCTTACACTATCTAAAATTCATAATACCCACTCGACGTTCTCCTTACACTATGTGGCATTGATAATACCCACTCGACGCTCTCCTTACACTATCTAAAATTCATAATACCCACTCGACGTTATCACACTCAATAACATTCATAATACCCACTTAACGTTCTCCTTACACTATCTAGCATTCATAATCCCCAAACAAAATTCTCCATAAAATCTGCTGCAGTGACAATACTCACTTGGCATTCTCCTTACTGCTGCCAGAAAATCCGCTGCCCTGAGAACTCTGCCGGCTGTGTATGCTGTAGCCAACCGTGTCGACATAGTCCAGTTTACTGCTGTCCCAGTCCGCCATTGTGTCTTGGCAGAATTCTGAACTCCTTTTTAGCTGGAAAATATATAGAGAGAAAATAACTAGACAAATCTTATGTCAGTCAAATAGAGAAATGACTAGACAAATCTTATGCCAAAGAAATAGACACATTGACTAGACAAATCTTATGTCAATGGAATGGAGAAATTTACTAGACAAATCTTATGTCAATGGAATAAAGAAATTGACTAGACAAATCTTAAGTCAATGGAATAGAGAAATTGATTAGACAAATCTTATGCAAAAAGGTCTGGACAAATCATATGTCAATGGAATGTACAGTCAGAGTTGAGTTTAACAGTAGGAGAGCTTTGCAAACCAGTTAGGCCTAATTATTACTGGATTTCCCCCTTGTGGGTTCTACGACCCCATTGTAAGAAAAAAAAAAAAAAAAAAAACAAGAATAGACCCACTGCCTCTCCAAGAAACATGTCGTAAGAGTAATAAGGGGTTTCTTTCGAAGTCAGTGTGCATCTGCCTGAGAGACAAGAAATCAACAGTATGCACACTCATATGTCAAATCTGTAAAACGAATTTGCACACAACAATCAGGTTTTAGAAGAAAAACTAGTCCAGAGGTGGACGAACAACCAGAACTTTAAACCCCCTGAACGCGAAAAAGAAAAAGAAAATACTGGATCCGCCTCACGCTGAGTGCACAGCGGTAGTATATGAAAAGTCTCACATCCTTCTGTCCCAAGAAGCAAGACGGAGGTGGAAGAAGGTGCCAAGTTTGTGAAAAAGGATGAGAATAAGAAGACGTAGTAATAATAGTAGTGATGGTAAATGTAGCAGTATGATGGGCACAGCCAAACAGAAACTTTCTGAGGGGGGGGGGGAGGGGGGGGATCTAAACCGTGTTACGTGTGCAAGAATAAAGATTCATTATTATGTGCTCACTGGCAAGTAAATAAAATGAAATATAAAACTGCAAATTACTGCCTTTTTTGGAACAATTTTTGCGGTGTAGGCAGGGGGTATTTGAGCCTGAGGGTTTAGGGCCGCTTGGCTACTGCTGTCGCCACGACTGTGCAGGTGAGGGTTTGATTTTGCACCCGACAGAAAAAAAAAATCCCCAGCCTTACCGCGGATTCGAACCTGGGTCTCCCAATGACATACACTTTAATTCGTAGTGTGTTAAGAAATACTCCAGAAAAACCCCGTGTGGGTTACATGTACCCATTGTTGGGAAGGAGGAATAAAACCACTTCTTCATCAACAAGCATGTCGTAAGAGTCGACTAAGTTAGGACTTCCTTCGAAGTTGGAGTGCATTTGCCTGTCTAGGAACCAACAGTCTGCACACAAATATATCAGATCTGCGAAAAGGATGTACTGGTGAGTCATAGTTGTTGGAACAAGACTAAAATCTATCTGTGCTTTCACTGCTCTCTGTTGGAGTTTACAACCGGTGAACGCGGACCAGAGAAAAGCTTGATGATCTGGACTTCTCTTGATGTCAGTAACTTTTGCATGGTGTTGAAAATGTTTTTGGCCATCCCTATTCTTTTCTTGACTTCTGTTTTACTTCTGCCGGCATATGTTATTACTTGTCCAAGATATAAGAAATTTTTAACTTGTTCCAGTTTCACCCCCGTTCACTGTGATATTCATTGTTAGCTGATTATTTTCTTTGTACACGTTGAGCTTCGTCTGCAATTTGATGCCAGCTCTGTTCCAGATTTTCGTACGAAGACTACCAAAATGCGCTGCTGGCTTTGTATATCCTTGTATTAACTCTAGATCGATGTTAATATTGTTAACTTTCTGAGCGAGTAAGCTGCCAAGATATGTAAATCTGTCTACTGTCTTTAGTGCTTTACCCTTCACTGTGATGTTCGGTTCGGGTAGACTTGTCCCTAGGGCTGGCTGGAATATTATTTCAGTTTTAGTGATAAGTGATTAGAAAGAATTATCATTACAGCACTCCGGACAGATCCATAGGTGCTCCGATCTCCTCCTCAAAAGCTCCACAAGTGTAAAACGACTGATGACACCTGTTCTAAGTTGGTTAATGAAACGTCATGTCCTCTTAGTGAAATGTTCATTTCTTGCAGCTCCAGGCTGCATCCCCATGTCCCTCAGTCTAGACAGGGATAGGGAGTCATGTCCTTTGGCGTGCTCCTCGGTACGGCAAGTGCAGCGCATGGCATTGATAAAATCACTTCTGTCCAGTACTGGACCAGCCATATCAACTGCAGTGTCAGCAAGATAGTCTGCACGCTCGTTCCCTTGAACACCCACATGACCTGGCACAAAGATGAAGGTTAGGGTAGATATTCGTAAAGTGCTTAGTGTTTCAATCCATTCTTGCCTGATAAATCCAGCTTGTATTTATTTTAATCATATTCATCGAGTCACTAAGAAAGCATACATGTGTGAACTTTTGAGCACCAAGCCATGCTAAAGCCCTTTTTACAGCCATAGTTTCCACTGTAAGGCTACTAGTTGTCACAGCAAAGGCGCCATTCATCCCCTTGATTGTTTTCCCCCTTGAGCTTCTGTGAAGGCCCATGCAATGCGCTTGCCCCTAATTACTGACCCCCTGTGTAAACTATAGCCTCACCTTCATCTGTGTTTTCGCCAATCAGTGTTTTGACTAAAGTGTCAACAATGCCAGGAATCTGCTCTCTACAGCTTCCATCAAGTGTGATATGGACCTTTTTTGGCTTTGGTTATGATGTGGTCTAAGTGTTTTTTGTTTTTGTTTTTTAATGCTAAGTATCTGTCAAATGTTATACCCAGGTATTTCATGGAATCAGATCTCTCCACGTCAGCTCCACAGAGTTTTACCATCGGCATTGGTGTTTTAGAAAGATGATTAATTAATGAGAACCAGGTGATGGATTAATTGTTGCCCCTGAGGTGTTGCACCAGGATCATATGCGATCTGATTCCTGTTGTAGATCTGAAACAATGTCATCTCTGTTTCTGCCCTGTCGGTACACGAGGATATCATCTGCAGATGATAGAGATCTTCCTCTGCCACTCATTTGTTCTCCTGTGATGTTGAAGAGGATAGGAGACAATGGAGAACCCTGTGGTAAACCAGGGTGTATTGTTATCGGTTCAGAAGACCAACTACCACATCGAAGCACAACCTTTTTCTGGAAAAGTGCGGCAGATATCCATCGAATTAGATGTAAAAAAAAGGGGGGGGGGGATGTTGAGTTTAATTAACTGATACATTAGCTGGTGTAAGGGAACTTTGTTGTATTTATCCTCCAGATCTATGGCGACTGCACATGTTTCCAGCTTGAAAACCTTCAAATGTGTCATATGCAAACACGGCAGCATTACGCCATGTCTCCGTGTTTTGTCTGTATCCTCCAAGTGTGGAGGATAGCAGCTGATGTATTTCAACATGGCTTGCCAGTCTTCTCGCTATTATCTTTTGCAATGTTTTGCCTAATGTGTTTTGCATCGTAATGATTCTATAGCCATTTATGTGTGTGGCGTCTTTTCCCGGTTTTTCTAGCTGAATCAGATAGCTATGCAGCCAGGTTTCTGAGATTGTACCATTACAGATGTTGTCATTGTAGGCTTTACATAGGACCTCCATGGATTTTGTGGGTAGCTTGGCAATGTCTTCATAATGAATGCCATCAGAGCCAGGAGCAGACTTCTTTGACGTTTTGACGATGTTCTTAATTTCAGCGACAGTAATAAGCTGATCATCTTTAATGTCTGTACCGGCACATGTTGCAACGACCATATCCATGGTAGTCAGACGGGTGGCAGTGTCTTGCGTGCAGATTTGCTTGAGGTATCTGCCAAGGAGTGCTCTTCCTTTCTCTTCATCAGACCTGTTGCATGTCTGGTCTTCATTACGGAAGTGTCTGTTGCCTTTGCGTCTGGGAGCACCTGTCATAATCTTGTGTATGGACCAGAATTTTGCAAGAGATCTTTCCGTGCACACTTCATGCAAAATATTTCAGAGGATGTGTCCTTGGCTTGCTGGGCAACTGATTTGAAGGCTGCTGATGTGGTCTGCATGGTGTATTTACATTCCCGAAGAAGGCCTGGAGTAAAGTCCCTGCATTTCAATGCTTTCGGCCAGATCTTTACAGCATCTTTTAAGCACCCACGCTGGCTCAACCTCATCATTCCACCACACTGGTTGTTGCAGCTGTTTTCTTTTTCCTACATGGTATTGGCTTTTGATTTTCATAAGCTTGCTTACGACCTCATTTTCGATGTGTATTTAAAAAGGTTTGAATTGATCCTATGATGTGTGCTGACACCCTTTTGTAAGAGAATAACACAGGGACAGTGGTGGCTGCCATGATTACCTAGTACATACCAACTACCGGTTTTGTCAGTGCTTCTGACAAGCGTAAAGTTTGTACCGGCTTTAGATAACTTGGTTACACTATGTTGTAGTTGAGGCTCTGAACTGGCACAGATAGCACAGTCATCAGCGAAAAGTCATTCTCTAATGGTGTCTGACTTTACCTTGGTTTTAGCAGTTAGCCTCCTGATATTAAATAGACCTCCATCGGTGCGATAGATGATATCGATACCAGCATCCCCATATCTGAAGGCAACAATCAGCATAACGGAGAATGGCAATTCAGGAAAGACAAGCAAGGAAAGACACTGAAGCAAATCACCAGAGAGATGCGGCTTCTATTCCCTGTCTACACTGCTCAAGAACTTTCAGTGCTAGAATTGGTCTTATCAGCCATCTGCGAACTCGCAAAACCTAACCCAGACACCATTGGATGAAAGGACTGGTCATCATCTCTTGTGGTGGACGAACAGCAACATTAACATGAATGAAAGTAGAAACACCTAAGGATGGTTAAGCAGAAGATAGATTGAAGATAGGAGTCACCGCTACATAAGACTCCCCAGAATAGCAGCATACGGGGCAACCGAGCGTGCCCTAGCTCGGATACCGATCATATGTAAAGCTGCGACGCCTAGCGGCACAAAGGAGACAATGGACAAAAGAAATAAGAACGTTAAATTGAAAGCAGTTGCAGAATGCATTAAAAAAAAATAAAAAGATGCGACTGGTTTGGCCACCTGAGGGAAATGTCATAGCACCAACTGCCTAGGAGGGCCCCGTTAAAGAAAAACAACAAGCAAGGAGCAGCGGGACCACCTCGCAAAAGATGAAAACTAAGAAAATTCTTGAGAAAAAACAACGAAGACCAACTAGAAATAACACATTGAAGAACCTTATATCGAACCGTAACCTTAACTCTTCATTTAGATAAATGAAGAAATGTGGACAGTTTTGGAGGTGGGGTGGGATGAGAAGGACAAGAAGAAGATGATGAAGACGAAGAAGAAAAAGAAAAAGAAAGAAGCAGAAGAAGAAGAAGAAGAAGAAGAAGAAGAAGAAGAAGAAGAAGAAGAAGAAGAAGAAGAAGAAGAAGAAGAAGAAGAAGAAGAAGAAGAAGAAGAAGAAGAAGAAGAAGAAGAAAGAGGAGGAGGAAGAGGAGGAGGAGAAGAAGCATCAGCAGCAGCTGCAGAAGGAGGAGGAGGAGAAGGAGGAGAAGAAGAAGAAGGAGTGGAAGAAGAAGAAGAAGCAGAAGGAGGAGGAGGAGGAGCGACAGCTGCAGCAACATGGAGAAGGATGAGGGGACAGTGACGAGGAGGAAGAATTTGTAAATGCTATACAAAAAGATCAAGTATCACACTACAACCCCCCCCCCCCCCCCCCCCGCCTCCACCCCAATACTTTTTATATGGATCACGATATGAATATTAATTAAGTTCCTTAAAGACACGGTAAAGCCAACAAAAGACCAATTACTTTAAACAATATGATATGCATATTCCAACTTTAACCCACGCACATAAAAATGTATATTACTGACATAAATTAGTTTTCCAACAACAGCAGCTTTTAAGAAGTTATTTTTAAATAAACAAAGATTATCTAAGGATAATGAGGTTTTAACTAGAATCACTCGTGTGACAAGAATTGTTCAGACTATTCTGTTAATCAAAGAGGAAGGTAGGATCGAGGTAATGTCGTCAAGGAACCATTGTAAAGAATACAATATACTATGATTAATAAAGCCTTATATTGTTTGCGCTGTTATTAATAAAGCCTTGAATTGCTTTGCATTGCTCGTGGACGTGTTCTGGATACATGAAAGGACAGATGCATGGAAAGTATATTACCTGGGCTATAGAGAGAGAATAGTAGACAACAAAGAGACAATAACTGCGTACACAATAGAGTTAAGTGGGAGTAAATCAAGACATAAACCAACAAGTTGGCTCAGAGCTAATATACAGCTGACTATAACTTCTTTGAAGGTTAAAAGTAACTGCAGGCTCTGGGAATTGCCAAGAATGTCCCCCTGTATTCCTTTATTGGCTGGGTCGACCAATGCACCAAGGCCATTTGGAGAAACAAAATATCTGACAGTGTGGATTCGAACCAAAGCCCCTAGGGTCGGCAGGCGAGATGCAAATCACTTTGATACCGCGGCTTTCTTAAATGATGATGCTTTATAGTAATTTATCTTAAAGATGTGAGCTCGGAACAAACTGCATATACATTTAATATATGCTAAAACACAATATCGGCCCCCGGACAAACCACTGAGCTGGGGCCCCTACGACAAACACTCATAGGAATGAAATGCAAATGTTCGATAATATTAAACATATTTTATTTTACTGTCACTTCAACAAAACTAGTATTAAAACATAAAGATACACTAGATGACAGTATGAAATTGCTCATCATCATCATGTGCCCTGCCAGCTGGCGTAGGCGCTCATGCGTCTCTACAGATCACGATCCCTGGTTGCCTGGAACAGCTCTCTTGATCATATCCCTCCATGCCATCGTTTTAGCCCATCCAGCATCATCTCTCTTGGTCTGCCTCTACACCTTTTTCCACTGCTCTTTCCAGTTGTCACGATGTTTTCCAACGTCTCTCTTCTCATTATGTAGCCAAAGAACAGTGTTTGTCTCTTTCTTATTGTTGTATATAGAGATCTACTTTCATTAGCCTCTTTCAAGCATTCGTTGATAGTTACTCTAGCCCTCCAAGGTATTCGTAACAATCGTCTCAGAAACCATATCTCTGTTGCTTCCAAATTCTTCTTAATTTATTCAGTGACATTTCACGATTCGCTACCATACAGCAGAACAGGTTCAAAGTAACATTGTAGCACCCTTTTTCTTACATTAAATTTTAGCGATTTATTGCAAAAGATAGTTTTTATTTTCTAAAATGCAGCTTTCGCTAGACTTATTTTGCTTTTAATCTTTGTCACACACTTTCCATCTGATGATACGATTGTTCCCAGATATTTAAATATACTACGAACTTCTTATTATAACAAGCATTTTTTGCCATTCTTTCTTCTTCTTTTGTCAAAATCTGCTTGTGCCGCTAGGCGTCGCAGTCTATCAGATGATCGGCAACCGAGCCAGGGCGCGCTCAGTCACTTCATATGCCGTGATGTTATGAAGTCTCAAGTTGTCCGTGACTCCTTCAATCCATATTCTTCTTGGTCTTCCCCTGCCTCTTGGTGTTTCGATTTTCATGTTGTATGCTCTTGATGCTGGCATTGTTGGTTCCATTCTCATTAGGTGACCAAACCATTTCATTCTTTGCTTCTCAATAAATTTAACGATGGGTATGGTTCCAATAGTTCTTGTAATCACATCGTTTCTCACTCGATCTCTTCTGGTTTTATTCGCAGCCATTCTCAAACATCTCATTTCACAGGTGGTTAGTCTTCTCTCGTGTTCTTTTGTTAATGTCCAAGTCTGACATTGATAACCTAATGTCGGTATAAAGATTATATTTATAATTTGTCTTTTTATCTCAGCGGGGACAGCAGGGTGTTTTAAAATTCGGGCAAGCTGGTATGCGACATTGTAGGCTTTTTGGATTCTTGCTTCGATCTCTCTGTCTATTTTACCATTTTGCCATTCATTTTCACAAAATAGCTTTATTATGGGCTTGAAGTTTATAGTCACCATTATGTATATGCATACATAGAGAGAGAGAGAGAGAGAGAGAGAGAGAGAGAGAGAGAGAGAGAGAGAGAGAGAGAAGGAGACAGAGAGAGAAAGAGAGAGAGAGAGCAAGAGAGAGAGAGTGAGAAGGAAACAGAGAGAGAGTGGGGCAGTATAATTTCGGTTTTTTTTTTATTACGTAAAACAAATTAAACGTCAAATTATTTAGAGCAAGTCACTTGACATACACAGACTGGCATGTAGCCCCTAGGTGACCATGTGTTAAGGCAGCCTTTGGCGTAAAGGGGGTGGGATGAAAGAAGGGGGGAAGGGGTTGAACAGAAAACAATAAGATTTCTTAATGGAGAATCTTATTACTTCTCACAGCTCTTTTAATACATCTTTGTTATGATTTTGCGCTCTTTAATTTTTTAGTAATGGTCTATAGTTGCCAACAATAATTGTGACGACAGAGAGGAAAGGCGCCAGAAGAGCTGCAGGAGTTTCAATGAAAGACAGAATACAAATTCACAAAATCAGATGAATGCTAGGAGAAAAGTCAGTCTTACAGGTCATCAAAGAACAGCGAATGAAGTGGTTTAGACATCTAATAAGAATGCCCTGGTACTATCTGCCACAGGGAGCCAAACTAAAACGTTACAACGGGTAGAGAGCGAGCGGAAGACTTCAGAAAACGTGGAATGATGGCATTAAGAACAGCCTTACAGAAATGAACATAAATCTTAATAGTGCTCTAGACAGAGCTCATCAACGAACGTTACATCTTCCCCCGACACTTCACTGAGGTGGAAGAGAAGAAGAAGCAGTAGTAGAAGAAGAAAGAAGAAGAAGAAGAAGAAGAAGAAGAAGAAGAAGAAGAAGAAGAAGAAGAAGAAGAAGAAGAAGAAGAAGAAGAAGAAGAAGATTCAGTGCTCTTTTTCTTCTCTGCCCACAATATTCTCAACATTCTTTTCCCTAAAAAATCATTTCCGTTCAGTTTAGGTTTTTCACCATTTCACTACTCATTTGTTTATTACACACATCTTTACAGAAAGTGTTTCCTCTGTGCACACATTTTCTTTAACGCAGGAAATGCATAGATTGGGGAAGTCAACAAAATGTGACATAAATATGGACAAAAAAGAAATACAATTTATAAAAGGAGTCAATTGTAGACGATGATTAGGAAACTAATAACTGATTTGTATGCTGTCTAGTGCGCCCCATCTTTCTACTTCTTTCTATGAGAGCCCCTTAATACGTATCTTATTGCTTATTACACAAATAATATTTTTAACAGTTTCATAAAAACCATATTTCCACTGATCACAGGTTCTTTGCCAGTTCACAATTCACTGTCTAAAATTCTTATCATTTTAAAAATTGTGTGAATTCTTGTCCATAGTTTTGTCATCAATTTGCCCCGAAATCATATATCGATTGCTTCCATTTCCTTCTCCGCTTCACTACTTCTTGTCCAAAATGTATCTCTATTTAGAAAAAACAGACCACACACATGTTTCTAGAAACAGTTAATAGCTCACATAAATTAACAATCTCTACTTACGAGTACAGGAATCTTTCGATGTTAATTTCTTCGACTCACACTGTTATTCTTGGTAAATCCACCGACTACAGATATTTAACAAAACATACGCACAATATCCGTTATTCCACTGTGTCACTGACTGACTACGACTACTAAAGAAGAATTAAGAAATGAATGCAGACCAAATGTGTCGCGACTCTTGCGTGTATTTTTTTCTAGCACATATATTCTAACGACACCGTCCTACTGCATGCACTCAGTGTCAACGATCTGTGTCACTTGGCAGAGAAACGGCATAGTTGTCAAACCGGTTTAGCTAAAAGGCACTCAACAACTCTGACTTCAGGTGTAGCGGATGAGAACCTGTTGTTCTGTTAAGCACCACTGCTGTTGTTGAATATCGCATTCCTTGGAGCTGAACTGTGTTTGTTTGTTTGATAGGAAAGGCTAGCTTTCTTGGCACGTGTTAGGGGTTGCAGTTATCAGAGCGGAACACTGCCTTTTAAATGTGTGCGTGTTTTCACAAAGAAGGCTGAGAGCCGTTGTGGTGTAGTGGCTAGACGCTCTCCCGCTGATCAAAATAGTGGGTTCAAATCCGAACAGAGCAGGGCTTTCTTTTTTAAACAGCTCCCGACCAGTATCGATTTATTTATGAAATAAAGGTCCAGCACTATATGCCTAAGGGAGTTGTCATGGTGTGGCAGCTAGACGCCCGCCTGCGGATCGGAAGGTCGTAGGTTCGGATTCTGGTGGGGCCGAAATTAAAAAAAAAAAGATCTTGCCTCCCAGGTCGACCCAGCCTTGAGTGGGTACCAGGTAAGTCCTTGGAAGTAAAGGCGGCCTGCGTAATACTGACCACATCACTCACCAAGTGCCGATTGTTCTATAAAATATAGGTCTAGTCCTTTATGCCCAATTACTCCTAAAAGCTTGGCAGAGGGTCCTTCTCTTTTACAAAGGAGGTTAACTGCAGCCAACCGACTGCTGCCTTCGGGAAATATTATGTAGAGTTAAAAGTTAGTTCCGAATCCTGAAGTATTGGAAAGAGCTAGTATTACAAGTCTTCTCAATGCTCAGTCTACGAAGGCTCAGGTGGCTCGGGCACACCTGAAAAATGGAGAACGGCAGAGTCCTTAGAGACATCCTCTATAGATGCCAGCTAAGTGATTTTGTGTATTTCTGTAGTAATGTTTGATTTGTATGTGCTTATGAAGGAGCCGTAGCCGCAACGTTCACCTTTTGTTTGTATTTGTTATATTGTGAAGCTTGCTAATATACTTTTTGTTCGGTTTTATATCTTTTCTTGATATTGTCGGGAAAGACTGAAAGGTGCCAATCACAAGACGTTGCCGAACGAACCCCAACACCTGTTGGCTATTTGGTTTTACTGTGAAATTTTACGTTATCCCTAAATGGCCAATATGCCCCAAGACGAGGAAACGTGTCCTTTACTTTTACTTCCAAGAAAGTATTCTGATATTTATTGCAAGATCGGTCGACAGGAGTACTGAGAAAATCTACCGCACGGGACTGGGTGTAGTCGTTGTAAGTGCCAACTCAGCTATTATTCTAGAAAGAAACATCCCGGTACTCACCACACATTATCTAAAAGGGTGCTGGTACTATGTTCAGTAGTTCGCCATTGCTTGTGAACGGTCGGCTATCGATACCACTGTCGAAATAAACGAGAGAGGTCTGCTGAAAAATCGCCTGCAGCTGAAACTGAACCTGGTATCTCAGAATTACGAAAAGCCTGAGCTACAGACGCCGAGAGGTCACAATATTTGCGCAACCCCTGTCCGAAAACTGCTAGAACAGGTTAATACTGCCGTGAACCATAGTAATGTCGAATCTTATCTTTTTGTTTTAGATTAAAATACCGATTTTTTTATATTTATTAAATGAGCTATGAGTTATGATTTTGGTTATCTTCACGACACTCCGGGCACGTCCATAGGTGCTCAAATCCCCCCTTTAGCACATATCACATACATCAGCGTCCTGCGGTTGCTAGTCCTAGTCCTATATTGGTTGACAAGACTTCTCGTGCGTCCGGTGTGCTTCTCGTGCCTGGTTGTGCCGATTTTTACTCTCAATTCTTGCACTCGTAGCAAAGATGTGGAAGTGTTGCTCCCAAAATCCTCCGAACTTCCTACCTCTCTAATGGTGTTAACAATGTCGGCATGATCCATGAACTGGCACTCTGTACTAAGGCAGAGCCAGCTAATCTGTCGGCTCTTTCATTGCCAACAACACCCGCATGCCCCGGTAAAAGACGAAGGTAACTCCACGCACAGTGGAGTTTAAAAAAAAAATAGCTACTCGAGTCGACTGATCCTAAAATACACATCAAAATACTTCCTTGTCAAAATGGTAATTGTGGCGGCCCAGAAACCCGAGCTTCAATTTAAAAAGATCATCAATACTATACAGCTGGCAATGATTCAAGGGCACTTGCTAGACATTCGCGGGCCAGATTTAGCCCGCAGGCCGCCAGTTGAATAGCCTTAGTGTGTGTGTGTGTGCGTGTGTGTGAGGGTGTGTGTGTGTGTGTATATATATATATATAAAGGAATCTTTTCCAGGTCTTCAGGCGTATTGGGCATATAGGGATAGACCATATATGTTATAGACCAATCGGCACTCGATGGGTGATGTGGTCAACATGCGACCAGCCGCCTTTACTTCCCAGCACTTTCCCTGATATCCATTTAAAGCTAGGTCAACTCGGGAGCCATTGTCATTTTTTTGAAGAAAAAAAGTCTGACTACGTCAGAAGTGGAAGAACAATCAATTTCTCCCAATGTGAGTCTATTAGATCTAACGGTCTCTCAGAAACAATCCTACAAGGCTCAGTATAGGGGAGGAGGAGAAGAGGCAGACAAAACTTGACTGTCTCCTCGCCTCCCATGCAGATGCACTTTGATTTCGAATGATGGTCAGTTATAGAGTTTCACAGCATTACCACAGACAAGGAAGAAAAGGAGCACTGATATCCTAAAAGTTCTGAATATTAAAGACGTTTGGCTAATACACAGCATTTTGTCTCAGTTGCTGAAATGTCTTGGCCATATCAAGTGCCACGTCGGCTGGGAAAAAAAAACACACAGCAGAAGGTATGGTTCCAGAAAGGAAGGGGGTAAGGGGGGGGGCCAGACAGCCAGCCAGCCCGAAGATGAGCACAGGATATAAGTGACTCCTTGGGTATGAAAGTACACGAAAGCTGACAAGAGACCGAATTTTTTTTTTAAGGTAGACAGTTATATAAGCGACCCTCTGCTACATGATGATGATGATAATAATGATGATCAGTCAGGTCGTTGTAGGGGCGACGCTGGTGTATGTAATATCCTAAGTGCCTTCCCCAGGTAATAGTGAGGATTTACTGCTGGGGTGACCGTTAATAAACCCTCACATAGCCTAATGCTTCAGGTCAAAAAAGACGCTAGGCACGGCCACTTTTTTTTTTTAGCCGTGGCAAATTTTTGTGCTTCTGCCAGACGGTGGCCGTTGCATTTTTGCTTCATTTGAAGACTGGAAGGATATAATTTCGTTGCCCAGCTTCTGAGTTGAGTGCATGGCGTGACACTGTGGGCTGCAGATTTCATTTGAACTGTGATAAACATTTTGTGAGTTTTTCGTTGACATGGGGTGATCCGTTTGCTATAAAGCTGAAACTAAGCGTAAGGTTACAGGATTACCAGATTACCAGAATAATGATGATGAACAGTTAGTTCTACTGTCACCTCGTTTTTTGATAAATGATTACTCCCAAACTTCCTGTCAATGGTTATCTCCCCGTTGACAACTAAATTGTGTACGCTTCATCGAGTTATTTTATGTTAGTTAACGTAACAGTTGTTGTTTTATTCCCGGAACTTGTTAAATAATAAAACACTGTCTAAGTAAGTTTAATGTACATTATAATACGTCAACTTGTTCTGATGCATATAAAAAATTATCAGATTCTTTAATTTTATTTTAATAAATTTATCTTGTTATCGAAGGTAGCGTAACGCCGTAATTTGCCGTAAAGTAAAGTAACAAAACCCAGGACACTACTTAGACAGTTAGACACGGACTTCAGTGAGCTGAGTCGGTTTAAAATGAAATGAAATTGTTATTTAATTATTACTTTCGTTCATTAGTAATTAATTAGGTGATAATAACCTGGATACAGAACTTGGTTGACTGGACAGGCTTTAGGTACGCAGTCATGATCTGTGTTACATCTGACTGACCGTCAATGGTGGAGGGAGCTCACCTATCTGACAGTACAGTCTACCTCAAATCAAACTGGTGACCCAACGACACGCACTGTTACAGGATGATGATGATGACTAGTTAATTTATTTCCTAAACCTTCTCTTCTAAAAATGCTACTGTCCTTACCCACTAAGGGCTGCAGGTTACACCAGGCTGCTCTAACCATTCCAGGTGTCACAATTCTTTAACGTTTATTGAGGTTGGTCTGCCGTCCATAGGGAGATTTTGTTTGTATTAAAAACAAAATCTCACTCTTGGGTTATGACCTTCAGATAACATTTTGCAATATTAGAGTCCAGGTTGCAGTGTGGAGGGGGAACACCCAGCAGACAGACTGATGTTACTGAAACATAGAAAAATAAGACCTACAGACACACAGAGAATTGAACTCGAGAGTGAAGGTAAAAAAGATGGGGAGAGCTGCTTGTGGTAGCGAAGGATAGAACAACTTGGCGTGAGCTGGTTGAGGGGCTATGTTCCACTGGGGGTTTAAAAGGCAGAAGAATGACGTTTCTGTAATGTTTTTAAATGTTCTTCTTCCTTACTTTCTCTTTTACCACTACAGGTGTCGAGGGAGATATAAGGTCCTGCTTCGTGCTCTTCTGGCTGCTTCGACCATAGACACATTGTGGTACTGTAGAGTTTCTCTGATGTTATCTTTCCATTATGTTCTTGGTCTACCTCTTGCTTTGTTGTGAGTGAGGTCTGGGACTGGTAGCATAAGGTGGGAATGAATATACTTTGTATGAGATGTTTGACCTCTGTACTAAATGTTCCATGATGTTGTTCTATGGCACCAAATTCATTAGGAAGGAGAATATCAAATGGTGTGGTCAGAATGCAGCATCGACAGCTACCAGTGCAGCTGCTACATCTAAAACATTGGTCTCCAACGTTTTTAAGGTCGGGCCCACAAAATACTCCCCCCCCCCCCCCCGCCCCTTCTGTCCCCCCCCTTTTTTTTGCAAGACCTCCATGCCTCCATTAAGCAAATGGCAAAACACCTCAACCCCCCCCTCCCCCCCACCACCACCACCACCACCACTCCCCCCCATCTAACAAAATATGATTAAAAAGAGTATGATGTTTTGATCAGAATGTGTTAATCTATAATTAAATGCATGTTTTAACATAATAATTCAATTTTTAACAATAGATAAACAAACTGCAAATGAAAACAAAAATGTCCTTGTCGTTGTGTTGATTAAATAGGTTAAGAAAATATTTTATATATAAACTAAAACAAAATATAAGTATAACGGATTATTACAAGTAGTACAGACAAGAGCTGCAGGAGTTTCAAGGAAAGACAGAATACGCAATCATGAAATCAGACGAATGCTAGGAAAAGCCAGTCTTACAGGTCATCAAAGAACAACAAATGAAGTGGTTTGGACACCTAACAAGAATGCCCTGGTACTATCCGCCACAGCGAGCCACACTAAAATGTTACGAGTATAGAGCGAGTGGAAGACCTCGGAAAAGATGGAGTGATGTCATTAAGAACAGCCTTACAGAAATGAACATCAGTCTTAATAGTGCTCTTGACAGAGCCCATCAACGAACATTACATCTCCCCCCGACACTTCGATGAGGTACAAGGTGGAAGAGAAGAAGAAGAAGAAGTACAGATACAGTCGTTTTCAAAATTGCACGATGCCCCCCTTGTCCCCTCTCCGCCCAATCCATGTGGTCCTACCTGCCAGTTTGGAAACCACTTGTCTGAAAAGATCTAATGTGAAGGCAAGATGATGCCAAGAAAGAAGATAGATTGATGATATTAAAGACATCATACATCCACATGGAATCACAGTGCCCATTGCTACCATCGAGTACTGGACTGCAGTCTTTTTCTCCTCATGATGAGGGGGCTGCATGGTCTCGGGGCATAGTGTCCACCTTGAGTGTTAGAGGTCCTGGGGTTCAGGCCCCGGTGGAGGCTACAATTTTTTCAAGTGGACTTCTAGTCATTTCCCCTGGTCTCTGGGTAGTGAGATTGGACGCCCGTGTGTATTGTTGTGCACCTAAAAAAAAAAACAACCTTGGCAGTTGGAAATTGAAAGAGTAACCCGGCACTCCCTGGGCAAAATTTGGAGTTAAAAATCTACCCAAAATATTTCATGATCCTCGCTGGTGTTACGGAGCCTGTGCACTGCGCTGAGCTACTTGGGACTCAGACTTGAGTTAGAAGTAGAACCGAGCACTTATGGGATACTACTTTTGTGCCATGATGTTGATCCGTTGTTTAAAATTCAAACCTTCTCATGATGTTAGTAACAGAAGTGGAAGTTGATGATAATACATTTAGTAATTGGCTCATTCAGTACATACTAGTTATAAATAAGATTTGAATAAGAATTCTTACTGCTTTTTTGTGTTATATTCTGTATGTTCTATTGGAATTCCTAGCATTACATAAATAGACACTTTTGAGCTGAAATGCTATAAAAAGATTCTCAAAATACCATGGACCAAGAATCAAAAAGATGTTGACATCCTAAAGGATCTGAACATCAAGGGAAATTGGCTCATAAACAGCATCATATCTTAAAAACTTCTTCTTCTTCTTTCGTTTGCTTGAAATAAATGATCTATATCTGCAATATTGTCTCTAGTATGAACTTCACTGTCTTTTGTAATTCACTCAGTGACCCATAGAATTTGATTTGCACCGATGTTTCTTTTGGCCAAAAGTTTTGCTTCCTATAGCGTTTGTGCATGGCATCCTGATTTTTACGGTGCGCCTCCTGGCTGGTTGCCTCTTTCTTCAGCGCCTAATTTTTCTTTAAAACTGAAATATTTTGGCTGTATCAAGTGCCCCGGTGGATTGGAAAGAACATCAGCAGAGGGCTTTGTGCCAGGAAAGAGTGGCAGGAGTGAGCAATACGAAGATGGGCAAAGGTTAAAAGTGACCAGCTGGGTAGGAAAGTGCACCAGGTGTTAGAGCTGGTTAGAGTCTCAGGCTGGCTGTGGTGAGAGTGACGTTCTGTATAGGAACTGCTGCGTAATGATGGCCATGGCCATTGAGTTAACCGTTTGTGTCAATTCTTCAGCACCAAAAAAAAAAAAATGATTGACACATTCAGTTTCTAGGCAATAAAAGAATCTGCTGCCTGTGATTGTGGAGCAGAAAGACAGACCCCTGAGCACTGCCCTAACTTCTCCCAGCAAAGACTGGGTCTGGCCCAAGGGAGCTACGTTGCAAGAGAAGCTATAGGGGAACGGTGGCAACCTTAAACGCACAATTCTATTTATGACCCATAGAGGACTCAATGTTTAGCATGACTGATGTCGAATGCAGAAGAAGAAGTTTCTGGGTAGCCTTTATTGAGATTTCTCTGTACCCAGTTTGCGGTTCCCCAGTCTACCCTATAGTGGACAGGCACCATGCAAACCTTGCAAGAACAGCATGCTCAAGGCGACAAAAACGAATGGTCACCAGCCCGCTTCTACATAGCACAACTACAGTACATGCTGCCCCCACAAAAATACAATTTGTTATGCATTGGAAACACACACAAAATAACAGCCTTTGACAAAGGAACAGAATAATCTGAGATAAAATCACAACCAGTGAAAAATAACACAACTGATAGTTACCATATTGAAAACTCAAGTCTGGATATGATGATGCATGCTACACATACACATATATGTATGTATATATTTTTTGTTTTGTTTAACCATTTAAATCTTCTTGCTTGTCAACAGCTGTCAAGATCGGCTAACATCAAACATCTTCTGCAACAATGAGTGATGATTCTGATGATGATGTTCCTGATTTAGTCCCAGCTGTCACCGCTAAAGTTCCTGTCACCATCATTACTGGATTTTTAGGTATTTTAAAAACTTTAAGCCATAATTTGATGCTCCTAGATACAATCCCCACATTCCCCTAGTGGATTCCGAGACTCCATTTTTGGAGAGAAAGAATATACTCACTGCTTCCTTAACAAGCCAAGCATGTCGTAACAGTTGAAATAAGCCAGTAAAACGAATGTACACACAAAACTCAGGCCCTGGCACAAAGCCAAAGTCCTAATGGACGAACATTTTGCAGCTGTTGTACACAGAAGAAGAAGAAGAGTACTAATTAGGGATTTTCCTTCGAATTCATCGTGCATCTGTATGAGAGGCGAGGAATTAGCAGCCTGCATAATATGAATTAGATCTGTAAAACGGCTGTTTATACAAAGCTCAAGTTCTGGATCAAGACTTTTAAGTCCAGAAGTGGAAAAAAAACAACCAGAATTTTCCACCAGAGTTTTGGGACTGAACCTCGAGAGACAGGGGGTAAGAAGTGTTGGTGTTGTAGGTATGGGTTTTCCCCTCTTACTTCACCCTAGGTCTAGTGAATATCTGTTCACGAAAGGAGCGTCCATTGCAGTGTCAGCCTCTTGACCTAGCAAAACCTCTCTTACCTCAAGACCATTGTGCGTGGCGAAGGGTCACAGCCTCCCCGAGGTAGTCCTGGTACTGGGGGTGCGAATCCCCAGGCAAAACACAATAGATCTAGAGGAGCAAACCTCGATAATAAACCAGGTGCACCACACTGTACTGCCCCTTGTGGGAGGCAAGGAACCGGAGGTGTGCTGAACAGTCTTAGGAATGGAAACAAGTATGCTAACCCCCCTGAATACCGGAAACTATCGTGAAGGCACAGGGACTCAGGACGTGACGATCCAGTTGCCCCAACTACTCATGCTTAGGCCATGCTTAGAGCCACGAAGAGCTCAGCGAAACCAGCAGGCAATCTTGTGGCGGGGAATGAGCACACTGTGAGCCCCACCTTAGCTACGTGTTAAAGGGGAAGGCAGAAACGCAACCCATATTTCCTTCAGAACTGGTACAGAACATTTCTAGCTGCTGCCCGGGTAGGTAGGTAATCCACAGACACCCCAGCACCACAATGCCATGAATATGTCCACCAGAGTTTACAGCTGGTAAATGCGAAGAAGAAGAAGAATGTATAAGTTAAAAACTAAGCCATAGTTTAATGCTCTTAGACACAGTTTTCTTAGCTGTACATTATAAACTGGAAACCATGATAGCACAGTCAGCTGTGTACATAGAGGAGTTGAATGGCTACGGACCATGAAGCAGAACAAGAATGACTTGATGTGAGTTGGTTGATGGCCTATGCTCCACTGGGGGATAAAGTGAAGAGGAAGAAGTAAAGGTGGTTGTAAAGATGTTCACCTCATCACCCACTCAATGCCTACTGGTGTATAAATATGAAGCTGGCACTTCATGTCCAGTTTGCTTTTAGTCATGAAAAAAGTTCCTTCAGTTACACACAGTGTGAGTGGAGTAGATTTGAGTCAAGAATTGACATCACAGCGCTCAGGGCATTCCTATGCATGCTCTGTCCTCATCTTCAGCAGCCAGCACAGAGTTTCAATACTGATGGTACCGGTCACAATCTGGTAAATTACTGTGAATGAGTGCTTAATAGGAACATGAACATTTTCAAAAGAAATAATTTAATTTGGACAGTGAGAATTTATGGCAATTCTTACTGTCCATAAGTGTTGGAAATATGCTGCTAATTGAGCCTTTCTCAGCATGAGGTCAGTTATAAGCCAGTGCTTTATTAGGGATTAAAAGCAGAAAAAGAAGAAGAAGGCTATAAAGTTTACCTTCATATATTTTGTACCACATCACCATGAATTTGGTTTACGAGCTTGTCCCCTGGCTGCCATCTACCTATTTAATGACTTTATCTCCCTTGGTGGGTTCCAGAGCCCCAGTGTGGGGACAAAAAATAATGAACCCAATCTTAAGCATTTCATAAAGGCATATATTTATTCATTATTTCCTATGAATTTGGGAACTCATATGCCTGAGAGGCAGGGAACCACTAGTTGACATACAGATAGATTTTAAAATGGATATGTATGCAGAATTCAAGTTCTGGAACAGAACTAAAGTTCAGAAGTGTACGAATAGCCAGAACTTTCCGCTAGAGTTTACAGCCAATGTGTCAGTAAGGAAGTGTATCAGACACTTAAACCGTGGCTCCATCTATTTTGGAAACAGATTCAAATGTATTGTTGATTTCATGTTAAAAATTTTTTTTTTTTTTAATGAATTCTTGCAGGAGCTGGGAAGACCACCCTTTTGAATTACATTCTTAACGAGCAGCATGGAAAGAGAATTGCTGTGATACTTAATGAGTTTGGTGAAGGTTTGTTACAGAGGTTTACATTTTTACTTCTTCTTCTTCTTCAGCATTCCGAGCCCTTGAGGTTAATTGCTGCAGATATCACCCGCCTTCATTCATCTCTCTGGTTGGCTTTCTCTTTCCAGTTGGTTACACCAAGTGTTTGCAGGTCTGTCTAGATGTTATCTTTCCATCGTCTTATTGGTCTATCTGTCATCTGACATTCTTTCAATATGCCCCAACCATTTCAGTCTATTAGCTGTCATGATGAAAGTGATCAGTAGTGATTTAAACAGATTATCTTCTTCTTCTTCTTCTTCTTCTTCTTCTTCTTCTTCATTCACGGGCTCTAAATTCTGGCGGAAGGTCCCGGTAGATTGTCCATTTGGACTTTTGGCTTTTACCTGGACCTGAGTTTTGCATGTACAACCCCTTTACTGGCTTTAGCAGTTCCCTGGCCTACGGGCAGATGTACTCCGACTTCAAGGGAATAAACAGATTATGAATTTTATTGCTGCTTCCCACTCCCTGCTCACCGATGTTTGCATCTTTGATGGGTCCAAAGATTCGTCGTAAGACTCTTTTCGAAAACCTCTAAAAGGTTTCATCTATTTTAGTTTTTTTTTTACTTAACCATTCCTAAATGACCAACCAAATCTTTCTCTACTGGTGAAGCAGTACCTCACAAAGCAAAATGTAACTGCACATTAACACCATCTTCTACATTCTCCTGACCTGGTACCAGCTGATTTTTGTTTTTGTTCCTTTACCTAAAGTTGACACTGAAAGGGCAGCGTCAGGAATCCTGGGGACGTTGCCGCCATTGCAACAAAGAAGTTTAAAGAGGTGTCAAAAGAAAGCTTTCAGAAGAATTTAAGACCACCAGCGGTGTTAGACAAGGTGATATTCTCTCACCTTACCTCTTCATTCTTATGATGGATGATGTCATCAAGACCTGTAAGGAGAAGACAAAGAAGTACTCTGTAGGGTACTGGAAGATGAGACCAATCTGTATATCAGAGCTGGCTTTTGCAGACGATGTGGCCCTGATAGCTAAATCAGAGGCACACCTTCAGTCCAACTTACTTGTCTGGAAGGAAGAGCTTGAAAAGAAAGGGATGACCATCAGTGTCTCCAAAACTAAAACCATGGTGATCTCAAGAGAGGAGAAGAAACACCAGATCATGATGGGTCAGTATGCGTTGGAGCAGGTTAACCAGTTCAAATACCTTGGAGTTGTATTAGACCAAAATGGAGGCATTAAGACTGAGCTGGCTACACGAAAAGCAGCTGCTGGGAGACTCTTCCAGGCCATAAACCGAGGGTTTCTTAGCAAAAGAGAAATTGGCAAGAGGACGAAAATGGCTGTTTACCGCTCTACCTATGTACCAGTCCTGACCTATGGGTGTGAGTCATGGGCAATGACAACAGCTCACAGAAGTCAGCTGCAGGCCTCGGAAATGAGATACCTGAGAAAGGTGGTCCAAGTGACAAGAAGGGACAAAGTCCGCAATCAGACAATACGTCAAGATCTTGATACCCAGTCCTTACCAACCCGAGTGGATCAGTCACAGTTACGATGGTTTGGACATGTGTGCAGAATGGGAGAAAATCGGCCACCATGGCAAGCATGGGAGGCTAAGAACCAGGGAACCAGACCTCCGGGACGACCCAGGGTGCGCTGGGAAGACAACATCCGACAGTCCCTGACTGACAGAGGACTGGAATGGAACAAAGCCAGAAAGAAAACTGCTGATAGAGACGTCTGGCGATCTCTCTGGCAAACCTCTACACCCCAAGGTAGAAGAGGAGCGACTAAGTAAGTAAGTAAGTAAGTAAGTCAAAAGAAAGGGCTTCAGGAATGTGCCCAACAACAGTATGCCTGTTGGCAAAAGTTTAGTTGCAGAAGAGAACTATTTTGAAGGAAATGTACAAAGTCCAGAAACTGTTTGAGGCTATCTGGTAGATATGGTGTATATTTTTTTGCAGAGTTTAACATTTTTAGTTGATAGATTTTGTAAATGTTTATCGAAGAGTTTAGTAAATCTGATACAGAAATTTATCAAAAATTTTGGGAAGAGTTTAGCTAAGTGCATAATAGGTTTTCTAACAGGTTATTGAGAAGTTTAATAAATATACGCAGTTAATTTAGTAAAAATTTTTTTTACAAATGTCCGTCGTAATTTTTTCTTATTTGGTAAAGTGCTAATTGATGAGTTTAACCAGTTTAAAGATTGTATACTTTTTTTTCTTCTGAAGATTGAAATCAGTTCAGCAGTTTCTTTCGAAGGCGGAGTGCATTCGCCTAAGAGGCAAGGAACCAACAGTCTGCATACAAATGAGTCAAATCTATAAAATGGAGGTACATGCAACACTTAGTTTCTGGAACGGGACTAGAGTCCAGAAGTGAACAAACAACCAGAACTTTCCACTGGAGTTTACAGCGGGTGAACACGAAGAAGAATGAGGAGTATTCAGCAGTATCTGAGGCAGATATTGTGACCCCTGTGTCATCAGTTCTTCATTTAAAATATATCAGTTCATAATTCATAATTCTCACTGTCTCTTTGACATTATTTGTGTGTGGTTTCTGTTTTCAGGAGATTCGGTTGAGAAGTCAATGTCTGTTGGAGAGAAGGGGGAATTATTTGAGGAGTGGTTGGAGCTGAGAAATGGGTGCTTGTGTTGTTCTGTGAAGTAAGTCGATTTGTTTTCATATTTTCATGTGGTCTGTCATTTGTCACTCTTCTTCACATTACTACCTGTTGACTGCTTGCCTCTCAGACAGAAGCACTCGGACTTTGAAGGAAGCTCCATATTAGTCGTCTCTTTGGGTTGCCACGTTAGCGTAGTTGATAGGAGACTCGCTTTCAAATCCAGCTGCAACTCGCTGCAGCCCACGGCGGTTCCTGAGGTTCACCCAGCCTCTAGGAAATGGGTACCAGAGTTAACACTCTGGGGTAAATGGAGGAACGTCGCTGTAGCTACGGAGTTGAGTCGGATGGCGACACACGTGGACAGTTTCTTATCAGCTATCCCTACTGGTGGCAGAGCACTATGGTTTATAACCATGAGCAATGATGCTGGTTCACATCTCCCGACTCTTACCTTTTTATCTTACAATATACTTTTGGGTAGGCAGGTCAATTTATGTTTTCCCCACAGTGTGGCTCTGGAACCTGTTCAGAGAGTATATGATTCAATCTGTAATCAATCAGTTCACAGCTTATTCAGTTCAGAACAACTTACAGTATGTAGGTAACACTATCCCTTGATTTCCCACTGTAGCGTATTGTGATCTTTCAAGTTGAATAAAGAGAGAGAAGATGCTGGACAGTCTGACATCATGGCATGGAGGATCATTTGTGTCCAGAATAAATGACAGTACATGAGAAAGAAGGCTGTGGATAGATTTGACTAGCAATGCCCTACGGCATAGACTTTAACAAGAAGAAAGAATGCAGATTGTTGTCAGAGCACACTGATTGTGAGATTTGAGGTTTTGAACAAAGGATCGACATCATGACACACGGGTAGTAACCCAAAAGTGCTGCGCTCTTTTTCTAACTCAAGTCTGAGTCAGAAAAAGCTCAGCACTGTGCACAGGCTCTGTAGCAACAGCGAGGATACTGAAATAATTTGTGTAGATTTTTAACTAAAAATTTTGCCCGGGTAGCGCCGTTAGGCAACTCTTTTCGATTTCCAGCTGCCAAGAGAGTTTACGTGTGCAACAATGCACACGGAGGTCCAATCTCACTACTCAGAGACCAGGAGGAATTACTAGGAGTCCATGTGGAAAAATCCCAGCCTTTACCGGGGAGTGAACCAGGAACCTATAGCACTCAAGGCGGACACCATGCCTCAGGACCAAGAAGCCCCCCTTAGAAATATTCATGAAATCAGATGCATTGAACCAGTGACCATTTTCAGAAAATGAGCAATAACACAATTTATACTGGCAGCAATATTATTACTCCAAAATAAGCCAACTCTTAAAACAAATTGGCCTCCCATAACAATAAGGTACTTTTGTTTCTGGTCTGTCAGAGACAACGGAGTTAAAGCTATTGAGAATTTGATGCAAAAGAAAGGCAAGTTTGACTACATACTTCTGGAGACCACCGGCCTGGCAGATCCAGGGCCTATTGCCTCCATATTTTGGCTTGATGAAGAACTGTGTAGTGATGTGTATTTAGATGGTGAGTATAATGCTTTTCAGGGCATTTCATTTTGATGTTTATCAATAGCAGAAATATCAATACAATCTTACCTTTCTCCCTCCGTCTTTTTTTCTTTCACTCTTGTTTATTTTTTCCATTTCTTCTTTTCTTATCTTCTTTCTGCCCCTTCAGCTGTCTATTGTTTATCATCCTTGGTTTTTTCCCCTCTTCAGCTCTCTCTTATTTTCCATCCTTCCTTTTTTCCCCATTGTTGCTTCCATTCTCTTCTTGAAAAAAATCTTTGTTACATCTCTTCCTTGTTCCTCTTTTTTTGCCAGCTTCTCTTTCTTTCTTCCTTTCTTTTTTCACTGATTCCTTATTTTTCTCTTCCTAATTGATTCCTTATTTTTCTCTTTCTTAATGATTCCTTTTTTTTCTCTTTCTTATTGATTCCTTATTTTTTTCTTCTTTATTGATTCCTTATTTTTATCTACTTTAACTTCACTCCTGCCTCCCTCCTTTCTCTCTTTACCCTATTTTACCCCTACCTTTGCCTTTTTCTGTCCCACCTTCTTTTTTCTTACTCTCTATTATCTCCCCCTCCTTTCCAAACACTCTTTATTTCTTCCTTCATCAAAACTTTATTTTTAGCACTTGGATGTAACAGTAACCTTGTGTATGTGCGTGTGTGTATTCATAGATGCATGCGCACGCTGGTTTTGTTTATATACATGTGTTTTTTCTCTTTCTTCATTTTGTATTTTGCTTTCTTTTCTTTTCCTTTATTCCTACATTGCTTCATTTTCGTCTCTCTCCCTTTACTTTGTTTCTTCTTTCCTTCCTTCCTCCCTTTCTCATTATATACAAGCTAGTACATTAAGACATAACTCCATTGCACCCTGGAATCCCTGAAAATGGACTTCAGCCAAAATCACCAAAATTGCACTAAGGTTTGAAGTCTGACTAAGGTTATTTTAGTGTAGTGCCAATGATATATTCCTGTATGAAGCTATTCTCTTCCACTTTGTTTTTCTTTGCTGACTGATTTATTGTGAGAGTTAATGTACATATTCTATAGTCTTATTCTTCTTCTTCATGTTCACCTGCTGTAAACTGCAGCGGAAAGTTCTAGTTGTTTGTCCACCTCAGGATATTTGTCTTGTTTCGGAACCCGAGTCTTGCGTGCGTATCCGTTTAACAGATCTGACTTAATTGTGTGCAGATTTTTGGTGTCTGACATCGAAGGAGGTCTCCCAGTTAGCCGACTCTTATGACATGCTTGTCTGGGAGGCAGTGGGCCTGTTCTTGTTTTCCCCACAATGGGGCTCTGGAACCCACATAGGGAATATTCTGTAGTAAAGCTGACTTTTGCCGCTGCCCTTCTTTCTGTAACTGACTTCTTTGTGTCAGCACTTGCTATGGGTCAAGCATTGTTGCGGTTTGGATGAGTGAGTTCTTCTTTTTCTGCATTCATCCTTAAAAGCGCAGTGGCATACTGTGTTGTGGTTCACAGCTAAGCTACGATTCTGCACCGTATGGACCATGTACATCTTATTTGAGCAAACTCCTGATTAGTGGTTTGTTTATTCGTTTGTTCGGTTAGGCTAACATTTTGTTTGCTGGCAGTGGGTCCCCTCTCCCCACTCTCCAGAAAATGGGGGCCTGGGACCCGCAAGGGAAACATAAGAAAGTGAGGATCAAGAAGTGTTGTATGATAACAGTACTTTTTTCTGCTGTTAATTAAACATTTGTTTCTACCCAGGTGTCATTGTAATGGTTGATGCCAAGTTCTGCACCCAGGTAGCTATTCAACATGTTTTGTGATCTGTTTTAAACTTCTGATGCTTTGAGGGGGATGTAATGGTAATTTTGTTATCCTAAAAATGATAATTTTATTATCTTAAAATGATAATTTTATAATCTTAAATGATATTTTTAATATCTTAAAATTATAATTTTATTATCCTAAAATTATAATTTTATTATCTTAAAATTATAATTTTATAATCTTAAATAATATTTTTAATATCTTAAAATTATAATTTTATTATCCTAAAATGATAATTTTATTACCCTAAAATGATAATTTTATTATCCTAACACTTTTGGAAGTGTGACGTTGATTGAAATTGATATTTACTGAGATGTATATCATTTTCATGTCTGGACCACTGCTGGTATTACAGAAAGGAGATGGCGATATATTGAATTCAGAGGACAAGAGACCAAGATCTGTGGAGGTGTGTGAACATTTACGCCAGCCGACAGGGCACGTGATGGTGACTAGGAACTGTTGTTGTTTTCATTTTTTTCTTCTTTCTTTTTAGGTGTTTAACAGTAATGTATCTTGTCCTTTGTTACAGCATTTGTTGGAAGAAAAAGCAGATGGGTCTGTCAATGAAGCTCAGAGGTAATTTGTTCTTGTCTCTGCCAGTTTTTATTCCAGTGCCCTGTTTTGGGGCAATAATGAATCGACCCACTTTAAAGAAAGCTCCCAATTAGTCAACTTTTACAACATGCTTTTGCATAGTCAGTGGCACTATTCTTGTTTTCCCAAAAATGGGGCCCTGGAACCCACATGTGGGGAAAATATGATTTAAAAAAAAAAAAGGACCCCCCAAAAAAACTCAAAAAACCTCAAGCACAATTGACAATAACTGTTATCACATTAATTAAATTTTTACCCCCCAGCCCCCCAAATGGGGCCCTGGAACCCACATGGGAGCTTTGTTCCTGTCTGTAATTGTGCATCTATCAATCCTGCAATCTTAAGCTGGTGATTAATTTTCTCATTGAACTTTGCTTGTTCTTGTGTTGATGGTTGCTGTTTTTTCACAGACAGATTGCCCTTGGAGATGTGATCATCATCAACAAAATTGATCTAGTGGAGAATGATGACTTGGAGATCTTGAATCACAGAATAAGGTGCTGTTCAAGTAGATTATCTGTTGATTTTTCTCTATAGCTTTTATCATACTTACAATGTGCTTTTATTGTGACGTCTTGAGTTTTAGTCTTTAACTCTTTCGGTCCAAAGCACTTATTACTTTAACTCCATCTGACCAGAATTGTTGAGCTCAAAACAGTAAACATTTAGGTCTGATGGAGTTGAACAGAGATATAATGGGACAGAAATAGTTGAACTAAATATTTAGATAAAAAAGGGTTGGTAGAGAGACGTTATATTAGTACTAATTAAAATCACATCTCAACAGGTACGAGATTTTGTGTCATCTCCCATTTATCCCATGGTCCTTTCCACGAGCTGTTCTATGTTCTGTGGGGGTTAGCGTATTCGTTCCTTCCCCTTCAACCTCTGTACACACAGTGCGGAAAACCGGCTCCAGTTCTTTCGAGGCTCACATGGAATTGCAAAGCTCTCTCGTTGCAGGCAACATTGATAGACCACTTCGTGTGTGTGTGCGGGTATGTGTGCGTGCGTGCCTGCCCCTCAATTACTGTACAGATGAACAGGAAATCTCTTCTATCAACTGGACCTCTGCACTGAGCGGACACATTGGCTGACTGGAAACGGACTTATAACACTCGTTCTCTAGCACGTGCACACAGCACATCAGCCTCGTCGAAGGACTTCGATGACCAGTGTGACTCCTGGCTGTGAGTCCCGCTCAGCACACAGCTTTCGCCGGCATCCCTGCTATCTTGTTTCACCAGTAAGCCTACGCCTCCCTGCGTCATCACCCAGAACAGCTACTTTTTAGTGTCCAGTCCTCGTGGCCTGACTCTGCCAACTGGACTCTCTTCCTTTGACTGCACCGCAACCGATTCTCTTGGCTCTCAGACACCACTGTCTGACTTTTACTGTGGTACTCTGTCTCTCCTCAACCCCAGTATATACCCTTGCCTGCCCCTTCTGGGCAGCTCATGCCCCACAAGAAGCAGGCTAGCACGCATCCCTTCCTTCTTCCATGTATCAACAGCTATCTCGCACAGGTCATGATAGTTAGCCCACGCGGCTACTACCTCGGGCCTCTCAGGTCCATCCCCTGTCAAGCCACTTCCCACTTGTCACAATATTGACTCAACCAACGGATATTTCCTGGCTTGAGTCAACACTGGGCAACATATTGACACAGGAAACTGAACATTCTCCTGGATTCAGACCACATTGTCCCTTCCCACAATGTTACAACCCACATGAATCAACACGCAACACTACTGCATACAAATAAACCAGTAAAACAGATGGACGAACAACCAGAACTCTCCGCTGCAGTTTACAGCCGGTAAACAAAGAAGAAGATAAAATTGCTTAGTGAAATCACAAACAGCCGCCCCGCCCCCTCTCCCCCCAACCACTCAAAACCCAAAACATGCTGGGGTTGATTTTTCAACGTCCTGTAAAGGATATGCAACTGACTTGGACTTTTTTTTTTTAAATGTTGTTGGAGGGATTATATGGAAGAGAGTCAGCATTCTAGTTTTGTACTTCTGGCAGTGAGAGCTCACTTGCTTTCTCATAAATCAATGAATTGTTTGCATAGTAGTATGGAAGGAACTGTTGCATCCCTATTCTCTTAAATTAAAAAGTTTTACAAGGCTCAGCAACTGGAATCAAAAGGGTTCTAACAGCAACTTGAAAAAGTATTACTTTTTTTTTTTTTCTTTAATTTAGAATTATTCTCCATTGCAGTGTTTTGATCTCTTAACTCTTTGAGTCCCAAAGAACGCATCATACGTTCATAGGTTGTGACCTAGAGACCCAATAAACACAAGATGCATTGATTTTACGTCTCTTTTTACTACCCCGTGGGCCTCTGATGCTAAACCCTTTGGGACTCAAAAGAGTTAAAATATTATACTGTATTGTTCTCCAGTCACTCAGCAGTGTTGTTTTTATATATTTGTTTAGTTGAAGTGTTACTTTGTCTTGTTCTAAAATCAGTCAGCAGTGTTTTGTTTTTAATACATTTGTTTAGTTAAAGTGTTGCTTTGTCTTGTTCTCAAGTCAGTCAGCAGTGTTTTGTTTTAAATACATTTGTTTAGTTAAAGTGTTACTTTGTCTTGTTCTCAAGTCAATCAGCAGTATTTTGTTTTTAATACATTTGTTTAGTTAAAGTGTTACTTTGTCTTGTTCTCAAGTCAGTCAGCAGTGTTTTGTTTTTAATACATTTGTTTAGTTAAAGTGTTACTTTGTCTTGTTCTCAAGTCAGTCAGCAGTGTTTTGTTTTAAATACATTTGTTTAGTTAAAGTCTTACTTTGTCTTGTTCTCAAGTCAGTCACCGATGTATTTTTTCTTTTTCTTTTTTCTTTAGTTAAAGCATTACTTTCTCTTGTATTTAGGTCAATCAACAGTGTTGCTAAAGTTCTACAGACTTCACGAGCCAAGTAGGTAACATATGATATTGTTAAGACTTTTGATAATTTTGTGTGTGTGTTTGTAATGTATACAATATGAAATGCTTGTCCATTAAATGCATTGATAGCACTACATAATGTGCTAGCCACCCTTTTTAAGGCAAACACAGAAGAAGGAGAAATACGATGATGTTGTTCACATAGTAGCGTAAGAGATTCCATTGGGGCCCTGGGTTTAAGGGTCTGTTCTTCTTCTTCTTTTGTCATCTCACTGATACCAGGTCGTAGCCCAGTGTTGTTTTCTGTATTTGTCTTGCACTTCTTGGGTGGCTTGGGTGATGGATTTGTTGATCTTTTTTTGCAGATTTATACTACACCATTTATCCTTCTCTTTCATGGTCTTCCTCTTGCCAGGGGTATCAGGTGAAAACCTGGCAAGTAAAGTCAGCTGGTATGATGTTGGCTACATTGTCCACCGAGTGCCGATTGGTCTATAAAATGTTCAGGCAATGATCCCCAGGGTTCTCTGTAAAAATTGCTTTTGTGAACTGATCGACAGTCATGAAATGAACCTACAACCTTCAGAGCACAAGGCAAACTGTTTGACAGGAAGACCCCATTTACCTTAAAATTTGAATGATTCTTCCCTGAAATACAACACGATATTGGATATGAAGCATTTAGGTAATGGAACTGTAACAGCAATAATACTCTCTGTCTCTTCCTTCCTCCAATTTCTCTGCCTCCTTCCTTATCCCCCCTTGTATCTCTGTCTGTCTTAGCCTCCCTCCCCCCAGCATTCTCTTTCTCTCTCTCTCTCTCTCTATCTATCTCTCTCTCTCTCTCTCTCTCTCTCTCTCTCTCTCTCTCTCTCTCTCTCTCTCTCAAAAGTGAGGAAATCTCTCATTTAAGAAATACAAAGTCAACTTGCATAGGAGGGATTCCATCATGTGGAACTTTCACTTCACTAAATATTCAGATGAGCCTAAGCCAGGTGTTGATCACTTGTATGAGCCTAAGCCAGGTGTTGATCACTTGTATGAGCCTAAGCCAGGTGTTGATCACTTGTATGAGCCTAAGCCAGGTGTTGATCACTTGTATGAGCCTAAGCCAGGTGTTGATCACTTGTATGAGCCTAAGCCAGGTGTTGATCACTTGTATGAGCCTAAGCCAGGTGTTGATCACTTGTATGAGCCTAAGCCAGGTGTTGATCACTTGTATGAGCCTCAGCCAGGTGTTGATCACTTGTATGAGCCTAAGCCAGGTGTTGATCACTTGTATGAGCCTAAGCCAGGTGTTGATCACTTGTATGAGCCTAAACCAGGTGTTGATCACTTGTATGAGCCTAAGCCAGGTGTTGATGTTTTAAATTATTGTGTGCACATAAATCGCTTCTTACCACTGAATATTATTTTGCTTCCCCAGAATTGATTTAGAACAAATCCTAGACATTAATGCCTATGGTCTGTCTGGCGACACTAAGTAAGTATACTGTGTCTGTTTTAAAAAGCTTGTATTATGTTATGACTGACTTCTGTGCACAGCTTTTTATGATGTTCACCTTGACTTTTTAATCAGATCAATTTATTGTTGTTGTTATTGCTATCGATCCAGCGGCGTATGAGCTTTCACCCTTTGGTCCAATGCCATGTAGTGGGGTTTACCTGTTTTCACAAGCTGTTCTTTTCCTCCATACAGGGTGTTCCACTTGTCTGGTCTTAAAGGGAGTAGCTTCTTCTAGTCTCGCTGAGTTTTGGGCATTCAAAGAGATGATGGTCAATTGTTTCGTAGGGGCAGCTACATAGCTGGCACTCTGGGGAGTTTTTGTGGATCAGATTAAAGCTGAAACTAATGTGACCAAAGAGGCCAAGTGGTGTGGAGTTTGTTGGAGTGAGAATTGGTTTTTGAAGATTAGAGACAGAATAAAAAAATTTAAAAAATGGAAGTAACAGAACTGATTACAAAAAAGTGTTCTGAAGGGTTGTACTTAAGCTGGGCTATCCTCCGACTAACGATCGGTAAAGATAGTGGCCGCAAAATATCCTTTCGAGCCACAGTCACATGTCATTTGCGCACTAGCGGTCACAAGCTCACAGTGGCTGCTGCTTGCGGGTCCTAGCAATCCAGTTTAGCCCCATCTCGCGGCGAGGGTGACACATGGCGGTGGCGGTAGTCGCCGACCCAATTGACATGTGACTGTGGCTCGAAAGGATATTTTTCGGTCGCCATCTTTACCGACCGTTAGTCGGAGGATAGCCTTAAGCTGTTTGCTTTTAGGAGAAATATCTGGACAATCACTGGGTTGAGTAGTTAGTTATAAGACAAAGCCTTCAGGGATACTGAGCATATGTGGCTAGACCTATATGTTTATGTGGGTGATATGGTCAACAACCTGCCGACCATCTTTGCTTCTCAGAACTTTACCTGGGACACATTAAAGGCTGCGTCGACCTGGGAGCCATGGTCATATTTAAAAAAAAGTCTGGATTTGTCAGGTCATGAACTCATGACCTTCAGATCTACAGGTGAGCATCTAGCCACTAGACAATGGCAGTTCTATTCTCCGAATATCAGTCCCAAATTATCGAGGCCGAACAGGGCCTCAGCCACGCGTCAATTGCGTACTTCCGGGGACTATACCGTCAGCCCCGAATTGCAAACTTCCGGGGACTATACTGCCACCGCCGAAAGAATCCCCCACGCCGCTCACGAGGCGTGTATTGGGGCTAAACTAGATGGCTGGGACTCACGAGCAAATAAAATTAAGGAAGCTGCAGGAGATGCGGTAGCTGCTGCTGAGTCCCAGTCATCTAGTTTAGCCCCAATCCAAGCCGCGTGGGGGGATACTCTCGGCGGTGGCGGAAGTCGCCAGAAGTGCGCAATTTAAAAAGCTGGAAATTCGCAATTAACACGTGACTGAGGCCCTGTTAGGGTTTATTTTCGGCCCCGATAGTTTGGGACTGTTATTCGGAGGATAGCTAGCAGTTCCCCTTTAATGCAAAGAAGATGTCCGTATGTTCCTGAGAGGAAGCAACCAGAATCACAAAGCAGACACTGAAATGGGACACCAGTGGATTTAGGAAAAGAGGACTGTCAACTCTGTAAAGAAGGTTGTTCAGAGAGGCTAAAGGTGCTGGACTGGATTCCATTCTGGATATTGAAAAGATTGTAATTACATGACTAACCAAGTCATGACCAACCCTGAATTCTTTTCACCATGTTGTAGATGAGTTCGTAAAGTGATTTTGGTTATAGGCATAAGGGAAGGTAAAGGCCATTGAGCTGTGTTTAAAGGGATACTTCCTACCTCACGTCAGGTATTATGAATTAATCGAGTAACAGAAAGTGTATTGATCGGCACTCATAGAAAGAAGTAGAAAGATAGAAAAACACACTAGACAACATAAAAATCGAAAGCTATAGTTACCGTTCCGGGAATTGAACCTGTCACCTCCAGACGGCGTCTGCGCCTCGCCATGAATACAAGTGCACTAAGATACATGGCACCCCCAAACGTCAGGTACCATCAGGCTTTGTGCTTGTTTTACGGAACATCATTCAAGACTGCAGTCACGCGTCCACCACCAATAACAGCTTGAATCACTCAGGGCATATGACATCAAGCAACTGTCATCCTCTAGTGCAGAGAAATTAAACTGACAGCTGTGGGCCGGATTTGGTCCGCAGATACCTTGTAAGTGTATCACTTGCCAGTTGCATTGAATTATATGCTGGGCTCGGTCCTGTGATCCAAATTTTCATAATTTTACCTTCTCTTTTCAGACTAGAAGATATATTTGCACAGAGAGGCTTTTCAGTTGAGGACAAACACATTGTTGATCAGGTAGGTTGGTCTTCCTCTCCTTTAATTTTTTCTTATTCTGGTTCAGAGTTTATACATAATGAGAATAATATTCCTATATTATAGTATTTTTAGTATGTTAGTATATATGATCTATGCGTAAAGATATCAAGTACACTTCTACTGCCATTGTTGAGATGAGTCAAGAATGGACATCACAGCACTCGGGGCATTCCCATGCATGCTCTATCCTCATCTTCAGCAGCCAGCGCAGAGTTCCAAAACTGATGGTACCGGTCACTATCTGGTTAAAAGTCCGTCTTGCCTTTGAGTGTAGTGAGCCAGCCAGACCCTCTGGTTACACCCAGGTGCCTCATTCTCTCCAGGCCATAATAATCTTCTTTCTCTACTGATTCCGTTGCTTGTTCCCAAAGGGCCTTGACCACATCTGCCTCGTCATGTATCAATTCACCACTCAGTGGTGTATGCTCACCACCCGTGACCTTTCCAGTGAAGCTAGCCACTCTGCTTGAAGCATCGCTGAATTGACCTTTTCTAGCATGCTTTCAGAGTCTTTTACAATTATGACATGTGTATACATCTTGTTCTCTAGCCACTGGAGAGCTGCAGTTACTGCCTCCACCTCCATTCTCGTGCTAGATGTTGTGGTGTCAAATGCTAGGCTGTCTTGCACTAAAGATTTTCCATTGGCTTTTGCTGTGAACCCTAGGCACTTTTCTTTCCTCTCAACACTAAACCATCTGTATAGATAATCAAATCATCTGGCTGTGAATTGTCATGAATCAGCTGTTGGACTTCAACCTCCGTAACACCCGCTGGCCACTCTCTGCACACCCGGCTCAATGTTATCCTAACCCTACACAGGTCAGACTTTCCCCACTGGTACTCTGACCCACTCTTCTCCTCACCCAAAGTTCTCCAGCGTGCAAACTTGTATTATTGTGTCTTCTGCTTGAGCCATCCATGATTTTTCCCCCTTTCAGCCTTTGACCCTTGCCTGCAGCCAAGGCTTCATACAGAGGGTGTTCTCTGTCTGCAGCTACTCTGAGATATGACTTAGCCTGCAGCACCTTTAGCCTATCAGCCGCATAGCTTCATTTTGTATGTGCTCCAGTTTCTCTAGCTGACTCTTCGAGACAGTGAGTAACCCCAATTCATAGTCAATCACTGAAATGATTAAGTGCTGGTAAAGTGTGAACAGCCTTCTCTGCTCCATGTTCATCGCTGCCATAATCTTTAGTCCGTTTAGACCTTTTTGAGCTCTTGTCACAAACCCCTCTATGTGATCCCTGAAAGACAAACTTCTGTCAAAGGTGATTCCCAGGTCCTGCAGTCTCTTTTGATGCCCCTGCCATTTATTTTGAGTCTGGGAACATCAGCTCTAACAATCCTGTTGTTCAATGAACACCACAGGACACCTGCCTTTTCTGGGTTGATTACAGCACTAATCTCTGTACACCAGTCAATCACCTTCTCTACTGTTGCCTGTAACTCTTCAGCTATTTGATTCCGATCTCTCCCCCCTCCTATATACAAGAACATCATCTGCAAATGTCAATATTCTGCCAACTCCAGGTGTTTCCAGACAGGCAATCTTGCTCGTTAAAGCATTGAATGAATAGTACAGGTGAAATTGCAGATCCCTGTGGCCATGAGCCCAGGCGGAGAGCTACCCGGCGAGTATACAAAACAGCTGCTATCCACTTCACCAACCAAGGACAGACCCCCTTTCCATAAGCGCTTTCATCAAGATACTGTATCTGACTGTGTTGTAAGCGTCTTCTAAATTGAGTGCCACTGCTACCGTTTCCTGTCTGTTCTGGAAACCTTTAAATGTATTAAAGGTAAAAGTGGCAGTATTTGACTACTGAGTTAACCATTCAATTTGCAATGTTGGCAATTATAACAGTTATGGTTTGGCAGTTATAACACATATATGGTTGGCAGAAGTAACATCTATATGTGGCAGTTGTTACATATGTATGGGACATGTTTAACATTTGTAGTTCACAGTTTTAACATGCATAAATAGCAGTACTAACAATTACAGGTCACAGTTGTAACATGTATGAGTGGCAGTAGTGATATTTATGAATGGCAGTAGTGATATTAATGAGTGGCAGTAGTGATATTTATGTGTGGCAGTAGTGATATTAATGAGTGGCAGTAGTGATATTTATGAATGGCAGTAGTGCTATTTATGTGTGGCAGTAGTGATATTAATGAGTGGCAGTAGTGATATTTATGAATGGCAGTAGTGATATTTATGTGTGGCAGTAGTGATATTTATGTGTGGCAGTAGTGATATTTATGTGTGGCAGTAGTGATATTAATGAGTGGCAGTAGTGATATTTATGAGTGGCAGTAGTGATATTTATGAGTGGCAGTAGTGAAATTTATGTGTGGCAGTAGTGATATTTATATGTGGCAGTAGTGATATTTATGTGTGGCAGTAGTGATATTTATTTGTGGCAGTAGTGATATTTATGAGTGGCAGTAGTGATATTTATGGGTGGCAGTAGTGATATTTATGTGTGGCAGTAGTGATATTTATGTGTGGCAGTAGTGATATTTATGTGTGGCAGTAGTGATATTTATGTGTGGCAGTAGTGATAATTATGAGTGGCAGTAGTGATATTTATGAATGGCAGTAGTGATATTTATGAATGGCAGTAGTGATATTTATGTGTGGCAGTAGTGATATTTATGAGTGGCAGTAGTGATATTTATGAGTGGCAGTAGTGATATTTATGAGTGGCAGTAGTAATATTTATGAGTGGCAGTAGTGATATTTATGTGTGGCAGTTGTAAGATCAATTCATGGCAGTTATTTATATTTTTAACATGCATTGGGGACAATTATAACATGTATGGGTGGCTGTGGTAACATTTATGCTGGGGCCAACATTTTGTTCATGTTAACTGAGTGATCTTCTTTAGTGAAATCATGTTAACAAGATTTCATTGTAATAACCTCTTATGACATGCTTGCTCAAGGGCATTGGTTCTGTTATTTTTCCCCAGAACCGACATGAACTGACAGAGTAAATTTTATTCATCATAATTTCTCCCTATGTGGATTCTGGTCTTAACCTTCTGCTGGTTAGAAGAGCTGCAGGAGTTTCAAGGAAAGACTGAATACAAAATCACAAAATCAGACAAATGCTAGGAATAAAGCCAGTCTTACAAGTCATCAAAGAACAACAATTGAAGTGGTTTGGACACCTAAAGAGAATGCCCTGGTACTGTCTGCCACAGCGAGCCGCAATAAAATGTTACAACGGGTATAGAGCGAGTGGAAGACTGGAAGGCCTCGGAAAAAGATGGAATGATGGCATTAAGAACAGCCTGCAGAAATGAACATCAGTCTTAATTTTGCTCTTGACAGAGCTCATTAATAAAGGTTACACCCCCTCCCCCCCCCCCACCACTTCACTAAGGTACAAGGTGGAAGAAGTGGATTCTGGAACCCCCATTTTGGGATAAAACAGTAGACCTACCCCCCCCCCCCCCCACCCCTCCCTCTTCCAACAAACATGTCATAGGAGGCAACTAATTTGGAGTGTTTCCTTTTAAGTTGGAGTGCATCTGCCTGAGAAGTGAGAAACCATCTGCATACAGGTAAGCCAGATCTGAATAATGGATGCACACTCTAATTCAGGTCCTGAAATGAACAAAGCCACAGTCCAGAAATGGATGAACAAGCAGGACTTTCTGCTGAAGTTTACATCCGTAAACATGGAACAAACAACAACAGTCATGATTTCTGCCATTGCTTTATGAGGTTCATATGTTTCTAATGTTTACAGAGTGTGGGGACTCGGACGGTGGTAGTGAATGGAAGTATGGACAAGTCACGGTTAGACAACTTCCTGCAAGCTCTTCTGTGGGAGAAAAATGTGAAAGACCTTCAAGGGAGGCCAACAGAAGTGATACGGCTCAAGGTTGGATTTAATTTTAGTCATAATTATTTCTCCAGTTTTTCCAAATGTGTGACTGATAAACGATAATCATTTTGACATATTTTTTCTCACCAGCTGTAAATTGCATTGGAAAGTAGTGGTTATCCATCCACTTCCAAACTTTGGTCTCATTCCAGGATTAGAGTTTTGCATGCACATTGGGTTTTCAGATCTGGCTTATTTGTGTGCAGACTGTAGGTTCTTTTCTTCTTGCAGGTAGATGCACTCTGACTGAAGGAAACATTGATTCTATCTATATTGGCCAGGATGTGTTATGGGAACCTGTTTCTGGGGTGACCACAAAGAGGTGTAGACATGTTTTTACTAGTATGAGCCCTGATCTGGTCCTTGTCCACCATGACGTGTGTTTCAGCAACTCTCCATCCCAAGGCTGGGAAATGAAACCTTTATTTATAGAAACTGGTCTAAACACTTTTGCCTGAGAAGCTGAAAAACCATCACTTCCGGTTGGGTCCAATTCACTTTAAATGTCTCGTTTCCGACTTGTCTGTAGTGACCTGCGAGATGCATAGTTAATACTATTGGCTGAGTTGATGTCAGATTTTCTCTTGAGCCTCAGTGATTGAGGTCACTGGGTCACAACTTGAGTCACCCGACACCCTGGGGGGGGGGGGGGGGGGGGGGGGGGGGGATGTATCCCCATTTATTGCTTCACCCTATTCATGTTTATTGATTACTCCTGTCATGTATCTTCATATATTTCAAAAAATAATTTTTAAATATAGATAAGTACATTTTTTATGAATTTTTTAGGGACCTGTGCAAAAATGACTGTTTTTACTGATTTTTTCTTAGAATTCTTATGGCATAATAACTAGTTTTTTTTTTTATAGCTTTCCCAGAACAAAAGGTTAAATACATTGTTAGTAAAGATGATATTGCTGAAAATAGAGACCAGTGACAACATACTATATATACAGACATAGCAGAACATGACAATTCCCTGGGTGTAAATAGCTTTTCTACAGTATGAGAAAGTAAAAAGACTACAGAGTCACCCGGTGCATTTTAAATTCTAAGAGCGAACACACACACACACAAACTGACTTAGGTTTCAGAGCCCCATCCACCTTGCTAGAGAATTGAACAGACGGGCACCAAAATAGTATGGATGTGAACTGTGTGAAAAGCTGAGCCTAGAGTCAGGCACATGCAAACCAAATGAGACAAATGTAGTCCTAGAAGTACCAGGGATCACTACAAAAGATTTTCAGATGAACAGAGATACAGCAGAACTTTAACTCTTGCAATGCTTAAAGAGAGAACACTTGTACCATTTGGACTGATGCAGTCAAAAATTAAAGTTGTGGAATGTACATTAAACACCCCACCTGCAGTGTAGAAAACAGTGTCCCAATATGGACATCTGAACAAGCTACACGACTGTGGCATCTGCCTTCCAGTCCAGCACCTCATCACTCAAGAATTCATAGGGTACACAACTGCTGTACCCCATGGCTCACTGTCTGTTTTTTAAAGCACCAACAAGCAGAAAACAAGGCAGAATAATTACAGGACCAGCATCAGCTTCTTTTCCAAGGAAGTAAAACTGGACCTGCAGTGGACACCAGCTGATTGTGGTATTCCAGGAAATGAGAGAGCAGATGAGCTAACAAGAGCTGGGGGTGATCTTCCACAGCCTCATCCACTGCATAGCTACAAAGAAACCAAAACAGTCCTAAAGTAGTCCTTCGAGAGGGATGGGAGAAGGTAGAATGCAGACTACAGAATGAAGAGTGACAGCATAAACAAACTTAAACATCAGCAAAAAACAAACAGCAGTTCCTAGGCTTCAGATGGGACACTAGTCTTAAAACAGACCTACACAAGATAGACAGAAAAGATCTGCCATCTATGGTTGTGGAGCAGACAGACTCCTGATCATATACTGCAGGATTGCCCTACTTACACTACAAGATCTACGCATGCGAAACATGTACTATATACTAGCACCAGGCTAGAAAGTTAAACCACTTTCACAGTCTGCTTTAGAAAACTAATGCGGATCAGATGTTAAGACAAAGTACCTGATACTTTACTACTTGAGAAAGCAACCATGCCCAGCATCCACACTCTACTGATGCAGAATCAAATTCGTTGGGCTGGTCATGTGGCATGCATGCCAGATCACAGGCTCCCAAAAAACTCTTCTATGGCGAGCTGCAAAATGGGAAATGTTCCCAAGGCTGACAAAAGAAACGCTCTAAGAACACCTTGGAGTCTTAACTCAAAGCATTTAGGATGAATGACACCAATTGGGATTCTGCCTCTCAAGACCGAAATGCATGGCGTGCAGCTCTACACATGGGTGCGGCTACATGTGAAGCAAACAGAACAGCAAGACTGATTAAGAAAAGGATGGACAGAAAGGCGACTGCAGGAGACCCCCTCCCTGGCACAACACTCATTCCCTGTCCTCACTGTCCAAGAACCTTTCAGGCCCACATCAGCCTCATCAGTCATTTTTGTACTTGTACTTGGTGAAAAAGAGTGGTCATCATCATCTTGACGGACAACACACACACACACACAAGCCAAGTTGTGGGTGTTGGTGGCAACTTTAGATGTGTGATCCTATTTTTTTCTCTTTACCCAGATGGGACTAAATGTTAATCATGCTTGATATTTAGAGCAGAAGAAGAAGACTGGCTCAAAAACATAACTAGAAGAATAAGCAACCTTAGTTGTTGTTTGTTTAGTATTCGAAGATAAACATTTTGTTGCTTATTGTTTGTTATTTAGACCTTATCCAGCTTATTAATAACCATGAAAAAATCAATTTACCCATAACAGAAGTAGAACTAGTTAGCTTCCCAGTAAAGCAGTCCTGAAAGAGAAAATCACTGTTGCAGCTAGAAAGTTTTCATTAGCATACACAAAAATAAAATGATCAGTGTTGCTACATAGAAAACTACAATTAGTCTTTTTGTTCTTCAGTTCCTCTTTTACTGCTTCTGGTGTAGGGAGAGATAATTAGTTTTGCCCCTTGATCTTCTGGCTACTTGGACAATAACACATAATACTGCTGTAAAGTTTCTCTGATGTTATCTTTCCAGTCTTGTTCGTTGTCTACCTTGTGCTCTGTATCCATCTTTTTTGGTGTATGCCTTTTATGTTTTGGCATTGTGAAGCTTTCTTGCTAAATGAGCACACCATTTTTTTTTGCTGTCTTTCTGTGTAACTTAGTATTGGCTCTGTGCAGACTTTTTATCTTATGACTTCTTTCCTGATTCTGTCAGGACATCTCATTTTCATGTTTACCAATTTTCTTTTCTGGTTTGCTGAAAGTCACTATGGAAAACTACTTATAATAACTAAGCCTTTTGGATGAAATCAGCTGGCTGTCAGAATGTCCATAGGATTGAATAAATAAGCTGCATGCAATCACCTTGAATTAACGGATAGACAAGCATGCAATCACCTTTGTTGAGTTAACAGATAGACAAGCATGCAAGCACCTTTGTTAACAGATAGAAAAGCATGCAAGCACCTTTGTTAAGTTAGCAGATAGACAAGCATGCAAGCACCTATGTTGAGTTAACAGATAGACAAGCATGCATGCACCTTTGTTGAGTTAACGGATAGACAAGCATGCAATCACCATTGTTGAGTTAACAGATATACAAGCATGCAAGCATCTTTGTTGAGTTAATGGATAGACAAGTATGCAATCACCTTTGTTGAGTTAACAGATAGACAAGCATGCAAGCATCTTATCTTTGTTGAGTTAATGGATATACAAGCATGCAAGCATCTTTGTTGAGTTAATGGATGGGCAAGCATGCAAGCACCTTTGTTGAGTTAACTGGTAGACAAGCACACAAGCACATTTGTTGAGTTAATGGGTAGACAAGCATGCAAGCACCTTTGTTGAATTAAGGAATAGACAATCAAGCAAGCGCCTTTGTTGAGTTAACGGGTAGACAAGCATGCAAGCACCTTTGTTGAGTTAACTGGTAGACAAGCACACAAGCGCATTTGTTGAGTTAATGGGTAGTCAGGCATGCAAGCACCTTTGTTGAGTTAATGGGTAGGCAAGCATTCAAGCACCTTTATTGAGTTAATGGGTAGACAAGCATGCAAGCACCCTTGTTGAGTTAATGGGTAGACAAGCATGCAAGCACTCTTGTTGAGTTAATGGGTAGACAAGCATGCAAGCACCCTTTGTTGAGTTAATGGGTAGACAAGCATGCAAGCACTCTTGTTGAGTTAACGGTTAGACAAGCATACAAGCACCTTTGTTGAGTTAATGGGTAGACAAGCATGCAAGCACCCTTGTTGAGTTAATGGGTAGACAAGCATACAAGCACCCTTGTTGAGTTAATGGGTAGACAAGCATGCAAGCACCCTTGTTGAGTTAATGGGTAGACAAGCATGCAAGCACCCTTGTTGAGTTAATGGTTAGACAAGCATGCAAGCACCTTTGTTGAGTTAATGGGTAGACAAGCATGCAAGCACCTTTGTTGAGTTAATGGGTAGTCAAGCATGCAAGCACCTTTGTTGAGTTAATGGGTAGTCAGGCATGCAAGCACCTTTGTTGAGTTAGGGAGTTGTCAAGCATGCAAGCACCCTTGTTGAGTTAAGGGGTAGTCAAGCATGCAAGCACCTTTTGTTGAGTTAATAGGTAGATAAGCATGCAAGCACTCTTGTTGAGTTAACGGGTAGACAAGCATGCAAGCACCTTTGTTGAGTTAATGGGTAGTCAAGCTGATTAATCTGTTTTTTCTTCCTTTATCCCACTGCTTATGCCGTATAGCATCACATAGAGGAGTTTGAAGTAGTTTCCTTTCCTTTTCCTAGTTGTGTAGCTTGTGTTAATGTCATAGTGTGTTTCTCTAGTGTCTCGTTTACTCCATCCACCCATGTGTTTCTTGGTCAGTCTCTTGTTTTGTTGCCTGTTGTTCTCATGTAATAAGCTTTAGCTGCTGGCTGATTTTGTTACATTCTGACCAGAAGACCAAACCATTTGATTCCTTATTTTCCAGGAAATCATTTACTCCTAATGTGCATACCATTGTCTTACTTTATTGTTAGTGACAATCTCTTCCTGTTTTGTCTTTTCTGCCACATTTCTCATGCTTCTCAAAGCTTATTTATTAAAGGATATATTTAACCAAGTGGGTGTTAAAAAAAAAACACACACAATAAACAACCGCTTTAAAAACGCACACATTTAGCAATTGTTTGTTTTGCATTTGAAACAAAGATCCTTGCTTTTCTCTCTATAAATTTGCACCCTTTTCATCTTGTTAATTTAAGGTTATTAAGTTAAGATCTTTTATTTTTATATAATTTTGATTTGATAGATGTGATAGTGTTCTTTTTCCATTTTGGAATTTTTTTTTCAAATTAAAAGTTTGATGGGTAGGCGATGATTTATCCTGTATATTTATCTACCAACCAGAAGTCTGTAATTGGTTGTCCCTTTATTTTTACATTTTGAATTGTTGGATTATCGTCAGATATAGTATCCTTGTAATTTTTTTATGTGTTTCTAATGTTAGCATTACACTTATGGCTTACTGAGGCCTGAATACTGTACATGGATTAACTAAGTTTATAAATTTATATAATGACATAAAATATTCTATTGTGAGTGTGTTTTTTGAAAAGGTATTGTGAAAAAGAAATATCGATTTCCGTTTGTGTTATAGCTATATCCTGTTGTTCAGTATATGTTTTTTTATGTGTGTGTGTTCTCATGTAAGTCAGTATCAGTGCTAAGAACCTATTATTGTGAAGGGGAGTTTATAAAAACTGATATTGCTTCTTTGTAGTAGAGATTTAGTTGTATGGCTTTTTCTTAGTACTTTGAGGTCCCACAGTGCATTTTCTTTTCATTGAAGCAACACTCAGTCTGTCCTGTTTTCTGGGCGTTTTTTTCTTCAGTTTTGTTAAGTTTGTCTGTGGGAGCTGTAGTAGTGCTCTGGTTAGAGCTTGCCTACCAACTCAAAGGTCTTGGGTTTGCATCCACATCTGTACGGATTTGTATGTCAGCCACAGCTAGTTCACTTATGTATTGCAGTATTAGCCTTTGCCAGCCAGTTAATGTAATACAGTAAAGTGAAACTTTGCAAGCTTAGAGAATCTGCTTGACGATGTCTTTATGGATAGCAAGGTTAAGGTATCTTCTATCAAAGACGTTAACCCTTTCAGCTCCAGACATGTCTTTCTTGAACTCTTTATTTCCCAGGGAGTTGTTGCTTTTCATTTAGAACCTAGGGTAGTCACCATGGCAGAGCGGCTAAACGCTCGCTAAGGATCAAAAGGTCGTGGGCTTGCTCACTGATCGAGCTGGACTTTTTTCAAAAACACCATTGGCTCCCAGATGGACCCAGCCTTGAGTGGGTACAGGGAAGTAAAGGCGGCCGGTGTGATGCTGACCACATCACCCATCTTTTGCCGATTGGTCTATAAAATATAGGTATAGCTCAGTACATGCCAAAACGTGGAAAAGGGTTCTTTTGTTTCCTTTTTTACTTATTTAGAGCCAAGGGGCCTCAAATGATAACACTAGTGAACAAAGGAAACTGAATTAACAATTGAGATATAGGTTAAAACTAAAGCTTAATAGGATACAAGGTGCTAATAAAAGCATATCAGGCCAGGCACTTCTAGCATAAACTGGGTGAGTTGCTTGATGATCTTTAACTGAAAGAGATAAAGCACTTCCCTTCTTCCTCCACTAGCCTACCGGATTCTCTTAGGCACAGTGGAGTACCTGATAAACCTTCTTCCCGTAAAATCATGTTGGATTGAGTTGTAGAGCACTTGGTGTGTGGTTGTTGGTCATAGCTTCTAGGTTGTCAGCAGTTGGGAGAGGATCCCACTACAGAGACAATGACTGTGGTCATACCAGAAGCAAAGCAATGACAAACTTGCCTTTTTTTTAAATGCCAAGATAAATTACGATTTGACAAAAATAAAATACACTATTAATACTGTATCGATTGCAGGCAATGAACTACAGCCTTTGGTGGGTGCAGTAATAGAGCGGAATGAGTAACTAGGCTTAGAGGTAAATTATAAGAATATGGAAATTATAGTTATCACCCCAGAATAAAAATAATGTAAAATCCATGCAAATATGAAAATTGTTTTAACTCGTAAACTGGTAGAGCTTTCTTCAAACAGTCAAAACATTTGACGCAGGACGCCTTGCAGAGATAAGATCAAGAATGTTTGTGGCAAAAGTAGCCTATAGCAAGATAAGTAGATACTCACCAGTAAAAAGGTGTCACTTGCAATGAGAAAAAGAGAGTTAAAGTACTGTATTGAACCTATGTGTGTTGTTTGTATGCGAGACATAGACATCCCCCCCCCCACCCCCAAACACCCTGTAGATTCCTGGGCCCTATTTTAGGAAAGAAAAGAATAGACCCACTGCTCCCCTCCCCCTTTCTCCCCCCGTTCCCCGTACCCTCTAAACAAGCATGTTATAAAAGGGGGTTCAGGATAGTTGCGTATCCTTTACATGACGTTGCAGAAACAACCTGGTTTCTCTAGGCAAATTTACGTCCAGTAGTTTGTCATTGCTTTCTGGATGGTCGGCTTTCTTGATACCACTGTCGAAACCAACGCAAGGCGCATGGCCTGCAGCTGGGATCGAACCCGGCATTACGCAGAGTTTGCATTGATTTAGCCACAGAGCCGACTATATAAGGGGACTGATTATAAATTTGCTGAAATTGCATCTGTTTGCCTGAAAGATGCAGTTTTTTTTTTGCCTAGCTGTAAACTCCAGTGTACCAATGGCCCTTTGAGTACAGACATAGTAGATGAAGGAGATGTAGACAATAAGCAGACGAGGCACCCACTATTAGAGAAACTGTTTTCTGAAAAGAATGCACAAAATATCATGCAATGATAAAAAAACAAATAAGCGGTCCTTCTTGAGACAGGTTACAAACAAAAACCTTAGTTAAAGAAATTAGATGTAGAAATTGTGTATTTTTTTGACAATGTTAAGAGATGGAATAGACTTTAGAACTTGGCGAAAACTGGCCAGATTGATGGGACAAAGAGCAGGGGGAAGGCAAAGAAATAAATACTTGGACGGCTTAGCAAAATGGATGCAGCGGGACAAGAGCACTGACATGATCTGTGATTACGGTGATCCTGTAGGTGGTGAACCGTGACCACCTGTGCGTGTTTTTTTTTTCAAGCAGATGATTTTAGCCATTAAAAGGCCACTTAGCATGTTATATTTGTGGTGTACAGCTAGGCTGCAAAAGTTTTAAGATGACTTGAGTAATCTTGCCTATTTTATTGTTATCCAGGGTGTGGTCTCCATACACGGCAGTGAGAGACGGTTGGTGGTTCAAGCTGTCCATGAGCTCTATGATTCACAGTTTACCACAGTTTGGGAGCCTGAGGAGCCTCGGTGCAACACCATTGTTTTTATAGGTTTGTGAAGTTTGGTTTTAACATACGGCAGTTGTTGTTCTTTGCGTTCACCGGCTTTAAACTCCAGTGGAAAGACCTGGTTGTTCATCCACTTCTGAACTTTGGCTTTGTTCCAGGGCCTGAGTTTTGCATGTGCAGCTGTTTTACAGATCTGACTTATTTGTATGCAGACTGCTGGTTCCTTGCCTTTCAGGCAGATGCACTCCGTTTTCAAAGGAAGCCCCCAGTTAGTCGACTCTTACAACATGCTTTTTGGGGAGGCAGTGGGTCTATTCTTGTTTTCCCTATAATGGGGCCCTGGAACCCACATGGGGGACATACGGCAGTGAATCCTAGACCATTAATAAACAAGCCGAACATTATCTTGAGGCCTCCGAGACGTGCTTTTACAGAAGAATCCTTACAATTGCTTGGACAGCTAAGAGGAGTAACTCAGATGTTTTGAAAGAGGCAGGTGCTCGCAGACAACTTATCACAAACATCAGAAAGAGACAGTCATCATTTTTGCGTCATGTGTTGAGAAGAGAGAAGGAAGATGGGACATGTTGTAACCACTCGAAAGATTTGTGGAAAGAGAGACAGAGGAAGACAGCGGGAGAAGATTCTTTACAGCCTTTTGTCATTGCATGGAGGGGTGTCAACACACGAACTGATACACGCAGTTGCAGATCACAGATTGTGGAGATCACCAGTCGGCAAGACACTTGATGATGAGGAAGCTTGGTTATAATTGGTCTTTAGGACTGCAGGTTACACCTGGCTTTGTGTATGAAAACTTCTGTGGAGTTTGAACAGGGTATCTGGGATCTGCCTTGTTGTTCTGCAGTGAAGACTGCTCCCACATGCTATCTTTGGCTCTGTCACTGCTCCCACATGCTATCCATTAGACTGCCACTGCTCCCACATGCTATCTTTGGCTCTGCCACTGCTCCCACATGCTATCCATTGGACTGCCACTGCTCCCACATGCTAGTTTTGGCTCTGTCACTGCTCCCACATGCTATCCATTGGACTGCCACTGCTCCCACATGCTATCTTTGGCTCTGTCACTGCTCCCACATGCTATCCATTCGACTGCCACTGCTTCCACATGCTATCTTTGGCTTTGTCACTGCTCCCACATGCTATCCATTGGACTGCCACTGCTCCCACATGCTATCTTTGGCTCTGTCACTGCTCCCACATGCTATCCATTGGACTGCCACTGCTCCCACATGCTATCTTTGACTCTGTCACTGCTCCCACATGATATCCATTGGACTGCCACTGCTCCCACATGCTATCTTTGGCTCTGCCACTGCTCCCAAATGCTATCTTGGCTCTGCCACTGCTCCCACATGCTATCTTGGCTCTGCCACTGCTCCCAGATGCTATCCATTGGACTGCCACTGCTCCCACATGCTATCTTGGCTCTGCCACTGCTCCAACATGCAATCTTTGACTCTGCCACTGCTCCAACATGCTATCTTTGACTCTGCCACTGCTCCAACATGCTATCTTGGCTCTGCGACTGCTCCCACATGCTATCTTGGCTCTGCCACTGCTCCCACATGCTATCTTGGCTCTGCCACTGCTCCAACATGCTATCTTGGCTCTGCCACTGCTCCCACATGCTATCTTGGCTCTGCCACTGCTCCCACATGCTATTCTGGCTCTGCCACTGCTCCCACATGCTATCTTGGCTCTGCCACTGCTCCCACATGCTATCTTGGCTCTGCTACTGCTCCCACATGCTATTCTGGCTCTGCCACTGCTCCCACATGCTATCTTGGCTCTGCCACTGCTCCCACATGCTATCTTGGCTCTGCCACTGCTCCAACATGCTATCTTGGCTCTGCCACTGCTCCCACATGCTATCTTGGCTCTGCCACTGCTCCCACATGCTATTCTGGCTCTGCCACTGCTCCCACATGCTATCTTGGCTCTGCCACTGCTCCCATATGCTATCTTGGTTCTGCCACTGCTCCCACATGCTATCTTGGCTCTGCCACTGCTCCCACATTCTATCTTGGCTCTGCCACTGCTCCCACATGCTATCTTGGCTCTGCCACTGCTCCCACATGCTATCTTGGCTCTGCCACTGCTCCCATATGCTATCTTGGCTCTGCCACTGCTCCCACATGCTATCTTGGCTCTGCCACTGCTCCCACATGCTATCTTGGCTCTGCCACTGCTCCCACATGCTATCTTGGCTCTGCCACTGCTCCCACATGCTATCTTGGCTCTGCCACTGCTCCCATATGCTATCTCTTGCTCTGCCACAGATCTTAAGCTGACTAAGCTTTCATTAAAATATTATCTCATACACTTGTATACTTTTTCTTTCAGGTCGTAACCTGAACAAAGCTGTTTTAGAGAAGTACATAAATGAGCTGGTTGTGTCTAGATGATGGGTCAACTACTGATATGAGCTACATATTCCCATCAAGACAGGATGTGTCTGATGGGTTTCAACAAGCTTCCTGTGGAAGGATGCACTCAACTTTTATGAGGAGAGAGGATTTTGGTTGAAAGAAATAAGTTACTATTTGTAATAGATAACATATAGGAGTAGGATAAAAGGTACATTACTATGTTGTCCTTTTGCTGAAAACTACATGACAGGAGGTGTAGATGAGAAAGGTATAAAAACACATCGAGAAAAGTATTATGTTCAATGTTTATTTGTTTGTTTTATAGATCCTAGGTGACTTTGATTAGCGGACTGTGTTTTCAGTGGAACCCACAGGGTAAAAGAAGAAGAGGAGGACCTAAACACACTTAGGGAAGAGAATTAAAGAACATATCTAGACCATACTGTGGGCAAGGCAAGCACGCATCTCACTGCCATAGTAGGACCATTGTACACTCCAGAGCAGTACTCATAACTTTTTTGGGGATGTTTTTTTCACAATGTATGAGATTGTGTTAGAATTGTACACAGAAAAGTCATTTTCAAATATAACCAAAAGATTGTGTGAGTTTTCTCTTTCTGTGTGTGTTCTTAAAAGACCAGTTAGCATATTGTGTTGCGGTTTACAGCCGGGCTTAGAAATCTGCACCTTTTGGCCCAACACATCAGCAAATCTCTATTTGGTCTTCTTCTACAACATACTTATTACATCATAAGCAGTTCAATCCAATATGGGACGTAATTTGTTGTTATTTTAAAACCTCACTCCAACTTTTGTCGGGAGCCCTAATAGAACCTAATGGTTGAATTGGGTTTCTGGAACCTGCACCTAGGTGATTCTCATCCGAATGATGGCACTTTAGATCACTGATGATTGTCACTCATTGTGGGGGGGGGGGGGGGGGGGGTGTTGAATTTCATCACATATTTATTAGGGGGGGGGGGGGAGTGAATCTATTATTCCCCCTCCCCCCCAAGAATGGGGCTCCAGAACCCACATGGGGCGTGGTTTGAGGTGTGATTAAATGAAACTCGTCCGAGTGACTTACAAATGAATGAAAAGTATTTTAGTAAGTGTGCTAATTAAGCAAAGCATTGTTTGTAGAAATCAAGGTTTTCTACGGTCACAGCAAGCTGGGCAGAAAACCTGTGCAAGAGACGCGCCACGAGATACTCGGGTCTGGAGATATGAATGAGGAACAGCCTGAGGTTGGCTCTTGGTCAGTTGCGCACCAGAGTTTGAAGAAGACTTGTGATCTAGTCGATGTAGTTTAAATGAAGTGTATTTTTCTTCTTCATGTTTACCAGCTGTAAACTCTGGTGGAAAGAAAGTTTTGGTTGTTCATCCACTTTTGGACTGCAGCCCTGTTCCAGAACCTGAGTGTTGCGTGTGCAGCTGTTTTACAGATATCTCTTTTGTATGCAGACTGTTGGTTCCTTGCCTCTCAGGCAGACTCACTCCGAGTTCTAAGGAAGCTCCCAATTAGTCAACTCTTACGACATGCTTTTGGGTAGGCAGTGGTTCTATTCTTGTTTTCTCTATAATAGGGCCCCGGAACCCACACGGGGAGAAGTGTATTTAACATATGAATTATTATTATAGCATTATTGTGGGAGTGAGCAGTGATGGTGGTGATTGAATAACTGTAGCTGAAAGTAATGAATGAATCAGGAGGAATAAACTGGCAGAATTTACATCGGAAACCGAGTGTCATTGTTAATTGTAGATAGTTTTGTTGGTTCCAACCGTGGTAGCTCTGCATGTGTGCGACAAGGTCACATGAAGTAATGACGCTAGCAAGAAGGTAAAAAGCGTAGATGGAAGCCAGAAAAGAATACAGACACAATTAAAACAGCAGCAACACATGGTCAGAAGTGATGTTGGCCATTCAGTCACTCGTCACATTGCTTCAGGAGCTGGCTGATACTAAAGGCGAAGGACTTTAACAAAAATCTCCGACTGGAATTTTTTTTTTTGGGGGTGTGTTTTGGTGATCGAGAATGTTTTCATTGCTCGTGGTCTCGAGGCATGGTGTCTCCATCGAGTGCTAGAGGTTCCGGATTCAATCCCGGTTAGGGCTGGGATTTTTTCACTTAGACTTCTAGTAATTCCCCCTGGTATCTGGGTAGTGAGATCAGATGCCCGTGTGCATTGTTGCACACGTGAAAAATCCCTTGACAGTTGGAAATAAAAAAGAGTAGCCTAAGGACACTGCCCGGAAAAATTTGGAGTTAAAAATCTACCCAAAGTGTTTCAGGATCCTCGCCGGTGCTACAAAGCTTATGTACTGTGCTGAGCTTCTTCGGACTCAGACTTGAGTTAGAAGAAGAACGGAGCACTTATGGGTTACTACCCGTGTGCCATGATGTTGATTTGTTGTTCAAACCTCAAACCTCCATTGTTTTTTCACTTTTAAGCTGCATCGGGAAGCATGATGATTGATCACCTGCAACTGTTGGCGCGATAAAGGTAACACCCTCCACTCTCTAATGCAGCAAGTGGTGCATTCTTTGTGGATAGTATTCATGAGCTGGTTAACCTTCTGTGTTCTGATTAGGGATAGAGGAAAGAAAGAAAATTAACAGTCTGTTCCATTAATCCTGTTCAAAGAATATTTATTGCAGGTAAAGCAGGCATTCAACTAAGTTCACTTATGCACCAAAACGTTGCAAGTGGGAATTGTTAAGGGCCACATGTCCAAGTCTCATTATAGCAAGATCATTAATACAATAAAATTGGCAATGATCCACAAGCCACTTGGTAGGCCTCTGCATGCCAGATTCGGCCCATAGGCCGTGAGTTAAATATTGTGGGGGAAACAAGAATAGACCCACTTCCTCCCCAACAAGCATGTCGTAAGAATCAACTTATTGGGGGCTTTCTTTCGGAGTCGAAGCGCATCTGTCTGAGAGGCAAGGAACCTACAGTCTGCATAAAAATAAGTCAGATGTGTAAAACGGATGTGCACGCAGCACTCAGGTTCTGGAACAAGTCTAGAGGTGGATGAATATCCAGAACTTTCTGCTGGAGTTTACGGCAAGTGAATGTAAAGAAGAGGAAGAGTGTAGTATGTTTTTCTTGCCTTCACTGTATCTTTAATAGCGGTTAAGAACGCTGGGCTTCGAGTCCTTTGTCAAGTCATGAATTTCTTTCTGTCAGGGGCAAAAATAAAATCTTAACAACTGCACAGTCCTTGGCGACTGCACTGGCCATACAGCCCTAAATCTTCAGGCTTAACTCTTTGAGTCCCAAGGGGTTTAGCATCACAGGCCCAAGGTGTAGAAAAGAGAGACATAAAATCGGCGCATCATACGTTCATCGGGCTTCTAGGTAGGAACCTATGAACGTATGATGCGTTTCTTGGGACTCAAAGAGTTAAAGAAACAAACACCACCCGCCTTAAAGGAGCAAATACAGGCAGTAATTGGCTATATAATTCTTCTTATCAGACTTTCTCTTGCTGCCGTATCAGACCTTTTTTATGTGTAACACCTGTGTTGGTAGTCATTATGGCTACATTCTAATGAGACGATCAAACGATTTGATTTTCTACATATTGAACATCACCTGTTAATCCGAAAAACAGAATGACGAAAGAAGTGCTAATACAAACACATATTATTAAGGCATATTTAATGTTTCTCTTCGTTACACAATATATGCAAAGACAGGAATGGTACTGAATAGTGTATTATTACAATTATAATATAATCTGTAGATTTATAGCATCGCAGTAATTCAGCATTGTTATGAAACTTTAAAATGTTTGTTTCATATGAGAGCACTAATTAACAGCTAAAAAACTGGAAGACTGGAATGTAAAAAACTTACAAAAGTAATACATTAGTTTTTAAAAAAACCAACGTAGTATATTACCTGTGATGGATGCTACAGTTTCTGGAAGACAAGGCAGAGGCAGACCTCCACAAAGGAGGACACAAGACATTGACGATGCATAGGCTATGAAAGCACATAGGGATGGAGAAAGAGAGACTTTCAGGGATGCAGCTACGAGAGCACCATTCTATAAGGGACCTGCTGACTGATGATGATAGTTATCACTTTAGATTTTCCCGCCTTACAGCAACACAGTGGCTAGATCGGGGGTGGGCAAACTATCGCCCACAGGCCAAACCTGGCCCGTCAAGCAGATTTTTTACTGGCCCACGAGGCTGGTGTAAAACTACTGTATAATCTGACCCTTGAACTCACAAAATAGCAGAACATGATTTATGCAAACTACCAGCTTGAACAGACACATTTAGGAATATATAGAAGGTCTTTAGTACGTGAGTGTGTCTGGCCAGAGGTGTAGCAAGGGATTATAATTTTTAAAATGATCTATGCAAATTACCAGAGCCAGGCTGGGAGAACGTAAATTAATTCAGCTTTCTCCTGAGTACCAGAGCTTTTGTTTTGTTTCTGGCCGTAGGCAATGGGACGCAGTTGTAGGCCTCATCATTTGTTTTATCTCTACTGTAAGCGACACTTCGTTGCGAGTACCGGCACCTTTTTTTTTAAAAGACACTTTCTGGTTACTACTGGTATCTCCCCCCCCCCCCTTTTTTTTTATCTCTACTGTAAGCGACACTTTGTATGAGTACCGGCACCTTTTTTTTAAAGAAACTTTATGGTTAGGAGCAGCACCATTTTTTAAGACACTTTGTGGCGAGTACCAGCACCTTAAAAAGATATTTTTAGACACTTTGTGGTGGGTTTCTGGAAAAATACCCTACATCGGACCAGTATCTTGTGTTCCATTTATAACAATGCAGTTGTACGAAGAAATGCCTTATGTTTAACTTTCATACCCTTTATGTACAACATACCTTTTGAGTGACACCCTGATGGCTTCTGATTTATCAACAGTGAATCTGTTTACAAATATCCGGGACTATTATCAAACATATGGATAAATTATTAGTTTCCTATGTTTCACATCAGTCATGCTAAGTATTGACTCCCAACCCCGGGAGTCACAAACAGAACGCAGCAACTACACACACGCACGCGAGAGCGCACACACAATATAAATACAATGAGGCAATATACAATGCACGGTGAAACACAAGAGAGACAAGTAGTACGTTAATGAGGAGAACAGAATACAATGATTTCGACATTAAAATACAATAGCCAGAGTAGTTAAACTTAAACTATATTAATCGATTTGTTAATAATAATAAAAAATAATTTGTAAATACACCAGTCCAAACATTATATGATAATTTTATCATTTATAAGTATGACTGTGTAATATATGTGATCGTCATTAGTTAATTTTTGGTTTCGATTTTGCAAACGCATCAACCACTTTTTGTTTCACTATCCTACAACTATACCACACTGCGGTACATTTTTAGGAATGTTCAAAAGGTTACTTGTGTGCCTTCTTCAAAACATCGCAAACTGGTCAATTTTTATCTTCAGAAGTTTGTCATTGTTCTCTGAACAGTGCGACGTTCATAATGGTGCCCACGTCAATGGCAGGCAGACAGATTAACTGGTTTCCCACTACTTGGTGGTAGATTGATGTTGTGAGGGTCCTTTGGGAGTGAGTGAACAGCGCGGAGGCACAAATAGTTCATTACGTTCTGAGGAGAATAGCGCTGCGAGGAGTTACCAGGCGATCTGGCTGATGCTCAACACTCAAGGGAAAGGCGAGACGGATATACAGTCAGTTACTGGTGCCATCGGAATTGGAGCTCTTCGCTTGCTGCTGAAGATGGGGGCGGAGCACTTATGTGAGTGTCCCGACTGCTATGATGTTGATTTCCTAATTCAACATTGTTCTATTATTCCACGATATCCTTTGCATTTTTCTCAAAAAACACTTCTCTGCCACGAGTAAACGTTTCTCAGCTGTGTTTTTCTATAAAACTTATTTAACGACACATTCTGATTGTGCTGTTAGAAGTACAGGTTTCACTGACGTTTTGATACTCAAAACTACTGATTTTACTGTCATTTCTTATAGTTAATAGCACGACGTTTTGTGTAGATAAAAGCAGTGTTTCCACTGACGTTTTGGATACATAAATCTGCTGGTTCCGCTCAGTGCAGTCATAACGCATGGACCAGTTGGGTACTGCCAAGGGGGTCCCACAAGCGAAGGTGTCCAAGCTAATCTGTGTATTTCAAGGTAAAAAGAAAAAAAAAGTAAGTAAAAGTCCCTTTTCCAGGCCTTTAGGCATATAGTGCTATACTAATATTTTTTATAGACCAATCGGCACAAGATGGGTGATGTGGTCAGCATTACGGCAGCTGCCTTTACTTCCCGGGACAGCACCCGGTACCCACTTAAGGCTGGGTCGACCTGGGAGTCAAAGTCATTTTTGAAAAAAAGTCCGGCTCCACCAGGGAGCGAACCCGCGAGTATCTCAAGTGACTCGCCATAAACAAACTGTTTATTCCTGCGAGTGGCTGGTCGTCGGGGCCACAGCACCCTGGTTTGCCCAGGGGCCCATAATGCTGCTAAGACGGTCGAAGTTCCGCTGACGTTTTGTGTACATAAAAATACTGGTTCCCATGACGTTTTGTGTGCATAGTGCTGGTTTCACTGTCATTTTGTGTACTTAAAAGTACTTGTTCCATTGACGTTTTGTGTACACAGAAGAACAGGCTCAATTGACGTTCTGTGTACATAAAAGTAGTGGTTTCACTGACGTTTTGTGTACATAAAAGTACAGGTTGCGCTGACGTTTTCTGTACATTAAAGTAATGGTTCCGCTGACGTTTTGTGTACACAGAAGTACTGGTTCCGCTGAAGTTTTGTGTACCCAGACAGCACGATACAGAAGGTGCACCCAGACATCACGATACGTATAGTGTAGTACGAGATGAAATTGTGAACATCAAAACCCTAAGCGATATATCCAACATACTAGGAAGACACTGCGTCAATTTCCACCAAAATGATCTCATACTCTCCATTATCATTGAGTACGTTCGTTTCGATGATGAAGGTGGCTTCATGGGAATAATGTCGCACGATGTTGTCATCGAGTTTTACTAGAATCCTGTGGAAATAGAAATGAAAATATTAATGTATTAGGAAACATACAATATGCAATTATATGGTCGCATATATTGGGATTAATGAAAATGGCAGCACGCAAATAAAGGACAACCGTGACAGTCGCTTGCTTGCCGTTCCGAAGATTTTGGGTTCGAATTCGCAATTTTGCGATTTAAAAAAATAAATTCATTGACCTGGGTGACCAATTCTAAAATGGGTTCCGAATAGTGACCTGGGAGGTAAAGACGGCCTCTGTGATCTTGATCCCATCACCCAAGGAATCCCTAGTGGTATATAAAAATATAGTTCTTAGATGACATCTTTCCGTCTTTACAAACCATATTGTTATACTGTTCTATGTAGCGGCATAGCCCATTGCGATGGTGAGTGTGACTGGCAAGACCCAAACTAACGAAATTTATTTTCAAAAGGTCACAAATTGGGCACGCAGAAGAAGAAGAAGAACAAGAAGAGGAAGAGGAGAAAAGAGACGAATGAAAAGCCGCCAGTCATGCAAGCTATCACACACACACGTAATATGATAACAGACGTACAAAGCACCAGACAAAAAAAGCAAGACGGCAGACAGACAGATGCAATCCACAGCGCACACAGGCAGCCCCAATCCACCAAACTGACAGACATTCAAAGTGTCATGCAGAGAAAAGAATAAACAAATTGGCAAGCCAAGAAACAGACACGCATTTGTGCAAGATACATATTGTTAAATGCACACATCTTTATTAGGCAAACATAGAGGGGATGGGGAGAGGGGGGGGGGGGGCGGAGAGGGGAGATTACGGATTCAATAACACAAAACAAGACATAGATAAAACAGAACTAAGAAGGCAACCCTCTAAAGTCTCCCACAGTTTAGGGTATTTGAGAAGACTAAACACAGATCACGTGTTAGAGAATGGCCCAAAGAACTCAAAAGAAATTGTACAAAAGAGGCGTAAAAGACCTTGACAGAATAAAAATTACATGTAGAAGAGTGTACAGGAAAAAAAAAATTCTTTACATCTTCAAAAGAAATTTTGAAAGGAACTGAGTGTAAGATTGAGAATAGATATATTATCTCTCCAAAGTATGTATGGGCAAAGAAAAAGGGATAGGAACCAAGTAGCCAGATTTTGCCAGTTAAAAAAAAAAAAAAACCATTCCGATCATTGGCGCCGTTAGCTCCCTTACAATGTGTAGACACTGTTTTTCTGCTTTTGTTTATTAAGGTTAGTTGCGTATCCTGTACAGGACGTTGCAGAACCAACCCCAACAGACCCTGGCTGTTGTGTGGTTTTTCTAGGCAAATATACGTCCAGTTGTTTGTCATTCCTTCTGGACGGTCGGCTTTATTGACACCACTGTCGAAACCAACGCAAGGCCCATAGCCTGCAGCTGGGATCGAACCCGGTATCCCGCCATTACGAAGCGTTCGCTTCGACTTCGCCACAGAGCCGACGCTTTTGTTGATACATTTTTAAATATTTCAAGTATATTATTAGATTTATTTGCCAGCACATTATTGTTATTATTATCTTAATTATTAATGCACACTAAACAAGTCTTTAGCCATTGAATGTTCTCTAAATATTATAAAGGGGCTGAGTCCATTCTCCCCCCTCCCCAATCTTTTTTCTTTGTGTCAGCGCCCCTGACTACGATAGTGACGTTTGTTTTGTCAATGAAATTTTTTTCAATGCTAGCTTGTTAGCTAGCAAGTTAATATATTAATTGATTAGAACTTCGGTTATTTGAATTACCTAGTTTTTCAGTTATTGAGTTACTTTCCTAGTTAATCAGCTTATTGGTTAATTAGCCAGAAAGTGTATTTATTAGTTGGTTGTTCATCAACGAGTGCGTCTTTTCCATTTTCTCTGTTGAACTTTCTAGTCATATTTTGTGGTATATTTAGCATCTGATGCTTTCCATAGATACCGCAACAGGTGTCGGGGGCATCCACGTGAAAGGTGCCATTGCCAAAGAGAGAAATCTAACATCCTGAAGACTTGTGGAAGGAAATGGATCCTCACGTCTGCAGACTTATTCCTGGTCGAGAACGCAGCCCGTAGTGAATGGAAGGCTCAATATACGGATATATGGTTAAGCAGCCATGTGGAGGACGTGACAATACCAAAGCGTCATGTATCGGTTTTGCATGGATGACGGGGAATGTCCATGCTCTGTCCATGGCTTGTCTTGAGGCTCGACCAAGCTGCACGGGACTGTCCTGGACTGGTCCTCGAGACAACACTTGTGGATTAGGGGGTTGGCGAAGACATAATGCATATATGGCTACAAATGTTGCACGAAACTAACCGGGAAGGCAAACTTGCCCCAAATAGTCGAATGTTTCGGCCGAAATGTGCAAACACAGCAGATATGATGTAAACAGGCACAATGCAATTACATCACTCGCACAAAATATGAAGAAGCAAATAGCTAGTTAATTAGCTAGTTTATTTGTTTTTGTAGCTAGTTAGTTGGTTAGATTATTATTTAACTAGTTACTTACTTAGCTCTTCAGACAGTTAGTCAATTTATTCGGTAGCTAATTAATTAGCTTTCTACATAGCTAGTTGATTTTTTTTAGCTAGATGTTAGCTATTTGACTAGATTGCTAGACACCTATTTAGTTGATTACTTGTAGCTAGATTTAAGCTGTTTAGCTAGACGTTAGCTATTTAAATAGACGTTAGTTATTTGGCTAGATGATAGCAATTTAGCTAGATTGCTAGACACCTAGCTAGTTAGTCACTGCTTTTGTATTTCTACCAAATATTCATAATATGTATAATGCTGTATGAGAATAGCATACTTTATATATAAAATACGATTGCTGTATAAGATTAGCATATTTTATATATAAAATACGACTGCTATATGAAAGATGAGTGGTTGGAAATGTAAAATGGCCTACGTGACCCTTTAAAATGTTATCTTAATTTGTTTATGTATTCATTCATTAATTAGTTGGCTAGGGTTAGTTAACTAGTTAGTTGGTAGGCTACCTAGCGATTAAGCCAACCAGCAAGTTGGCTAAGTTAGTTATTTAGGTAGATAGATGGTTGGCAGATCTTACTCGCGGCATTTTAAACCAACTAACAAATTAGCTCATAGATCCACTTTCAGTTGATCTCTTAGTGTCTAGTGCTGACGACGTTAAATAAACAATATTCAGAACTCAAATAATGCGGATAAAAACAATACATTGCACAATTTATTGCCAGGCATATTTCGCTGTATCTCATCAGGTGCGTTACTACAGAGTTACATCAACATAGTATCTCATCAGGTGCGTTACTACAGAGTTACATCAACATAGTAGTAACGCACCTGATGAGATACAGTGAAATATGCCTGGCAATAAATTGTGCAATGTATTGTTTGTATCCGCATTATTTGAATTCATTACGGGAAAACATTGTTTTGAATATTCAGAACTGTTTATTTAGTCTACTGGCAATAACTTTGCACACGTAACACAATAAACAGGATCTTTACTTACCCCTTCCTTGACTTCTTGTACACATGTTTGACTTTTGATGGAGCAATAGAATATTTCAGCTCGATCTGGAAACACAGAAAACATGTTTTAGCTCGAATGTATCTGCTACTGTCAGGGTACCCAAGTACTTGAACATTTCAGCTTCATTATCATCATCATATGCCCTGCCAACTGGCGTAGGCGCTCATGCGTCGCCACAGATCACGATCCCTGGTTGCCTGGAACAGCTCTCTTGATGATATCTCTCCATGCCATCATTTCAGCCCATTAAGCATCATCTCTCTTGGTCTGCCTCTACCCCTTTTCTTTCACTGATCTTTCCAGGTGTCAAGATGTTCTCAAATGTATCTCTTCTCATATGTATCAGCTTGCTTGAGGTTTTACTTGTAATTAGTGCTGCATTTTAGAGTCAGTTTTCTTTGTAAGCACTATTACTTCTGTTCACATTCGAACCTTCGTTTTGACTTTCATTTACAATTATGTGCATAATTTCTTGCAGCTGTATTTCATTCATTTTCAGCGATCAAAACTATATCGTCAGCATATTGACGGTTGTTCACAGTATGCACACTAACCCATATTCCTGGTATACAATGTATGCATATGATGACTTGTTTACTGTACAAACTGAATAATTGGGGGATAGTATACATCCCTGTCTAACGCCCTGTTTAATGTCTTGAAAAGTTCCAAACTGGTTATTAACTCTTATGGCTGGTTCTTGTTTCGAGTATATATATATATATATATAAAAATAAATACAATTCTCAGATCACTATACTTGTTTTTTAGGTATTATTCTCAAAGGAGAATATTAGTTTACATGTAAAGTGACAAACACTTGATTGAAATGCCACCCAATTCGGCATATTGTAAGTAACAATGGCAAAATACCCTTTTCACTCTTATATTGCACTGTGGAGAATATACCTGAAAGAATGGCAAAGAAAAAAGAATGGCAGACATAAAGAATAATATAGAACAATTGAGACAGAGAGAAAGAATCGTAGAGAGGAAGAATGGCACAAATAAAGAATAAAGAGTGGGGAGGGGGGGGGGGCGGGAATCTGTAGGGAGGAAACATCAGAGTCAAAAAGAATCACAGGCAGAAAAAATAAAAGAGGAAAATAAGAGTCAAAAAAGAAATAAGGACAGAAAACAAATCACGGAAAGAAAGAATCGCAAACCGAAACAAACGGACAGAACATCACAGAGAAAGCATGACATAGATAAATAATCACACGTTTAAAAAAATACACAAATATAAAGACGATAAAGTAACATGTTAGATCTAAAGAATAAACTTATAAAGATAGGGAGGGTATGGGGTTGGGGGACTTATGCTTTATTGCGGGATATAGGAAAGAAGAAGAACACGTTAGATACACCTACCAAAGGAACACATAATGAAACATAGAAAGAAGTTGAACTTACAGATCTCAACAAACCGTGGAGAGTTGGTACTTCCAACATAAGGGCTGTATATGCAGCCTCATGGCGCTCCCTGATATACAGCAGAACTGCAACAAACATCATATTCAATTAACAGTTAAGCTGTTAGTGCATGTACGAGGGGGCTTCAAATGGCAGTCTTCAAATTACAAGTAATACAAGTATCACGTAGATAATGTCATGCTTAGACCCAGGATAGGTCTGACAGCACAATAGATACTAGCAGCCGCTGATGAGCTACTACTACTTTTCCTTCTCTGTCAAAGGCTTGTGTTAAGCGTCATTAACTATATGTTATGGCCCTCCTCACTGTCAGCAGAACCGAGCTAGAAAGACTTGACCGAGTACAAAATGAGGCCAGGAGACTCATTCTCGGCTGCACAAAAGACACCTCCTGCCACTCCATGCGTTTTGTCCAGGGTTTGCCGACGATGATTAACAGACACAAAGTTGCACAGGTCAATGCGTACACGATGGTATCTGAAGACGTTAACCGCCCACTACACAAAGCTATACACGACACAAAAGAAATGCGTCTCAAACGAAGCCATACCTGGATGGCCAAGGCTGAAGATTTAACCCAGCAGGTACATGACCAAGACGAGATCAGTCACGGAAAATAATCAATGAAAACATCAGTAGACATGCATGGCATCTCTAAGGCTGTCACCATACCCAGGAAGCACTGCAGGGATCAGATTCATGCGGCCCTCGACACTCATAGATCAGCATTCACACCCAGAAGACATCATCATCTACACAGATAGATCTATGAAGCGCGGGTCAAGGTCAGCACGGGCATACATAGTACAAAGGAGGGGGAAAAAAACAATAAAAGAGGACATCGGCGCTTACTAGGCAACTACGTCGAGCATCACCATGGAGATAGCCGCTGCTTCAAGAACACTAGCATGGGCAGCAGAGCAAAAAGCCACAGATGCAGTAATTGTATCAGACTCCATGAACATGCTTCAGAAAAAAAGCAAACACCGGTATGCGGTATATACTTTCTTACTGTCACAATGTACAGTTTTCTCTTTCTCATCACAGGACCAAAGAATGTAGATTGTCTTTTTCTGATGTGAACAATCACTTTTCTTCCTGAGTCAGTTTCTTTCAATACGTCTTCAAAAACATTTGTATCTGTCGAAGGTATTATCATCATTAAACTGTAAAACCACTCTCCACATTAGGAATCGAATCGTATATTTTGAAATTACGAAGTGCTTACGAAATGCCTAACCCAGTAACCGTTGTATATGATACCATGTAGTGATACTCTACTTTGCGCCTCTTTTGGGCTCCTGTAAAAGAAGTTTTGGTTGGTAAACTTACCTTTTTGTTGGTCTTTGAGATTACAGCCAGAATCCCTCCTCGGTCTCTTTACAGGGCTACTCACGTAGTAGTCATCGCAGGAGTCCGGAAGTTCGAGTTTGTTTGGCAGACTGCAAAAATACATGCTAATGAATAAACGCACCCATACTGGACTGATAGGTCACTTCGTAAACCGTTTTGTGGTGCCACTAAATAACTGGGCTAAATGGCTATACAGTTGAAAGGGGGTTTCTGGGATTTGTAGCTGTGTGATTCTCATCCTTGAGATGTTTTTCCTACAGACTACAATCTTGGGCAGGAACAACTTAAAAAAAAAAGATGACAAAGAGATTCTGGTTATTTCTATAGAAAATACAGGGCTATTAAAAAAAAAGATTCTAGAGAAATACTGGTTATCTCTTTTGAAAATACAGGGCTATAAAAGAAAGATGCCAGAGAGATACTGGTAATCTCTTTTGAAAATACAAGGCTGTAAAAAAAGAAAACAAATAGGTGCCTGTACTCAACACAAAGTGTCTAATACAATTGTACTGATAAAAAGATGCACAAAAAGAGGTACTGGCACTGAGCACCGCAAGAAAAACAAATTCACAAAATAAATAGTTCTAAAAACATACTGAGTTAACGTCTTGTCAAAGTTTAACATTTTTCATCTGGTAACGGACTTTAGTGTCTGCATACATCATCTTTTCTCTCCTTATCCGAAAAGGCAAGATGTCCTAGTGTGTCCCACGGAGACTGTTTGCGTGTGTTGACTATTTAACATGAACAACTAAAAAATACGGAAAAAAAAAGACAAGGAGAAGTCAGAAATATGAGAGGGATAAGATAATAATAAGACATAAATACAACAGGGAAACGACACAAATAATACGTATATAAGGCACATGAGGCAGAGATAAGGCGTTAATGAGACAGAAAAAAAGACGTACAAGAGAAATAAGATGTGAAGACAAGAATAAAATTGATCCAAGACAGGAGAAAGACAGAGATAAGACAGAAATAAGAGACCAGACAGAGATAAGAGATGAGACAGAGATAAGAGATAAGAGAGAGAGAGAGAGAAAGAAAGAAAGAGAGAGAGAGGGAGAGAGAGAGAGAGAGAGAGAGAGAGAGATAAGATACATAAAAGATCAGACAGAGATAGGACACTTTCCATGACTTACCTAGACACCTCCTCCTCTATGGGCGGTACCACACCTAAAGTTAATGACTGGAACAGATAAATACAAATTTAAAAAGAAAATGCACAGTTCATTGCTTATCTCAATTATACAAGGTGTTCGAAAGGTAAATATACACATACTGTCTACACGATAGAAAATTAAATATACTCGCACACATCTACACGGGCTTCCATAAAGTTCCATACATAGGAAAGTTGATACTGTTGTGAAAATACAGTTGTGTAATGACACACATTATCTACATGCTAGAGAAGGAACTACACACCCTCTTCTTTGAGCCCATGCCGCGTGCCGCTGGTAGTTATGTTCATGCACAGCCTTCTGCAGGGGAGCCGTAACCTGTGGGGCTCATGTACTTACCCCCCCCCCCCCAATCTCCCAACTCTAACTTTGGGGATTGAGCAAAGTCCCCTTAGAAAATTTGCAAGATAGCCAAGTGGGCATTCTGGACATCTTGTAATTAGTAAGTTACAAACATACTGTAAAAACATCAAATGCATATGAAACAAATAAATATTATAAATGTAATATAATACCCTTTGGTGTTAAGAACTTTTAAAACACCCACTCAGAAGTATAACTTTATTATCAGGGAAGAATTTATGGGCAAAGATATGCAGGTGTAAACGAAAGTGAATAAGCTGATAGACTTGCAGGTAAGGCTATTGTGGAGGGCGGACTAGCTAATCGGCCAGTCTGACATACTGAATGATCTATGAGACTAAGACTTTTGCGAGGTCCAAGTGATGGCTTTGAATCTGCAACAGTAATCATACTACAAGAACAGCAAGTTAAAAGGAGTGAGGTCAGAAAAGAGCTATACCCGAAGTCAAAGAAGAAGTACAAACCAATACACAACTGATGTCGTCGACTTTGAGTTTTACTGAGGAGGGGATCCGAGTACTTGTGGACAGTACGATGAGCAAACTCACTCGACTAACCAACTAACCAACCAACCAACTAACTAACCAGGCAACTAACTAGATAACTATCTAACTGACAGACAGACTAACCAACCAGCCAGTTTAGTCACTCACCCACTTTTTCCCTCACTTATTTACTAATGTTAGTTAGTTGCATGGCGATTACCCTCATTGTAGATGGAATCATTCATTCCATAAATGCTCGGATCCCCTGCTCAGTAAATCCACCATCGTGTAGCGACTGATGACATCAGATGGTTTATTCATCTTCTTTGTCTTCCTGCAAAGTGCTCTTGTCTGGCCCCGCCCCTTTGAGCTTGCAGATTTTGCAATCTGATTAACGTTGCAGATGCGCAGTCATTTTGTTCTCGCAAAAGACTTACCTCTTGTAGATCAATCAAAAAATCAATAAAAATAAATCAGCCTGGTACTGACTAACTGTCGGCGTCTGTTGCTTAGGCGTTGCGAACTCCTTCGTAATGCCGTGGTGCTGGGCTCGATCCTAGCTGCGGGCTTTGCGCCTTGTGTTGGTCTCGACAATGGTACCGAGATGCCGACCGTCCAAGGGCAATGGCAAACTACTGGACGCATATGTGCCTAGAAAAACCACAACAGCCAAAAAAAAAGATGGGATTGGTTCTGCGACGTCCTGTAAAGGATACGCAATTTAACTTAGCTGACTAACAAACCACTAACCCACTAACTGCTCTGCTGTTCATGCAGAGCATACATTACCTCACAGCGCTCTTTGTGGTTTACGGTAACCGTGACGTTGATCTTTCATTCATCGCTGTTTGGACTCTTCTGGGTCACAGGGGTGTGCGAGTCTATTCCGCGGGACATTTGTCTGTATCGAGCGAACTGCTACTTGACATATTGAAAAGTTGCCTGGCTGGCTGCGACAGTTTACTCCCGCCCTCTTCACTCGCAACATCGCACATCACCGGTAGTGTCCCCAAAATAATCTAGAATCAGCTCACACCCCTCTGCCCCAGAGCAGTCCAATGATTTCTGAATGAAACGGCGCGCAATGCGTAAGCTAATTTAAACGTCACGGTCACCGTGAACAGCACCGCTCACTTTAACATCTAGGAATCAATCTCACCTTGTGGATGAATTCACTGTTCTCGTGAAGAGGGTTGAAAAACACTGGAGCTGTTGTGGTATTAGCCATGGAGTAGAACTCTGACCTTTCGCATGGTTCATGGAAGGCGTCCTCCACCTTCTTTCGACCTGTACAAACACATGATGATGTTAGCAACCAGATTCTTCTCAAACATGTGGACACAAGATTTTTTTTAAATGTTTGATCATGTAGATCGTAGGTGCGTGTTTACATTTCGAGCGCCCTGTAGGATTTTATATACATTCGTCTTCTTCATATTCAGCGGTTGTAAACTCCAGCCGAAAGTTCTGGTTGTTATTCCACTTTTGGACTTTAATGTGTTGTTCTAGGATTTGAGTTTTGCGCGTAGATCCATTCTACTGACTGGGATTGCCTTATACTGTTATGCTCATTCTTGTGTCTGTAAAAATCACACATAATGCCCATCGCTGTCCAACTGGAAAAGCCAGAAAGCACTGAATTCAACGGCTCGCACAAGTATCAAAGGGCAGCAGAGATGCCAACACATACAGTACCTCATTATAACAGCTATTTATGGTTTATCGTAATAGCAGTCATGACAAACCAAGTGTGCACATTACTGGATTCCAGGTCACTGTGGCTTGGAAGGCAATGAAATAGCGGACAGATTAGCCAGAAGCGGCAGTGACATGGTACAACCAAATAGCGACTTAACCCACCAAGAGATGTAAACACTAATACAATCTAGTATCCAAGAAAGGTGGCTGGATACCCACACCAGAATTTCTCCCCAAGACTCACTTCATCGCCTCTCTAGAGAGGGACAGTCTATTATATTCAGACTAAGGACAGGGCACAACAGATTTCGTCAACATGTGTTCAAATTTTTCGGTGTAGGAAATACGGAGACGTGTCCCTGCAGCGAGGCACCCGAAAATGCTGAGCATGTGCTCCAACACTGTCAACTGTATGCTGACAACAGAGACGCAATCTGGCCTGTTCCAACCACAATAAAGACAAAACTGTATGGTACACAAGAGGATATGGATTGCACGATAGCTTTCATAAAGGCTACCTGCCTCCTGATATAAGTTTTCTGACAGAAGGGTCGAAGAAGAAGAAGAAGACTGAACAAGGCACACCGCCAGTTCTGTGATAAAAAGCCACTCGTCGTTTTCTGAATATGTAGTTTACAAGACACATCTCAAGGAGCATGTCGTTAACAATAAATGCTTACTTTTAACGCTGACTGGAACATTATTGAACTCCTCTGGTTTTCCTTTGGCTGCTTTTCGTCTTTCCTCATCTCTAGTTTTTCGTTCTGCTCCCTGAAGAAATCAAATGAACTTATTTAGTACCCAGGAATTCACTATTGGTTTGTTGACTGGTATTTACATTGCACATTTTTAAAATAATGTGGACACAAACGAAACAATTCGTAATTCAATGCTTGGCATACTTTCACAATTCATTGTCTAGTATACTACTTTGTATCTTATCATTACTACACTTTGCATCAACACAATGAACCAGAAACTATGAATCCTTCTCACTTGAATACACACATCTCATTGTCTTTTGTTATACTGTAGATCTCACAGTGGAATATTTACGACATGATCCTTTTGTTTACACAATACAACACTGTATGTCTTAATTGCCACCGCTTAGAAAGGGAATTAAATATTATGACAGCATCACTAATGTAGAGCTTTGGGAAAGAACTAAGCAAGTTTCAATGGACCAAGAGGTGGAGAATAGTCGCTGGCGTTGGATTGGACCCACATTGAGAAAAGCGGAGAACAATATAACTAGAATGCCTTTGCACTGAAACCCACAGGGGCATAGGAATAAAGGAAGGCCCAGTAAAAAGGGGAGGGCGTGGTGAGAGCTGCATGCGATAACAAAGAATAGAACGGCTTGCCGTGAGTTGGTTGAAGGGTCAATGCTCCATGGGGAGGGAGGGGGGGGGAAGGGTGGGTGGGGTGGGGTGTGTTAGAAAAGCAGAAGGAGAAGAGAGACGCTGAGAATGATCAGCTAATGAAAAATACAATTCTGACCTTGTCACAGAAAGCCTTTATTTGGCAGTAGCCTCGGTGAACGAGTTGATTCTCTTTGGGACTTTGTTCGTAAGTGTCGATCTGGATGTGCAGGGGGATACCTTTCACGCCTTTCTGGTTACTGAAGTCTGTGCTTAAACAATGCACAGCGATGTTGACCTGTGGACAAAACGTAAACATTGTGATAACTGTGTTTTTTAAACTTATATGTGTATATATATATATATATATATATATATATATATATATATATATATATATATATATATATATATATATATATATATTTGTAAATGTGTAAAGAAAGGGATGTCTTTGTGACAAAAATAGAAAAGCCGTTTAAATTGCGTTTTAAAAGCCAGGGCTTTGTTTCTCGGATCGATTCTTTCAGTTCACGAGTGCTGTTGTTACGAAGATCCTCTGGAATGGTGGCTGGAGTTACGGAGCTTATGATTTGTGCGATGCCTTTTGTTTTTGTTGTTGTTTTGTTGTTGTTGTTGTTGTTGCTGTTATGGTTTTACTTATATTTTACGCTCTGTAGTTTATAATGGCCTCCCAAACAGTCAGCTCTTGATACCACTGCTAAAAAAGTCACAACAGAAATTAAATGTGTACGTACTATGCTAGATGTAACGAGGAAAGATAGACTAGGAACGATGATTTCAAGAGGAGAGTGACTACAGAACCAATTCTGAACTTTACAGGTAAACAACAAATCAAATGGTTTGGCCATGTAACAAGACTGGCAGCAGACAGAGAACCACAAAGAGCAATGTTTTACAGATACAACGATAACAGAGCCAGCGGTCAACCACGCACAAGATGGGAGACCTAGAAGAAGATGAACTGAAGGAGTTACCAACAGAATAACACTTCACAACATCACAGCTTACCAAGCAACAGAGAGCACCCTGGTTTGGCTATCTATACCTGTTAACTGCTACGCCTAGTGGTACAAAGCAGATATTGGCAAAACAGAAGTTCTTAAAACTTTCAGGGGTGGGAACTATCCATTGATCAGTTAGGTGTCGACTCCACAATTATTCTACTTTCCACTGATGACATGCGTGTCACTTATCACCGACCCCTACTAAAAGAGGCTTACAGACGCTTCATAATAACACAGCACACACAAACACACACACAATTACACTCACACCTACACACACACAGAGAGAGAAAGAGAGAGAGTTGTTGTTATCGATCCAGCGGCGCATGAGCTTTCGCCCTTTGGCCCAATGCCATGTAGTGGAATTTGCATGTTTTCACAAGCTGTTCTTTTCCTCCGTACAAGGTGTTCCACTTGTCTGGTCTCGGAGGGAGTAGCGTTCTTCTTGTCTCTCACTGAGTTTTGGGCACTCAAAGAGATGGTGTTCAACAGTTTCGTAGGGGTAGTTACATAGCTGGCACTCTGGGGAGTGTTGTGGCTGTATTCTGTTTAGATGTCAATTGAGTGGAGTATTTTGCGTTCTAAGTCTGAAGATGGTGGCCTGGTCCCTTCTTGTTAGATGGTTAATGCTGTCATTAGGATCAGGGCCAGACATATTTCTATGAACCTCTCTTCCAGTGTCCCCCATAGCCCATCTGTTCAACTAAGTCTCTTTGTTTATAGCTCTTATAAGTGTTTTTGCTCTCAGAAAGAGAGAGAGAGAGAAAGAGAGAGAGAGAGAGAGAGAGAGAGAGAGAGAGAGAGAGAGAGAGAGAGAGAGAGAGACCGACCAAAAACTTATATTAAGCACTTATTGCCTACCCTGACAGGCCCGTCACTGGGATTCCATTTGACAGCAACAGCGTTGAAAGCCAGTTCTTCTATGTTCTGTGGCGACACACCTTGGCAGTTTTTTGTATCTTGGAAGGCAATTACAAAACACGTATTTTGCGGTCAGTTTTATTTATGCATTGGTTCTAACCTGTCTTAATGACAATACAGTTGAGTTGTATACATTATATTTAAAGACTGATGCTTGGCACTTTTCAGCCTTTCCAGGCGATAGTGTTATATTACGCTATGAGGAGGCATAGAAATCAGACCCCATGGCGATGGCGAGTGTGACTTGCAAGACCCGCTCGGGTTAAGAAAAGTCTTCCACAATTATAGCATAGGGTTTCATAACCGTGTTGTCAGTTTTTGTCTTTAATCTGTTTCCTCTTAGACGACCAGCTCTCGTCCTTTCTGCAATGATTTCTTCCTTTATTCTCCTTCCCTTTCCGTGTGCCCCCTCCACACAACACGGTACATGGCATCTTATTCCCACGAGTTCACTTCACTACATGTATCATTCATGTCCCGCTTACACACATCTTTATATCGCAGTAGAGGGTGGCCTCGACATCGTCTACCCGTCTTTAGTTTCCATAAGGACATCCTCCATTTTTCAGGTGTGACCCAGCCTGATGAGCCTTCGTATACTGAGCATTGAGAAGATGTTGTATAATACCTGCCCTTTCCAGTTATATTTAAAGCATATTCGTCTACCCCACTACTGTCACAGGGGACTGGAACACTTATGAAATGAAGATACTTCGGAAATTCCCTAGGGTCGTCGCTGGATTAACAAAATGTGTTGCTTTGTAAAACGTTTTCATAAAGCGAGAAACCATTCTCCAGAGAGTGATCGAACCATATACCAGGTAGAGCCTTCTTTCCGTTCTCTTCTTCGAGCTGCTACCGAAAGGTTTCACACCATGAGATTTAAAAATCGCAATCTGGGTGGCAGACCAACAAAACTAATCCCCGAGCTCCGATCAACCTAAAAAAAATGTAATTAATTAATTAATTAAAATTATAATTTGAGCACCTTTAATAGCTAATCTAGTCTGCTGTAATATGCAGTCCTGTGTGGGTACGGACTGTGTGTGGACAATCCAGTCGAATTCTTTTATTTAAATGTATCGTTTATTTAAATAACGTTTATATAATCAAGCAATAAAGAACTAGAAAAGTAAATGCACCTTCTAGTCTGCTAAAAACCTATGCGACTAACGACCATCTGCACTTACGATAAAAAATAGCTAAAGAAATAAAAAATAGTAAATAAAGAAAGATAACCACAATGGTAAAGTCAAAATGTTTCGGAAATGATGTAATAGAGTTTGTGGAAGACTTTTCTTAACGCGAGCGGGTCTTGCTAGTCACACTCGCCATCGCCATAGGTTGTGAGTCTCATACCTCCTCAAAGCACTATACGGCGATGCAGGCTGGAAAGACGGAAAGGTGCCAACAGCGACAATAAAAGAGCACACACAGACTGAATGTTTGTGTTTTATGTACAATTGTAATAACTTGTCTGAATGAAAATAATGTTGATCAAAATAAATTCGACTTGCGACCAGTTAAGTTGGAACGGACCTCCGTCTTAAGTCGAGGAGACCATGTTAACTAATAAGTAACACAGAATGAGTATATTTAACAAACCATCGCGAAGTTCAAGCTGTGAAATCTGTATAATAAGTCTACGTTAAAATGTAGGCAGTACCTATGTCTAGGATTCTTTGCTTGTAACTGTGTTGTCTCCCATGCCAAAATTCCCAGGCTTTTCGCTCGTCCTCCATTGGCTTCTCTTCTCTGAATGCCAGAATTATCACAGACTGAAATAACAACGTCATAATTATCACAGACTGAAATTACAAAGCCAGAATTATTACTTAATAGAATATAAATGATAGAATTATCACAGACTGAAACAACAATGCCAGAATTATCACAGACTGAAACAACAACGCCAGAATTATCACTGACTGAAATTACAAGGCCAGAATTATCACTGACTAAAATATAAATGATAGAATTATCACGGACTGAAAAAAATGCCAGAATAATCGCAGATTAAACAAAAAATCATAGAGTTAGCAAGGACTAAAACTACAAAGCCAGAATTATTACATATTTAGACAATAATCGCAGTATAATCACAGACTGAAATAAAAATGCCAACATATTCGCAAACTGAAATATAAATGCCAGAATTATCACAGACTGAACCAACGATACCATTATTATCACAGACTGATACAATTATATCATAGTTAGGACAGACTGAAGCAACAAAGCCAGAATTATCACAGATTTTTAGAAAAATCCCAGAATTAGCAAGGACAAACCACAAAACCAGAATTATCACAGCCTGAAATAACAAAGCCGTAATTATCAAGGACTGAAATAAAAAGACAATTATCACATATTGAGACAACAATCTCAGAATTATCACAGACTGAAACAACAATGCCGGAATTATCACAGACTGAAACAACAATGCCGGAATTATCACAGACTGAAACAACAATGCCAGAATATTTACAGACTGAAGTTTAAATGCCAGAATTATCACAGACTGAAACAACAATGCCAGAATTATCACATACTGAAACAGCAATGCTAAAATCATCACAAACAGTAAGGTCATAATTATCACAGACTGAAACAACAAAGTTATAATTATCACAGACTAAAATGACAGTGCCAAAATTATCAGAGATTGAGTGAATAATTCCAGAATTATCAGAGACTGAAGCAACAATGCCAGACATGAACACTGACGTGATCCGTGATTCTGCTTATCGTTTAAGATGATGAAACACGACAGCAACGCTTATAGGCACGTCATGTGATAATAATAACGAGTTTGCTATTGTTTTCTCAATAATTTTGCTATCTTTGTTGAAACCAGCCAAAGCGGTCTGCTTCCAAATATCCTGCAGCTAAATCGAACCAATCCAGGATAATGCAGTTATGAAACAGCCTTCGTAACTCATAAACTACAGAGGCTGACTGATGTAGACAGTGGATATTAAAGACAACCTGGGCATGACATTTTATGATTCATCTGTGTTCATCTGGGTAAAGAATCGACATCATGACATTCAGGACAAGCATATATTAGCTCCGTTTTCCGCCGCAGCAGACAGCGAAGTGTATACATCCAGACTACACGTCTTGCCTTTCCTCCACCTAGTCTCATATGGCGCCCAGAGCCCGCAGAAAGTCCCCGCTGCATCATTCTCTTCAGACACTGGTTTTCAGTATCTTACATTTTACTCGTTACATCGTCCCACAGCCGAGAGATCACATCTGTCTGGTGCAGTTGCAGTACACCCCAAAAGGGCCCAGTCCAGCCAAGTCATCTGCCTGCTTATTCCCAGATACGTCTATATTCTTCTTTTTCAGCATTCCGAGCCCTTGAGGTTCATAGCTGCAGATATCACCAGCCTCCATTTATCTCTCTGGTTGGCCTTTTCTTTCCAGTTGGGGACACCAAATGCTTGCAGGTCTGATTGGATATTATCTCTCCATCGTCTTCTTGGTCTGCCTCGTGGTCTACGACCATTCATCTCCCTGGTGTACACAGTTTTTACTTCTTTGTCATCTGACATTCTTTCAATATGCCTCAACCATTTCAGTCTATATGGCCCAAGAAAAAGATATTTACGTGACCGTCACAATCTGCGACCAATGAATTGATGCGATCTGTTCCATAAGAGCAAAACCTGACTTCACCTTCCTGAGAATGATTCGCGATTCAGGGTAATAAATCAAGAATTTTATCAGCATACTTTTACAACAGCAGTGTTCTTGAGGAATAAATTTGGTACATTAAAAGCTAACAGATGGATCCAGAAGCCTTGGTTTTACAGGTTTGAGGTTTTTGAGGTTTGAAAAACGAATCAACATCATGGCACATGTGTAGTAACCCATAAGTGCTCCGTTCTTCTTCGAACTCAAGTCTGAGTACGAAGAAGCTCAGCACAGTGCACAGGCTCTGTAGCACAGGTGGGGATCATGAAATACTTTAGGTAGATTTTTAACTCCCTTTTTTGCTCAGGCAACGCCGTTAGGTTACTCTTTTTAATTTCCATCTGCCAAGGGATTTTTGTACGTGCGCAACAATGCACACGGGCGTCCGATCTCACTACCCAGAGACCAGGCGGAATTACTAGAAGTCCAAGTTCACGTGAAAAAAAATCACAGCCCTTACAAGGGATTGAACCCGGAACCTCTAGCACTCGAAGTGGACACCATGCCTCGAGACCACGCAGCCCCCCCCCCTCCTTCATATTACACCACAGTAGCAGAAGAACGAAAGAACGAAAGAACGAACGAACTTTATTTCCAAACGATCACACAGTGTGAATGCAAGCTTGTCTAATATTAAGAATTTTTTAACAGTTATAATTCATACAGCAATTGTATTTTATAAATGAAGCTTTATCTTCACATACCAAAATTCTACTATAAATTTTAAATAAAAATTACAAAAGCATGGGTGGCATATGCATTTATTCAAATAACATACAAAAGTAAACACACACGTGACATAGACACACGTTAAACAAATATGAAACTGTACGAAGTCAACACGAAGGCACTGTCCAAACTTCATTCCTTAATCTGTTTGGGGGGGGGGGGGGGGAAGGCAGTAGACAAAAAAAAAAGTGTGTGTGTGGGGGGGGGGGGGGGGGGGGTTTGGCAAAGATAAAAAGATAGCAAGACAGAGATAATGGTGACAAGAAGCGAGAAAGACAATTTAGAAATAAAATTTAAAAAACAACGCCTTAAGACAAATAGAGGAATTTAAGTATTTGGTAGCAATTTTCACATCTGATGGAAAACTGGACAGAGAAATTAGCGCGAGATGTACCAAATCTAATCAAGTATTGGAGAAACTATCTCCCCTGTTGACACACAAGCAGATACCCTGGAGTACTAAAATGAATCTTATTAGAACTAATTCTTGGGCAACGTTATGCTACCAGTGTCAAACGTGGACACTTACATCCTCTAATAGACGTAAAATTGTGACAAAAAAGATGAAATGCCTTAGAAGAGCTGCAGGAGTTTCAAGGAAATACAGAATACGAAATCAGGAAATCAGACGTATGCTGAGAATAAAGCCAGCCTTACAGATCATCAAAGGACAGCAAATGAAGTGGTTTGGACACCTAACAAGAATGCCCTGGTACTATCCCCCACAGCGAGCAACACTGAAACGTTATAACGGGTATAGAGGGAAGAGAAGACCTCGGAAAATATGGAGTGATGGCATTAAGAACAGCCTTACAGAAATGAACATCAATCGTAATAGTGCTCTTGACAGAGCTCATCAACGAATGTTAATCTGCTCTCGACACTTCGCTGAGGTGGTACAAGGTGAAAGAGGAGAAGAAGAAGAAGAAGAAGAAGAAGAAGAAGAAGAAGAAGAAGAAGAAGAAGAAGAAGAAGAAGAAGAAGAAGAAGAAGAAGAAGAAGAAGAAGAAGAAGAAGAAGAAGAAGAAGAAGCAAATTGAAACAAACAAAGAAGTCTGTATGTTTAACCTAAAGAATTGTCAAAATAAAAGAGAATGTATTACCTTAACAACAGCACATTTGATAATACGTTCCTGATTGTTGAACTCGAGACTGAGACCGTAATACTGACCTGCGGAGAAGCAGAGATTAATCATTACACATAAAGCACCCTTTTGCACGTCATTAGACTTTCTGTGCATATAGTGTTAGACCTAGGGGGCTTCGTGGTCTCGAAGCATGGTATCTTCCTTGCGTGCGTGGGGTTCAGGGTTCAATCCCCGGTAAGAGCTGGGATTCTTTCACGTGGAGTTAGACTTCTATTAATTGTCCCTGGTCTCTGGGTAGTGAGATCGGACGCCCGTGTGCATTGTTGCGCAGGTAAAACAATCCCTTGGCAGTTGGAAATCGAAGAGTAGCCTAACAGCGCTGCCCAGGCAAAATTCTGAGTCAAAAATCAACCCCAAAGAATTTCAGGATGCTCACCGGTGCTACAGAGCCTGTGCACTATGCTGAGCTTCTTCGGACTCTACTTGAGTTAGAAGAAGAACGGATCACTAATCGGTTACACCCGTGTGCCATGAGGTTGATCCATTGTTCGAAACTTCAAACTTCAAACAGTGTTAAACCTGTAATTTATAGACCAAGCGCCACTCGGTGCATGATCTGATCAACACACACACCGACCAGATTTACTTCCCGGGACTCTACCTGATACCCATTGATAGCCAAATCGAGTGCAGGTGACATTGTACTGTCATGCTGGAATTATTCAAATGCGTTCATAACCCGTAAGCCACAGACACTGACTGGGTCTTCCTTCGATTTTTATCAATTTAGAACAGTGGTAACCAACCTTTTCAGGTGGCGCCCCTCCACCCCATTTTGAAACACGACCAAGACCTCTACGCCCCCTCCCCCCCCCCCCAGCCACCAATAATAAAATATGATTTTTTTTAAAGAGAAAGAGAGAGGAATGTGTTTTTAGTCTATAATCAAATGCATGTGTTATTATATCAATTAGACTTTTAGCGGTAGATGTACAGACAGCTCATTTAGACAAAAACGTCAGTGTTGTTTGTTTTATAATTTTGAATTTTAAATAGTTAGACTGATTTATTTATATATATATATTTTTTTCAGCATAAGGGATTATTACAAGTAGAAACGCACCACCACTCACTTTTTAAATTGCTTGCGCTCCCCCCCCCCACCCACCCCCAAATCAGATACCCCCCCCCCCTCGCCGAATTTCATCATGCCCCTAAGTTGCAGACCATTGGTTTAGAGCCTCACTTTCCGTAAATCTGTCCCCTTAACACAGGTTAAAAAGTAAAGGTCCTTTTTCAACGCCTTTAGGCGTGTGGGAAATATAGGGCTAGACCTATATTTTTTATCATAAGATGCTAAGTCACAATTTTGAGAAACACTGTTCTATTAATGTATCTCACACTGACAGTTTAAGACACATCTATATGGCATATACCAACATACAACTTACTTTTGTTAAGACACATCTATATAACATAGACAGACATTAGATTAGTTGCGTATCCTTTACAGGACGTTGCAGAACCAACCCAAACAGCCCCTGGCTGTTGTGTGGTTTTTCTAGGCAAATTTACGTCCAGTAGTTTGCCATTTCTTTTTGGACGGTCGGTTTTCTTGATACCACTGTCGAAACCAACGCAAGGCGCATGGCCCACAGCTGGGATTGATCCCGGCATCCCGTCATTACGAAGCGTTCGCATCGACTTAGCCACAGAGCCGACTTATAGAAAGACTTACTTTTGTTAAGACACATCTATATGACATAGACAGACATATAACATACTTTTGTTAAGATATGTGACCCTGTCTTCGTGTCTTCTTTGTGTGGTTGAGATCGGCGTCTCCAGGAAATAACTGTATCCAGTATTGTTTACCTCTCTGCAGAAAACAGCATGACTTTAGTTGTTGTTTGTAAAATATCTCTATGTCAGAGCACAGCGTGTATTTAGTCGTCATTTGTAAAATATGTGTGTCGTCTACTCTAAGTTCTCTTTGTTCTGTGTTTACGGAACATACATTTGTGTTAAATTTAGCGTCTTTGACCTAGGTTTCGAGTTCAACGGCTGTAAACTCCAGCGGAAAGTTTTTATTTTTTTATTTTTTACTTTTGGACTAAGTCTAGTTCCAAAACTCCAGTTTTCCTTGAACATCAATTTTAAAGTTCTGGATACTTTCCGTCCCCAAGTGGGACGAATTTTTGGTTATTTTGATGCCTCACCCTGTTGTTGTTGCCGGGGTCCTTATATAACCTAAGGGTTAAACGGGGTTTTTAGGACCTCTCCACGGGTGATCTTCATCTAAATGGTGGCCCTGTGTGTCACCGGGTGTTTATCGCTCCGTGTGATGTCCTGACGGGGTTGAACTTCAAATAATTGTTGGTTTTACTCTTCTCAGGCAGATGCACTCCCATTTCAAAGGAAGCACCTACAATTAGTATACTTTTACGACATGCTTGTTAGGGAGACAGTGGGTCTATTCTTCCTCCCCCAACCCATAAAAGGTCTCCAGAACCCACTTGGGGAGCTTCTTCAGCGATACATCAGGTACCGCATCTGGAGAAAACATAGACGACCTGACCAACATCTGTCTGTTACTTGAAATTGTAGTGAAATTGGAATATTACTTTTTTTTTTCAGGGGGAGGTACCAATATACACCAAAAAGTACCAATTAATTTATTTTTCAAATTAAAAAAATAATAACTATTTGAAAGTCGTGCTGTCTGGGTGAGCACCGGCTTTAAAATTGAAAAAAAGGCGCACTTTATCAGCAGCGTCAAATCGGCACATTTGCAGAAACAATTTCATCACAGGTGCCTTCAGTACACCCCCAAACATTTTTAGGATTAAAAAGGCCCACATTTAAAATTTTAATGCAATTGTTTAAAACGTTCAACATACGAAAGTACCAACTTCGACAGCTCTGCTTTGGTGTTTGCTTTATTATCTGTAAACGATATTCATAAAATTCTTCTGAAAAATCATCTCCCACGCTTGGAGTGTTTTCAACACAATTATAGTCCAAAAACACCGTGCGACGTTTGATTACTAGCTGCTTGCTTGTTTGCAGTTTGTTCTCTCCAGGAATGTAGGCCGCATGATTAACACCTAAAGGACGAGAATTCTACTTCTATTAACCATGTATGCCGATTTGAACCGTAAGGTTATAAAGAGGCCCTAGGCAGGAATATGGGTTGCTCTGTGTTGCACTATCTGGTGGTTTTCTTGACACATGTCTGAAACATTTGATCTGTTGTCTCTTGATGTAGTTTAGTGCTGGTCCCGTCCCAACCCCTTTCCCTACATTATCATTTTTCATCTTGTCTCTGCTAGTTACAGCTGGGTTTCGTCGTAGATACTTTATCTATGTGGTTTTAGTTGTGTTGTTTATTTTGGCACTGGATTACAATGGTAGTAAAAAATACTGCACGGAACAGTGCTCTTTTCTGGTATCAATTTGTGGTGAAAACAGGGATGACTGCTGCCTCTGCGAAACCTCGATTTGTGTAGTTTTGTGCACGTTGTTGTGCTTCTCCATCAAATTAAGCTTTATTATGACACCTTGGTGGTTGAAGTACTCTCCTCTTCGTTACTGTTGTGTAGTTTGATGTGTGCCGAGAAAGGCCCCGGCTGAAACGTGGTTTTGTGTTTTGTGCACGTTGGTCTGCTTCCCTATCCCGTTTAGCTTCTAAGTCACAGTTTATTTGATTATTTTTTGGTATTAGTTTTTACGTTTGCTCTGTAAAATTGGTGATATCTGTCAAATAATGTGATTTACTGCCTCTGTTTTCTTATTCTCTCCAATGATTTGATTTGGTTTATTACCTCTGTTTTCTTATTCTCTCAAATGATTTTATTTGATTTATTTTCTCTGTTTTCTCTATTCCAATTTTTTTGTGTCAATTGGATGATATTATGCTCTCTGGATACGTCAAGTCTTTCCGTACCACTGACGACTTCTTTTTTTTTGGGTCGTTTTACTGATAGCCTGTTAAAGCCCAGTATCGTGGTTCTCTGTATGTGTCTTGTAAGTGTCTTGTATGTGTCTTGTACTTCTCTGTTGGCTTTAGTAATGGATTTTTTCATCTTTTTGCAGATTTCAGCTACAATATTTTAAATTTCTTCCTTGGTCTTCCCCTCGCCTTCCTCCCAAATATTCTGCCGTTAAAAAAAGAGTATCATATGCAGTATCACTGACAATAATCCAAGCATGTGTGCAACCGAATCTCAATGCTGACACAATATGTGTGAACATCCCACCCTTCACCACACCTCTGCAGACAGTCTCTGCCATAAATTGCCTTCATCCGTTTCACCAAGTGTCTGCTGCACACATACAAGTGATTCTGATACTCCAGCTATGATGTTCCGGTTGAGATGCATTGCTTGCATGCTCCATATGTGGTCTATCTATTCACTGTAACGTGCGCACAGGAGTGTGCCCTAAACATACAATACCTCTCTAGAATTTGGAGAGAACGATAACAGAGAACGCGACAGGTATTCTCATCATTTTTTCTTTAAATCGCCGTCTAATGGGTAGGGGACCTTGGTTCTTGGTCACCAGAGCGTACCTTCCATAAATTAACAATAATAAGCAAGTGGGTTTGGCCTTCTGTGATAAGCGGGTCAAGGAATTTTTTCACGATGAAGACTCCATGCACACAGATAGGGGAAAAGGGGAAAGGGGGGGGGGGGTAGATATTTGGTATTTCCTGCTTGTATCTCCTCCACTAATTTGTTTCCTGCGGTCCCTTCAGGGTATGCGAGCTGAAGCTCTGAAGAGCAGAGATTCAAAGAACCACATTTGCAACCATCATCATCATTATCGTCGTCGTCATCATAACAATCGTTATCATTCATATTGTGGAGGTCGGAGCTGACAAAGCTCAGTTTCAATTTGGTGTCTCAACATGCAGGCGTGCAAGGAAACGAGCAAGCTGATAGGTTTGAAGGTAAAGCTGCTGTAAAAGGCGAACGAGCCATGGGCCATGCTGATATTTTGAATGTTCGACGAGAATTAAGAGTTTGCGAGAACAAAGGGACCGTGAACCTGCAACCATCACCGCACTGCAAGAATAACAAATAAAAAGGGGTGGTGCCAGACAAGAAAACTGCACAGGAGGCCAAAGAAGAAAAAAAAGGAAACACAAAACTGGTGTCGGCACCCACTAACCGTGCGGGATCTACGGAGAAGAGGATAGGAGCAATTATGGTCTGAACAGTTCAATTAGGATAATCTGTCGACTAACTAACTTTTCACGATATGCCGTTATACGTCATATAGTAAAAGTAAAGGATCATTATTTAGGCCTTCAGGCACACGCTCGATGATGTGTTCAACATCACGCCTGTCACCTTTACTTCCCAGCACTTTACCTAGTACCCACTCAAGGCTAGGTCGACCTGGGAGCCAAGGTAACTTTTCTTATAAACATTTGTTTTACGGTTTTATTTCAACCTCCTCGCCTCTTTATCTGTTCGTTTACATTTCATTGCCTGTCTCTTTATTCTCTCATCAAATCTCACTAGGATGGTCCTAATATATCGTCATCTCCTCTATCTTACACTGTCTCCCAATATATCGTCATCCTCTTTGACTTACACTGTCCACTAATATATCGTCATCTCCTCTGTCTTATACTGTCGCCTAATATATCGTCATCCTCTTTGACTTACATTGACCCCCAATGTATCGTCATCTCCTTCGACTTACACTGACGCCCAATGTATCGTCATCTCCTTCGACTTACACTGTCCCCTAATGTATCGACGATACAAAGCCAATTGTAAATAAACTAATCAGAGATAACCACTTTCTTCTTTCGTATTGTTTCGTCTCAGTGCCTATGCCGTAAAGCTTCCCAGAAAAGAGTTAGATATAGTTTCCCTCCTTTTGCTAGTTGCGTACCTTGTGTTAATGTCATATTGTGTTTCTGTAGTGTCTCTGTTACTGCCTCATCCCACATCTTTCTTGGTCGGCCTTTTGCCTTGTAGCCTGCTGTTCTCGTGTAGTACACTCTAGCTATTAGCTGATTTTGTTCCATTCTGACAAGATGACCAAACCATTTGATTCTTTGATGTTCAGTGAAATAATTTTCTGGTACTGTACCTGCCATTCTTCATAATTCTTTATTTGTGATATGTTTTCTTTTTACTTCGCCGTATTGTTTTATAATCTCATCTCATCATCATGTGCCCTGCCAGCTAGTAGAGGCGCTCATGCGTCTTCACAGATCACGATCCCTGGTTGACTGGAATAGCTCTCTTGATGATATCCCTCTATGCCATCGCTTTAGCCCATCCAACATTATCTCTCTTGGTCTGCCTCTACCCCTTTTCCCACTGATATTTCCAGTTGTCACGATGTAAGCCAACGTCTCTCTTCTCATGATGTGGCCGAAGAACAGGGTTTGTCTCTTTCTTATTGTTGTATATAGAGATCTACTTTCATTAGCCTCTTTCAAGCAATCGTTGTTAGTTACTCTGCCAATTCGTCTCATATCGCGTGTTACAATTTTGCTTTTCTAAAGGACTGTCCTTGCCTGCCTTTGCTAGATCGAAATTGGTCAAATCATATAACTAATTTATATGACGTGTACTTGAAACAGCAGTTCTCAACATATTGGTCGTGACCTCTTTAAGGGTCGAACGACTCTTTCCCAGGGGTAGCATAAGACCATCGGAAATCATATGCACTGAAGTTAGTTAGTTAGTCAGTCAGTCAGTCAGTCAGTCAGTCAGTCAGTCAGTCAGTCAGTCAGTCAGTCAGTCAGTCAGTCAGTCAGTCAGTCAGTCAGTTAGTTAGTTAAGTCAAGAATTGACATAACAGCACTCGGGGCATTTCCATGCCTGCTCCGTTCTCATCTTCAGCAACCAGCGTAGAGTTACAATACTGATGGTACCGGTCACAATCTAGTTAAAGGTCCATCCTACCTTTCCTCTGAGTGTAGTTAGCCGGCCAAACCCTCTGGTTACACTCAGATGCCTCATTCTCTCCAGGCCATTATAATCTAGTTTCTCTACTGTTTTCCTTACTTGTTCCCAAAGGGCCTTGACAATATCTGCTCTGTCATGCATCAGTTCACCACCCAGTGGTGCAGATCCAGCCAATCTGTCTGCCTGTTCATTACCCACCACGCCGGCATACCCAGGAGAAAAGATCAAAAGTATGCTAACTACCTGTGATAATTCCAGTAAAGCTTGCCACTCTGCTCGAAGCATCCCTGTCTTCACCTTTCTCAGCATACTTTCAGAGTCTGTTACAATTACGACAGGTGTATGCATTTTGTCCTCTAGCCACCGCAGAGCTGCAGTAACCGCCTCCACCTCCATTCTCATGCTAGACGTTGTGGTGTCGTATGCTAGGCAGTCTTGCACTAAAGATTTTCCATTGGCTTTCGCTACGAACCCCCACGCACTTTTCTTTCCTCCTACCACCGAACTATCTGTATAGATAATCAGATCGCCTGGGCGTAAATTGTCGTGAATCAACTGTTGGACTTCATCCTCCGTAGCACCCGCTACTAAAGTTATGAAGTAGCAACGAATTTTATGGTTGGGAGTCATCACAACATGAGGAACTCTATTAGAGGGTCGCGGTATTAGAAAGTTTGAGAATCACTGCCTTATACGAACAATATGTTTACAAAAGTACTTACAGTTTCTGGACAGCCGTTGACCGCGTCGACTTCTCGGATCCTGAACTTGAATACTGTCGCATCAGAGACCCTCCCCCAGCTGGGGATTTCTTCTTCTTCGGCTTCTCGTTTTTCCCGTCCACACATCCACTTGTAACGTTTTCCTTTGAAGCCTAAAATTAAACATGTAAAGAAAATATATGGTGTTCTATAGGTTCTTTCACAGTCTTCTTCTTTTTCTTCTCTTTCACCTTGTACCGCAGTGAAGTGTCGAGTGGAGATGTGTAACGTTCGCTGATGAGCTCTTTAGAGAGCAGTATTTGGATTGATGTTCATTTCTGTAAGGCTGTTCTTAATGCCATCACTCCATATTTTCCGAGGTCTTCCGCTCGCTCTATCCCCGTTGTAACGTTTTAGTGTGGCTCCCTACACAGTGACAGTTTTTAAATAACTGCGTACCGCACTTTGAGGGAGTCGCTGTGGCGTAGGGGCTAGACGCTGGCCTGCGGATCTGATTGTAGTGGTGGGTTCAAGTACTGGACGGAGCTGTACGCTTTCCTTTTTCTTTTCAAAACGACCTTGGCCCCCAGGTCGACCCAGCCTTAAGTAGGTACCAGAGCCCGGCTCTCTAGCGTAGTTGGCTAAACCGGATTGCGCGGTGACCGTATGACGAACTTCTTGTGGTCCGGGTTCACTCCCGGGGGTAGGCAGAAAAGCCACATTTTCTCCCAGATTTACGGTATTTACAATGGAATCAAGGCCAAAAGGTTGCGATATCCATAATTCAGAGCCTAAGGGTTAACAACTCATGGCTTCTGGATACTAAAACAAACAAACAAATAGGTACCAGGCACAGTTGTCAGTATTAAAGGCGAGCGGCGTGATGTTGACCACATCACCCACCGAATGCCGATTGGTCTATAGAATATACGTCTAGCCCTATATGCCCAGTTTGCCTGAAGGCGTGGAAAAGGGTCCTTTACCTTTTAACTTTCTGCGTCTTCTGCGTTACAAAACTTCAGGGTACATATCATGAATCACTTAATTACGTCTGGCGCGAGATCTCATGCCGGCTCCCATTCATGCTGTTGTGGTTCCCACGGGCTGTCCTATGTTGTAGGCGTGTTAGGATATGCGTTTCTTCAGCTTCACCATCTATACACAGCGTGCAGAAAGCGGCTCTCGTACGTTCAAGGCCTGACACGAAAGTGTGGAGCTCTCTTTCGTGGCAGGCGACATTGAGCGACTGTTTGTGTGTGCGTCTGTGTGTGTGTGTGTGTGTGTGCGCGCGCACGTGCGCAAGTGTTCAGTTAGTTTTGGTTTTCTCTGTGAACTAAGCCTCTTGTGCAACTGTCGCTGGTTTGAGAACTGGTGATATGTTGTGTCCTGTCCTGGCGAACGTCAAGTCACCAAGTAACTCCGCAGTGATAGCGATGAAGAGCAAACGCAAAACGCAAGAGGCACACGCACACAGTGCCAGCCGCTCACAACGCGGAATATAGAATGCTTATAGCGTTCAAACAAAACAAGCATGACCCCCCTCCACCCCCCCCCCCCTTAAAACAAAGCAGACAGCCGGTGGGAAATCTCGCGCCCGACGTGATGGGGCGATTTTCCTGATATGTACCAGTCAGTTACTGCGAAGGGATTTATGGAACACCCTAACAATCCTTTCCTCAATATGTATGCATTACTGCAGTCAAGATGATAGCAAGAAGCAACTAACACAAAGCGACGGATCGATCCGTTTGTCCTCTGTATAATGCCATCTAAATGTTTACCATACCATTTTGAAATGAACAAATCCCAATCTCTGTGGCAGATTAACAAAGTAGATCCCTGATGCCCCATTCAACCTCCAAAGAAGTTATAAGTAGGGCATCCTAACAGCTTCACCAGTCAGGTGTAACCTGTAGTCCTTTGCGGGTAAGGACAAATAAACACAAAGATAACTATGACTAGAAAGCTCAACGCTCTTGAATATTACGTTTCGTAATAGTTCTTCATCAGAAAGAGACAATCTGCATTCTTTGGTCATGTGATGAGAAGGAGAAAACTGGCGTAGATCGTGACAGTAGGAAAGTTTAAGGGGAGGAGAGGCAGAGGCAGTCTAGAAAAAAATGCTGGATCGGTTGGCATCATGGCACGGAGGATCATATGTGTCAGAGTTGACTGAAAGTACATGAGACAGAAGGTTGTGGATATACATGACTACCAACGCCACAGGGCATGGACTTTAAGAAGTAGAATAGCTTTTCGCGTCTATAATTTCGTATATTACGCATTTCCGGTTCCACATTGACCATCGGTTTTTCGATTATTCCACTGCGTTTTGCGTTGATGAAGACCGACTAAAACGCTGAGTTGTATTTGTGTGAATAGTTTTATTTATTTCCATTGAGCTTTTAGTCATAGTTTTTGTGTGTATTCACCTCTCATTGTCTCTCACTGAGTAACCTATTCACCCGCAAAGATACAGATTTCCTAAAATCTATCTAGTTCTTTCGGAAGCACCGCTTTAGTGAATCTGGCACCATCTATTATGATTGTTTGTATTTTACTATGGGTCGACAGAAAAATAAAGCTTTAGTGTAAAAAGTATAAGCTACCCCAGTTATAAATTACAAGTTCACCTTTAAAACTGTCGTAAATCGTGTGACGCTAAGACAGCAACATATGAATTAATCAAGTAACAGAAAGTGTATTGATCGGTACTCATAGAAAGAAGTAGAAAGATAGAAGAACACACTAGACAACATAAAAATCGAAAGTTATAGTTACCGTGCCGAGAATTGGACATGTCACCCCCAGACGGCGGTGCGCCCCGCCATGAATACAAGTGCACTAAGAAAATGGTCAACTAGGCACCCCCAAAAAAGGTGTTTTATTGGCCATGTCTATCGTACAGCTTGAAATCCACAACTATAGAATGCGGACAGAATTCATTTCAAACCATTTAAATGGCACCATATGTTACATAAATTTATATTAACGAAGCATGTGTCGAATAACAATCACAGCAACAATTTACGAACACAGGTGACCTTAATGCTTTGTCTAGAATACACAGACATTTAAGAAAGGTATTTGATTTGTAGGTTCCGGTGTGTATACGTCATTCCTATAAACAAACAGAGGGAGAAACATTTGAGGCCGATAAATATTATGAATTAATCAAGTAACAGAAAGTGTATTGATCGGCACTCATAGAAAGAAGACAGCAACATAGGAGGGTGTTTTAAGTGACCGATCTGCATGGTGTGCAGTCTCCAAGCACAGGACTTCAGCCTTCCAGGCAATAGATGTTGCACTGGCAGAGAAACGGAAGCAGACTAGAAAGAACTATCTGGCAAACACATCTCTGCTTCGTTCCATCTGTTGTCCACACCGCTCAAGAACTTTCCAGGCTGAGATAGCCGCGGCAATAATCAAGAAAAGTAGGCTAACAATGTGACATTGAAGAAGGCATGTAGATACTTAATGTCAAACTTTGAGTTGTCTTCCCTTGCCACTGTCGAAGACAGTTTATTTCTTGTATGAGAACCACTGCGTTAACGCATTGTTAGCCCGACCCGGCGACGTCAGCAGCATGGCCCGTCAGCTTGAGCCGGACATGGTTAAACGTATATTTTTCTATACTAGCCTCCCCAGGGGGCCCCATGTTAGAAAGGGGGAGGAATAAAACCACTGCTCCTCTAACGAGCATGTTCCAAGAAGCAGCGACTAATTAGGGATGTTTCCTTTTAAAGTCGGATTGCATAAGCTTGAGAAATGTGGAACCAGCAGTCTGCATGCAGATAAGTCAGATCTATAAAACGTATGCGAGTTGTGGAAATAGACGAACGCCCAGAAGTGGATGAACAATCACGTAAGAGTATACAGCAAGTGAATCTCTTCTTCTTCTGCCTTTCTATTCCCCAATGGAGCATAGGCCCTTAACCAACTCACGCCAAGTCGTTCTATCCTTCGCCATTACATGGAGCTCTCCCCATGTCCTCCCCATCTTTCTAACTTCATTCTCCAATTCTCTTCCCCATGAGTTTTTTGGCCTTTCTTTATGCCAATGCCCCTGTAGGTTCTAATGCAAAAACAGTTTTCTCAGTGTATGTCCTATCCAACGCCAGCGTCTTTTCCTCACCTCTTGGTCCACTGGAGCCTGCTTAGTTCTCTCCCAAAGTTCTACATTAGTGATTCTATCATACCATTTAATTCCCTCTATTCTGCGCAGGCACCAGTTAATGAATGTCTGTAATTTATTAGTATTTGCCTTAGTTGTTCTCTATTTCCGCCCCATACAAAAGTACTGATTTGACATAAGAATTAAAAAATTTTAGTTTAGTATTTCTTTTAATTACTTTTGATCTCCAAAAGTGGATGAATAATCAGAACTTGCCACCAAAGAATTTACATCAGGTGAATGCTATGAAGAAAAACAGAGAGGAAGAAATTTATTTTTAGACTATTATTACCTAGTGAGTTGACTCTGTGGCTAAGTCGATGCGAACGCTTCGTAATGCCAGGATGCCGGGTTCGATCCCAGATGCGGGCCATGCGCCTTGCGTTGGTTCCGACAGTGGTATCAAGAAAGACGACCGTTCCGGGCAATGGCAAACTACTGGACCTAAATTTTCCTAGAAAAACCACACAAGAGCCAGGGGCTGTTGGGGTTGATTCTGCAACGTCCTGTAAAGGATACGCAACTAACCTTATTAACTCGGCAAGAACTGTACAAGAACATCATTTTGTCAGTTCTTCTTTATGGACAAAATGCAAAATCCAAAAAGGATCCACACAAGACATCCACCTTAATGATAAAAAAGGACGAACATAAGATATCTACCTTATTGACCAAAAAGGGTGCACACAAGATATCCACCTTAATGACCAAAAAGGGTGCACACAAGACACCCACCTTAATGACCAAAAAGGGTGCACACAATATATTCACCTTAATGACCAAAAAGGGTGCACACAAGATATCCACCTTACTGACCAAAAAGGGTGCACATAAGATATCCACCTAAGTGACCAAAAAGGGTACACACAAGATATCCACCTTAATGACCAAAAAGGATGCACACAAGATATTCACCTTAATGACCAAAAAGGGTGGACACAAGATATCCACCTTAATTACAAAAAAGGGTGCACACAAGATATTCACCTCAATGACCAAAAAGGGTGCATACAAGATATCCACCTTAATGACCAAAAAGGATGCACACAAGATATCCACCTTAATGACCAAAAAGGGTGCACACAAGACATCCACCTTAATGACCAAAAATGGTGCACACAAGATATCCACCTTAATGAAAAAAGGATGCACAGAAGATATTCACCTTAATGACTAAAAAGGGTGCACACAAAATATCCACTTTAATGACTAAAAAGGGTGCACACAAGATATTCACCTTAATTACCAAAAAGGAAGCACACAAGATATCCACCTTAATTACCAAAAAGGAAGCACACAAGATATCCACCTTAATGACCAAAAAGGGTGCACACAAGATATGCACCCTAATGACCAAAAAGGGTGCACACAAGATGTCCATCTTAATGACCAAAAACTGCCCACAAGATATCCACCTTAATGACCAAAAAGGATGCACACAAGATATCCACCTTCCACCACACATGTCTGTGTATAATTATCAAAATGTTCTGGCCAGATACAATCTCAAACACTAAACTACTTCAAATTAGGAACTCTAGACAGTATGAGAATGACCAAAAAGGGTGCCCACAAGATATCCACCTTAATGACCAAAAAGGATGCACACAAGATATCCACCTTCAACCACATATGTCTGTGTAAAATTATTAAAATGATCTGGCCAGATACAATCTCAAACACTAAACTACTTTAAATTAGGAACTCTAGACAGCATGAAAACCAAGAGAAGATGGGATGGCATGGTCACGTTATGAGAATGAATCCTGATATACCTGCCAAAACAGCTCTAACATGGATACCAGAGGGACAGAGAAAAAAGGGGCGCCCAAAAACAACACGGAGACGAACAATGGAAAGTGACCTGAGTGCGGCATCTTTGACATGGAAAACTGCACTGGAGCTTGCACAGGACAGGAAAGCATGGAAGTACTCCCTGAAACCTCATGTGCCACTAGGCATAAAGAGAATTGATGATGAAGATGAACCAGTGAAGAGAACGAATTATTTAAAATTTCTTGTTGTTCTTCTTCTTTCCTTAGCTTGAAATAGGTTATCTATATCTGCAATGTTGTCTCTAGTATGAACTTCACTGTCTGATGTAATTCAATCAGTGACCCGTAAAGTTTGGCTTGCACCGATGCTTCTCTTGGCTAAAAGTTTTGCCTCCACATGTTGTATTTGGGACAATCTTGAAGGACGTGATCTATTGTCTCGGGTACCAATCAAAGTGTACAAATGGCTGATTCACCAATCTTACATTCTGTGTACACGTGGCTGCGAATTGGATTGTGTCCTGTTCTAAGGCGTCAAATGATTACTTGCTCTTGTCATAATATGGTAATCGTGTTGAGAATGTCAAAACTGTAGTTACTTGTGAAAACGAGACAGTTAAGAGGAAAAGAGAGCCAGTGAGGCCAAGAGGAAATATGCTGATTATTTAGGCATCATGATATGAACGAACGTCTGTTTCAGAAATGATTGTTGATACAAGTTTTACAAGGATGTGGACAGACATGATCACCAATGCTAATGACACTGCCTGAGACCAAATGCGTGGGACGAAATACCATGCACGATATTCGCCAAAAGAGGAGATAGATGTAGAGCACAGGGTAGAACAAAAAAGAAATGGAATGATAAAGTCAGAGAAACTCTACATCAGTACGATGTCTATATGGTCACGGCGGTGCTTGCAGAACCTTACATCTAACTCGACATCCGCAGTGAGGAAGTGAAGAAGAAGAAAAAACAAAAGAAGAAGAAGAAGAAGAAGAAGAAGAAGAAGAAGAAGAAGAAGAAGAAGAAGAAGAAGAAGAAGAAGAAGAAGAAGAAGAAGAAGAAGAAGAAGAAGAAGAAGAAGAGAAGAAGAGAAGAAGAAAAAGAAGAAGAAGAAGAAGAAGAAGAAGAAGAAGAAGAAGAAGAAGAAGAAGAAGAAGAAGAAGAAGAAGAAGAAGAAGAAGAAGAAGACGAAGAACAATAACAAGAGGAAAAAGAACAAGAAGAACAAGAACAAGAACAAGAAAGACGAGAATTAGGAGGAGGAGGAAAAGAAGAAGAAGAAGAAGAAGAAGAACAAGAACAAGAAGAACAAGAAGAACAAGAAGAAGAACAAGAACAAGAAGAACAAGAAGAACAAGAAGAAGAAGAAAGACGAGAATTGGGAAGAGGAGGAGAATAAGAATAAGAAGAAGAAGAGGATGAAGAATAGAAATACATGACCATGATAGTGATAATAATGATGATGACAATGATGATAATGATGATGATGACCATAATGATAATGATGTTCACATATTCCTTTGTGAAGTTTTTAAATTATTGTATTCAATACATGTCTATACTTCTGCATTTAATTATATACACCAGTGTTTCCCAAACCTTTCATGGTCGTGGCACTTTTTGTTTCAATTAACATTTTTCCACGGCGCCCTAACCTAAGTAAAAGTATGACTATACCTGTCTTGGTTTGAGTAATTATATAAAGCTTTTACAATATTTGGCGGCGCCCCTGTGAAGAGGTCGCGACTCCCCGGGGTGCAGGGGAGCACAGTTTGGGAATCACTGATATACACGTAAGTACTTAAGTAATTAAATTGTAAAAAAAAAAGTTTAATACTTACCAAAGGTATCGATGTTGGCGACAAGCAAGGCTCCTGAAACCCGCTGTCCGGAGATTTCATGTTATAGCTCCTGTCCGGATTAAGAAAGTGTGTGTATCCGCTATTGTAGGCGTACTGCTGGTGAAGGTACCTCTCCACAGCCATCTGCTTGTTGGCATCCAGAAGCTGGCTGCTGGCACTGTTGTGGTAGATGTGGTTGTTGTAGAAACAAGCGGCTGGGTTGTTGACGTTGGTGGAGTTACTGTTGGTGCCGGTGACATGAGAGTGGGATTCCATCGGCTGTAGAACTTGGAGGTATTGCTCCTGGGACGACTGCATTTGCATGGAGTCATCAGGGACATGATCGATGGAGTGACTACCGTGGCACAGTTGTTGTTGGTGTGGAGGGTGATGATGCAGGCGATGTGGGTGAAAAGACATATGATCCATTGAATTGTTAGAAAGGTGGAATGAATTGGTGGGCATCACGGTAAGACTGTTGTTATTATTGTTGTTGTTGCAGTCGAGTGGCGAAATGGCGTCCTCGCACATTTCCATGGTAACAGGGATAATATTTTGATAGCCATTGGTTGAAGTCATGGCTAATGCTGAGCAATTTGTATACGAGGGTAAGTTGTTTTCAAGGTCGGAGCTGTATGTGTATTGATGAGCAAAACAATCGACGTAAGAATCTTCCTGTTTTATGGAGACTCCTGAAGCGAACGTTGGCTCCATTTTCATACTAGCATCATTCTCTGTGATAAACTGAAGAGGCTGTGACGGCATTGAGATCAAACTCTCTTCGGTTGATTGGCGAGAGCGTATTTTTTCAGACAGTACGCGTTTCAGGTAACCGTTTTCTTTCACAGTTGATTGTTGCGGGACGTTGATAGAGTTGACTGTGGTGGATACAGCGGTAATGTCAATTGACACGGGTGTGGTTTTTGCGGCAGTGACTAAAGGTAAAATGGACAATGAAGAAGCAACTGTAATTTCTTGACTAGCTGAAGAACACGGCATGGCATGACTACTACTACTACTACTACCGCCATCGGTGATGGTGACAGCAGATGTGAATACTTTAGTTTGAATCCGTGACTGAGAAGATATGTCAGGATGATCAGCTGACTGTTGGTTGATGTGTGTTGATGGACTCTTAATGACGGGAGCTAGGCTAGCGCTCTTTGGTGAGGTGAAGCTCTGTCCTTCTGCGGACTGCATACAATGTGAATCAACAGAGAGGGTTGGCGACAGACTAACGTCAGACAACAGGTTAGTGACGCTAGCTGACGTCGAAACGACCGCCTCTTCGTGATGAAATTGATGACCAGGTAGAGAATCAACGCCCACTTTCCCAGACATTTTGAACGCCTCCCTACCTTGTTCACCCACACTAGTTCCATCTTTAATCTGTCTTGGTACTCTGTTTGTAGTTGACGTGACCGCATCAGACCGTGCCCTTGATTTTCTACGTGCTCTCTTGACCTCTCCTGGTTGGCCTTGTTTTTGCTGCGGTGACCCCAATCCCTGTTTGGGGAGGAGAGAAAGTTTGGGGGAGAAAACAAACGATTAATTAGCTTTTAGATTAACCTGAAGCTGATGACTGTTGTCACGTCTGGTTAAATGTGTGTTTGAATTTGTTGTAATTAGTTGTGCATCACCAGTTGATTTAAAAGTTTGCGAGCATATATTGACGGCTTAAAAAAATATACCTGGCTGAATAAAAGTGTATTTTTTAATACCTTGTGTGTGTGTGTGTGTATGTGTGTGTCTGTGTGGGCGCATGCGTGCACAAAAAAGGTAACTTATTTGCATCTGTTGTGTTGAAGTTCACTCTTTCTGTCTCAAACAACGCACAACGTGTTCTCAGCTTCTGTCTATGCGCATCAATGCAACCTATGGTATTTTATTATTTGCTCATATTTGGTCTGGGTGTGCACACAAAATCTGGACAAATACTTTGAGTACAACACAGTACATGCTACATCGTTGCAAGTCAAATACTGCTGCCATTTTGACTGTAATTATTCTACCAAATCTGGTTTCCCGGGGAAAAGGGGGATGGGGGCGTAGATGGGAGCTTAGGCTTCCACCACAAATTGTGGGTGAGAGGGGTGGGGAGGTCAGACTCTCCTATCGAATGGTTGTGAAAGGAGTAAGCGCCTTACCTCAATCACCCATCCATGTGTAGTTTTTTTTTTTTTTAAAGTGTTTATTGTAATATTACATGTGGTTTTCAATATACTGTGAATTTATGTGCCGTTCAGCAATAATAATAATGTCTTGGTCTTAGTCGATGTGTCAGCAGCATTGCATTCGGGTCGCTGCTCCGTTCCTGTGTCAGTGAAAGTCAAAGAAATCGCCCTACTGTCCCATTTGAAAAAACAAAATGGTGAACAAACGATTCAGAATTCAGAAACATAGCCACGCAGTAAATGCACATGGCAGTTGCCAAAAGCGCTAAAGCCGACAGTTGCCACCAGAATTGGAGGTTGTCGTTAATGGAAGTAGTCGGGCACGATTAGGTGGCTATACACACACATACACACATAATTATATTGAAAAATAATTATTACACTATTAAACAAGGCCTAATCCCCTAGAGGTTCCATAGAAAACATTTTAGACATTTAGGGGAAATTCAAAATGCCTTGCCCTTCCTAATCTGTCAAAGGCAACAAGGTTTCTAATGAGATGGTACAGACCATTGTAAAAAAAAAAAAACACCGCTAGTTGGTATGTACTAACTACCCTGTGGGAATTAACTGACACAATCAAAACGAAGCAGACGCGCGTAGGTATTTCCGAAGTTCTCAGGGAAACGCCGGGAAGGACTTCATGCTGACATGATAACAGACAGATTGGTTGCGCACTGGCAATAGACAGGACATGAGTTGACGAACTATATTCTATTGCCCTCGGTTTGTGTTGTGTGGTGTTTTTCAGGGCACGTAGGCAGGAACTGTGTTTCAACCAGATTTAGAGCTCCCTTATCGCCTCCTTCTCGAAACATCTCAGCGAAAACGATATCTTGAGCCGCCGCAAAATCTTGCTCGGGCGATCAAGCCGCCCCTTCTTTTTTGGAAAATGGCTTCATTCACCGTTTAAGGGTTCAGAGACCAGCAGGTTCAGCACGACTTCGGATCCCACGTGGTTTGGTATCTATCCGCACAATGGCTGACCTCATGCCGAGAGTGTCATATTATTCTTCTCTCTCTCTCTCTCTTTCTCTCTCTCTCTCTCTCTCTCTCTCTCTCTCTCTCTCTCTCTCTCTCTCTCTCTTAATTTTCCTTTTACATTTTACTTTCTAGTATTTTATTGTTTTTTGTTATAATATTTTCTCACAATTATTTTACTACAACACTACTGGTATTGTTACCGGTATTTTTATTGTTACCAGTATTACTACTATTACTGCTATTGCTCTTATCATTATCATCATCATAATTATTACCTACTAGCTGTACCCAACCACGAACTGCTGTGGCTCATGCTGGCTACATAGAAAAGAAAGAAAATATAAATCGCACGTGTCTAATATGGTTAATTTCACAATAATTGTCTGCGCAGATATAGAGATAGTCTGGTTTTCTCCAACCCCGTTATTGACAGATTGAATTTTGCGATCGCAAATTCTTCTTTGCTATTGCGTTAGCTGAGGAAAAGTTGATTGCCCACACGCTAAAATATCATCCGTGTTGTAATTTTCTTCACAACGCAATTCTCTTACATCAAACGAAGTAGCAACAGATAGATTCAGTAATGGCAGTACCAACTGATTAAGAACTTTGTTCGCAATGTCTAAGATCAAACACAAATCTTTAATCATTATCAATGCTTCGTTGCAGATTTCTGCTGTAAAATCCATGTTCATATTTGAAGTTTGCTGACGTATTCGACGAAAACTATCTTCAGCCATGTGCGATTTATATTGCTCGCATAACTCTATTGGAAATAAAGGAGCGGGCGCAAGTCAAAATGATTGCAAATAATGCACGAATGTGATGTGTTTGCCGAATCAAGTACAACTCGTACAACTACCACAACTTCTTCTTTCTTTTGTGAAAATCTGCTTGTGCCGCTAGGCGTCGCAGTCTATCAGATGATCGGCAACCGAGCCAGGGCGCGCTCAGTCGCTTCAAATGCCGTGATGTTATGAAGTCTCAACTTGTCTACCACAACAACTAAAATAATGTCACTACTATCTGTTTTACCACCACGAGCCCATCAACTCAAAAATGTATGGTTATGTTATTGCAACGTCATGCGCAATGGCGGTGTGCCGTTTCATTCGCCTACATTCTGTAAACAACGTCTTTATTTTACAACAACTCCTAATCCGAACGTGTTTATATTTCCACACCTTTATATCTATATTCGTTCTGCCAAAAGCTGGCCGTAAAATTTGCATACATTCTGTCAACAACTGATCTTCAATTTTTTATATGCAAATATCTGTGGTCAATAGTCAAAGTTGACTATTGAATAGTCAAAGTGCCTGTCAAAGGCCAACCCCACGTCCTCGTCGTGAGAGGTGGTAACAGGACAAAGTAGGGGATTGCTAGGTGTGGGCGAAGTATGGTGTGGCCACGGGACCGCTACGGTAGCCATGAAGGCCACCCTGGGTCACCCTGAAACGTCCTGGCCAACGAGGCTCTGGTGAAGTTGCGACAGGCCTAGCAAGCCGGCAATGGATTTTTTACCGCTACAGAAATCAAAATGAGATATAAACGGACTGATCAAACGGTATCTGACCATGGCAGTGTTAAGGGACTACGAGACAGAACAGCGAAATACAGGATTGCAACACTTAACACCGCTGGCCTGGGAAATAAAACAGAAGAGATTATTGAAATGATGGAAAAGGGGAAAATCAAGTTAATGGGGCTAGCTGACATAAGACGCAATGGAAATATTAATAAGAAAATACACAGAGGCTACTTACTAACATATGCAGGAGGAGAAACATCGAAGAATGGAGTGGGTTTCCTGGTACATCCGGACATATCTAACTACACTCAGATAGAATTATTACTTTGAAAATTAAAAGAGGAGAACAAGCTGAAACATATATACAGATATATGCACCATGCAATGATAATTATACAGAAGAGCAGAAAGATGAATTCTTTGACGATCTGTCTGATGAGATAAAGAAAGTTGAGGGAAGCAGAATACTATATGTATTGGGTGACTTCAACGGGAGGGTAGGAAATAACAGAAGAGAATACGAACAGTTTTTAGGTCCATATGCAGCTAAGAACAGTGATAGAAATGGAAATGGTCAAAGAATATTGGATCTATGCAGCCAGCACAATCTTTTTATTACGAACACATTCTTTGACCATAGAGATTCACAACTTTACACTTGGTACAAATGGAATGATGTCTCCATCAAGAGCCAGATTGACTTTATACTTACCAGAGTTCAAGGAAGAAGGAGAATTCTTGATTCAAGAGCAATCCCTAATGGTCTATGTGACACTGACCATAAAATAGTTGTGTTAACAGCAAAACATCTTACATTAAAGAAACACAGAAAGAAATTAAACAAAAACAAGGATCTGATCAAGATAGCAAATCTGAAGATGCTGATGTGATAGTCACTGGAGCTAGGTATTTCGTGCTTTGTGAGAAAATCTCTATTAAAAACTGCGCATATTCGAATGTAACGTTGTGTCAAAATTTTAAAGCAATTGGTGGAAAACTTTCGAAGATTAGCTTTTATGCACAAACTGACACGTTACATTTTTATTCATGTAGATTATCGTTCTTGTAATCATGTTTCGTCCCGCAGGTTCGTTTACATCCCAGTATAGTCAGCTCAATGGTGAACAACAACGGCAACTGCACAAAAGAAGTCAGGAAAAAACAAACACTCGCATCAGTTAAGCAATGCAGACGCTAAATAGAAGGAACAGCCCATGGAAGAGCACCAGCAAGAATTAGGGCAAACTTTTTGAGACCACGCATCTTTGCCATGGCAGCTTACTAATGTTAATCATGGACTCTTAGTTACTGAAGATGAAATCGTAGCTTTTAAACTAAAATGCGACAGAAACATTGTTAGAATACCATGGACCATAAAGGAGAAAAAAAAAAACTGACATCTTACATGATCTGGGCATTGAAGAAACTTGGCTCACAAACAGCATTGAGTTGAGTTGCGTCAAGAATTGATATCACAGCACTCAGGGCATTCCCATGCATGCCCCGTCCTCCTCTTCAGCAGCCAGCGCAGAGTTCCAATACTGGTGGTACCGGTAACAATCTGGTTAAAAGTCCGTCTTGCCTTTCCCTTGAGTGTAGTGAGCCGGCCAGTACCTCTGGTTACACCCAGGTGCCTTATATAAACAGCATTTTGTTTCGAAAGCTAGGGTATTTTGGCCGTGTAAAACGTCTAGGTGGCCTGGGAAAACGAGACAGGAATCCTAATTTATAAAGCACACCAGAGGGCGCTTTCCTTTAAATTATACTTCATCTCGACACCACAAGATACAGGAGGCTCAAGATGAGATGATGAAGCAGAGACAGACCGTGGCGAATGTGGATACAAGAGATTGAAGACACATTTGCTATGAACTTACATGGGCTAGAGATAGAGAGGCTTTTAGGGGTGCCATGACGAGAGCGACGTTCTGTAACGGAGCTTCTGATTGACGATGATAGTTGTTTAGTTATTCATGTGACTCCCTTGTTTGGGGGCTGATGTCCAGGATTCTGTCTCTTGTTTAGCAATGCTCATCAATGAAGGTTTTCACCGAAACGTTTGACTGTTTTTCTTTGGACTTTTACGCCCATTTTGCCTACGTTGAGATTCTTAGTGATAGTTCAGTACATGACTGTTTTTCTTTCTTTCTGGGGATACCAAACGGCACACAGAATGAACATCTTTTATGGCATCAGTTTGTCAACAGTATTTGCAGGATATCAGGAGCCTGTCTTGGCAGTGGTGAATCGTCGCGAGCCAGTTTGGTTTGGGCAAGTGATGAGACATGATTCTACCGCAAAGACTGTTTAAAGGAACACTGGGAGTTAGTCGAAGAAGAAGAGGGCAAAGAAGAACATGGAATGACAATATTAAGAAATGGACAAGCTATCATACACTTGTTAAACAAGTGGAAAACAGAGAAAGCGGGTTTTGTCTGTTAGTGCTTCCATCGCTACACCTCAACAACCCTAACGTGTCAAGGGTTATGGTATGTTTTAAGCGTTAATGTAATAGACCCTTTGCAGTGAGTTTCAGCACTTTTTTTAAGACACTATGCAGTTAGTACCGGAGAAAAAAAAAAGCCCGGGTTCAGTGCATTTATGTTTTATAACAGCGCAAATGCAGTTGTCATGACATTCAGAAAGCCTTAAACCGGAAGCTTTATCCCAGAGCTTTTCAACTAAGTTTACTGAGGGGCCAATCTTTGGGAAATGGGGATGTTCATGGGTAAGATGCTCATTCCCAACATAGAAAGAGTGTTAATGCAATACAACCGGCAGGTGATCTGAGAGCCACTTGTTAAGCCTACGAGGGCTAGTTGAATAGCCCTGCTTTATGCTCTCAGTTTTCTAGTGTGCACCGTTTGGAGGTAGGGAATCCCACGACAGGCTGATTATTTATGTTTCTCACTTTCTAAGGATGACCTACCCAACCCATGTACTAGTGTGTTCTACATTAGCTAAGTTTGTGCAATGTTTTAAGTGCCTTACGAAAAAAACAAAAAATAACGAAAGTAGTAAAAGAAAGGTCGATCCAGCCTTGAGTGAGTACCAGGTACCGTCCTGGGAAGTAACGACTGCTGACGTAATGCTAACCACATCACCCACCAAGTGCCGTTTGATCTAAAAAATATAGGTCTAGCCCTATATTATCAATAGGCCTGAAGGCGTCGAAGTGGATCCTATACTTTACTTACTTGAAAAAAAAAAAGGCAATTACTGGAGCAGTGGCAATTTAGACAGAAAATTGTTTTAAGTAAACAGTGTTTATTATTTATTTATTTTTGTTGAACAGCTTGGGTAATGACGCAGCAAGGTGCGGTAGTACCCGGTGCCTGAAATTTCAAATAAACCACCCTACTTATCCACACACGCACACGCGTATATATATATATATATATATATATATATATATATATATATATATATATATATATATATATATATATATTTACATACACATTCACACACATATAAACTTTTTGTTAAATTTGTCACCCTCGTCAATGATGACAACCGGGCCTTCCCGCACAACACCCCCCCTCCCCTCCCACGCCACTTTCTACGCCACAGACGGTAGATGTCTTTTCCCGTTGAATATGTTCTGTGGGGTAAGGGGATGGGGCTCTATTGTAAACCACTGTATTCCTGTGCTTCTGGTGGGAACTCACTAGTATCCCTCCTAGCAAGTACGACGAAATATGTTTGGCAATAAATTACGCAATATATTTTTTATCCTCATTTTGTAAAAAAAAAATTATCAAGTGAGGTCAAACACCATCTTGCAACTTTCAGAAACTTTAAAAATGCAAGAGCGTTAAATTCCTGAATAATCTTCCCCCGGTGTGCGTGCTATATAGACATCTGCACAAACCACCTGTAAACTGTAGTCTTTCACATCAAAACCCATCGACCTGGAAGGGAGTTTATCTACGGCACCGATCGCTGGGTCACAAGGGAATGACGTGATGTTGAATCGGTCGTTGCGTAGGTTTATCTGATGTCCTTGGAGAAAGTTGTCGATCCTTTAGGAAGCAGTACGTGCGCTATTCGGTTTTTGTTTGATTATGTCGTTTGGGAGAAAGCATTACTGATTCGCCCTTCCATAGATACAATGGCATGCATGTATGTTATCAGTAATCTGGGTGTATTTTTGGATATGTCTGGGGGAACATTCAAATATTATGGGGTTGACATTTTGTGTTATCACCCTAGTTTTGTGAGCCAGGCCTAGATCTGCGGTTGATATTTTTACACGCCATAGCACGCCAGCCACTGTTGAAGAATTTTGTACATTTTTTGCACTGTTTTATGGCCAGTGACGCCTTATGGGATGTATCAGGGGCATAACCATCAGGCTGGTGGTGACAATACTGAAGGTCAGTGATGCTTGCATTGCGTTGCTATGAGAAGAAAAAAACAACGTGTGCAGTAGCCAATTTAGTTGGCATAACGAAACCAGACCGCTGTTATAACCGATACTCGCAGTAGGTTGAGTGTGAACGATTTTCTGTATTTATTTTCATAAAAGGATGGATGGATGGTTGGACGGGCGGACGGACGGACGGACGGACGGATGGATGGATGGATGGATGGACGGATGGATGGATGGATGGACGGATGGATGGATGGACAGACGGACGGATGGATGGATTGGTGGATGGATGGACGGATGGATGGATGGATGGATGGATGGATGGATGGATGGACGGACGGATGGATGGATGGACAGACGGACGGATGGATGGATTGGTGGATGGATGGACAGATGGATGGATGGATGGTCGGACGGACGGACGAGTGCAACATAAGTAACCGTCATACCCTGGAAATCGGAAGCACAGTCAGGAAGATGGACACGCAAAGAGGAACCGCTATCACGACGACAGAACCTACAGAGAAAATAAAATACATGTCTGGAGAGGACACGGACATGTATAAAGAGGACACATACATGTCTAGAGAGGACACAGAGATGTCTAAAGAGGACACAGACATGTCTAGAGAGGACACAGACAGGTCTAGAGAGCACACCGACATGTCTATAGAGAGGACACAGACATGTTTAATGAGGACACAGACATGTCTAGAGAGGACACAGACATGTCTAGAGAGGACACAGACAGGTCTAGAGAGCACACCGACATGTCTAGAGAGGACACAGACATGTCTAATGAGGACACAGACATGTCTAGAGAGGACACAGACAGGTCTAGAGAGCACACCGACATGTCTAGAGAGGACACAGACATGTCTAATGAGGACACAGACATGTCTAGAGAGGACAAAGACATGTCTAATGAGCATACATACATGTCTAGAGAGGACACAGACATGTCTAGAGAGGACACATACATGTCTAGAGAGCACACCGACATGTCTAGAGAGGACACAGACAGGTCTAGAGAGCACACCGACATGTCTAGAGAGGACACAGACAGGTCTAGAGAGCACACCGACATGTCTAGAGAGGACACAGACATGTCTAATGAGGACACCGACATGTCTAGAGAGGACACAGACATGTCTAGAGAGGACACAGACATGTCCAGAGAGAAAACAAGAGATGTCTAGAGAGGACACAGACATGTCCATAGAGAACACAAGAGATGTCCAGAGAGCACACCAACATGTCTAGAGAGTTCACAGATATGTTTAGAGAGCACACCGACATGCCCAGAGAGGACACAGACATGTTTAGTGAGCACACCGACATGTCTAGAAAGTACACATACAAGTCTGAAGAGGACACGGACATGTCTAATGAGGACACAGACATGTCTAGAGAGGACAAAGACATGTTTAGAGAGCACACCGACATGTCTAGAGAGTACACAGACATGTCTAGAGAGGACACCGACATGTCTAGAGAGCACACCGACATGTCTAGAGAGTACACATACATGTCTAGAGAGGCACCGACATGTCTAGAGAGGACACCGACATGTCTAGAGAGTACACATACATGTCTAGAGAGGACACCGACATGTCTAGAGAGCACACCGACATGTCCAGAGAGTACACATACATGTATAGAGAGCACACCGACATGTCTAGAGAGCACACTGACATGTCTAGAGAGGACACAGACAAGTCTAAAGAGGACACAGACATGTATAATGAGGACACAGACATGTCAAGAGAGGACACAGTCATGTCCAGAGAGGACACAGGCATGTCCAGAGAGGACACAGTCATGTTTGGAGAACACACTGACATGTCTAGAGAGTACACCGACATGTCTAGAGAGTACACCGACATGTCTAGAGAGTACACCGACATGTCTAGAGAGTACACCGACATGTCTAGAGAGTACACCGACATGTCTAGAGAGTACACCGACATGTCTAGAGAGTACACCGACATGTCTAGAGAGTACACCGACATGTCTAGAGAGTACACCGACATGTCTAGAGAGTACACCGACATGTCTAGAGAGTACACCGACATGTCTAGAGAGTACACCGACATGTCTAGAGAACACACCGACATGTCTAGAGAGTACACCGACATGTCTAGAGAGTACACCGACATGTCTAGAGAGTACACCGACATGTCTAGAGAACACAGAGAGAACACAGAGAGAACACAGAGAGGACACAGAGAGGACACAGAGATGTCTAGAGAGGACACAGAGATGTCTAGAGAGGACACAGAGATGTCTAGAGAGGACACAGAGATGTCTAGAGAGGACACAGAGATGTCTAGAGAGGACACAGAGATGTCGAGAGAGGACACAGAGAGTACACAGAGAGGACACAGAGAGGACACAGAGATGTCTAGAGAGGACACAGAGAGGACACAGAGATGTCTAGAGAGGACACAGAGATGTATAGGGAGGACACAGAGATGTCTAGAGAGGACACAGAGAGGACACCGACATGTCTAGAGAGGACACAGAGAGTACACAGAGATGACACAGACATGTCTAGAGAGGACACAGAGATGTCTAGAGAGGACAGAGAGATGTATAGGGAGGACACAGAGATGTCTAGAGAGGACACAGAGAGGACACCGACATGTCTAGAGAGGACACAGAGAGGACACAGAGAGGACACAGACATGTCTAGAGAGGACACATAGATGTATAGGGAGGACACAGAGATGTCTAGAGAGGACACAGAGAGGACACAGAGAGGACACAGACATGTCTAGAGAGGACACATAGATGTATAGGGAGGACACAGAGATGTCTAGAGAGGACACAGAGAGGACACAGAGAGGACACAGACATGTCCAGAGAGGACACAAAGATGTATAGGGAGGACACAGAGATGTCTAGAGAGGACACAGAGAAGACGCAGAGAGGACACAGACATGTCTAGAGAGGACACAGACATGTCTAGAGAGGACACAGAGATGTAGAGACAGGACACAGTGCTGTATAGAGAGGACACATGGATGTCTAGAGAGGACACATAGATGTCCAGAGAGGACACAGACATGTCTAGAGAAGACACAGACATGTCTAGAGAGGACACAGAGATGTAGAGACAGGACACAGTGCTGTATAGAGAGGACACATAGATGTCTAGAGAGGACACAGAGATGTCTAGAGAGGACAAAGAGATGTCTAGAGGCGACACGGAGATGTCTAGAGAGGACACAGACATATTTAGAGAGGACACAGTGTCAAGGAATGACACGCCACTACACATTACCGTAAAAGAGTCGGGACCTGTATTACCTGTGCTCGACAAAACTTTCAAACTTGGACTCGTCCGGAAAGGTATTTAGTCCCTTATATCGATATATGCCTTTATCGGATAAAATTATAATGTCTACATCTTCTAGTTGCTTTGACTTAGCGTCATTTTCAAATTTGCAACTGTATGATAATTAAGGCTGGAGTTATTTGAATATTCTTGGAAACCGGTTTACTCCTTGCTCATGTATACAAGGAACTTCTTCTTACCGACGCCTAACTTGAATTTGTGCGTGCATTGTTTCTGTCGGCTTTCCTAGAGCTCAGATGTATGCATCGACGCCTCAGTAAATTTCACTTTGATAAGGCGGGCTGTAGTGTCCAGGACTTTTCCTATGCTTGGGTAAGGTAATTATAGTTTACGAGTACCTTAAATGATGTCTGGTTAGAAAGGTCGCTGCTGTAAATATACCGGCCTCGGCTATGGGATCGCACATAGTTCGACCGTTCCTGATCTCCATAGAAGCGGATTCGAACTTAGACCTTCTTCTGTACTGACTAAATATCCTATGCCCTAAATAACCCACACATATTGGTAAAGATAATAACCCTACAAGTGTGTACCATTTAAACTAACAACATAAGTTTGTGCATACGAATGGGGACGGAGAATTTAGGTCAGTACTTGGGCAGCCAGAGCGTTGCGTTGAGTGTGTTTGACCCAGATCAATGGATGTATGGGAATGGCTTGAGAGTCGTAGGGGGTAGGGGTATTGACCGCAAACATTGGTGTCTGTGTGCAGATAGGAGGAAGGAGAGAAATTGAGATACGTGTGATAGTGTCTATCGGTCTCCACTATATATATATATATATATATATATATATATATATATATATATATATATATATATATATATATATATATATATATATATATATATATCTGACTTTCCATCTCTTGCACTAAACAGACAGATAAATGATAGGAGACATTGTCTCCTGGTCTTGAGAGTACACTCTGAGGAATGAAACAGAGGAGCAGAGGTGGAGTAGGCTGATGTGGGATGGTGACTGATGCTTATTCTGAGTCTTTCCTGTCAAGATAATACCCTCTTGGTGATGACTAATGAGTTCTTTCCTGACAGGATGAAACCTTTGTGAAGAGCTGGCAGAATAATCACAGTCCAACCAACACCCACCAACCAACTATCAACCAGCTACCCACCAGCTAACACCAGTGAAGGTACCTGGCATCATCATCATGGGGTGCCATATACCCCAAACATCCTAACAGTGCCAGAGCATGTCAGTGAACTCCAGAGCAGGTGAACATTTGTAGAGAGTATATCCATACTCGAGTAGACCAGTCTTCAGGAGCTTGGTGGAGCTCAGAGACAGTATTGTGACCTGACCGGTGGGAAAGACTTGCTGAATACCTATACAGTTGTTGTGTCCTCTATGGTGAGGTACTCCTCTACTACCTGATCCACTTGAAGCAGAATTACCAGAGTCAAAGACAGTCGAATCACCAGGAGCTGAGGGAAGCATCAACAGTGGAACTAGGATAAGTGCCAGTTTGATTCTATGTCATGCTATATTCCCCACAGCTCCAATGGATTCCAAGGATGAGACAGTGTTACCTCCAGGACTTTCTGGCTGTTTAGATTTCTGTTGAGTCTGGTAATTGTATTCTGGGATCAATCCACTGAGATCTGGTGTCTACTTCACTATTTTATGTATATATTGCATTGATTACATGCATTCATTTTCATGGCTGACTTAGGTGTCTCTATTTCACCTTTATAAGTTTTTAGCATTGTTGTGTGTGTATGAACCATAAATATTATATGTGTTAACATGGTTATGATAGTAAACTATCATAACCTGGGGGCTTTCTTTTTATAGTAGTGGGGGTGTCCAGCCAAGTGTGCCTAGGAATATTGTATTCATATACTGATATATTTTGTAGTGCCAAAACTTGAGTTGCCCTACTCCAGAAATAAGTTGAGCGTATATTGGCCACGGGGCATCCCTTAGACCAATACGAGCCAAACGACTCAACATAATTATTTCTGAGTGCTGTTGGTTCTTAAGGAGAAATCCTTAAATCAGGCACGTGACAGGAGTGATATGTGACACACAGACATGTCTAGAGAGGACACAGGGATGTCTAGAGAGGACACAGAGAGGACACCGATATGTCTAGAGAGGACACAGAGAGGACACAGACACGTCTAGAGAGGACACAATGCATGTCTAGAGAGGACCCAGACATGTTTAGAATCTCACACAGTTAGGGACCAAAAGCCACAACTGAAAAGTAAAGAAGAAAATTATGTTTTCCACGGCGTATTGGACATACAGGGCTAGACCTATATTGTTATAGACCAATCGGCACTTGGTGGGTGATGTTGTCAGCATCACACCAGCCGCCTTTACTTCACTGACCTCTACCTGGACCCACTTAAGACTGGGTCGACCTGGGAGCCAATGTCCTTTTTGAAAGAAAGACGAAAAGTCCGGTCCCCGTCAGCACTCGAACTCACGATCTTTTGATCCGCAGGCGAGCATCTATCCGCTACACAACAGCAACTCCCAAATCCTCAAAGCGACAACTACTGGCACAAAAAACTATTTAAGAAATTGAGCTTGGCGCAGATCATAATTATAACAGAAGCTATCTTGAGCAGGGTTGAACACGGTAAATTGTCTCGCCACCAAACCAAAGACTACAATGTCTGCAGCAAATGACAACACAGGGGATCTTCCTACTATCAATGACTCTCGGGAGGGACAGTATGAAAGCCACCAGTCGGGTTCCCCATGGCGAATTGGTCAAGCCGTTTGTCCTTCGCTCTGGAGATCTCTACTCAGCTCGCAGGTTAAATTTTTAAGGAGATACTTAGTGATCGTCGCTAGAGCTAAGCAGTTCATATTTTATGTGACGCTTTCGGCATTGAGCAAAATTACACGTCAAATAAGATGTGTAAGAAACGCGAAGAGACCCGGGTTCGACCCCTGGTATGGTGATAGAGTGTTTCTGTCGAGAAATTAAACTTACTAACCCGAACAGTCCGTGGCAACAGCACTAGCTGTGCGGCTCTAAATCATCCGGCCTACGACCACCCTGGCCACACCGCTCTAAAAGGTGGTGAATACAGATAGTGGTGAATACAGATAGTGGTGAATACAGATAGTGGTGAATACAGACAGTGGTGAATACAGATAGTAGTGACAGTTTAGGTGTTTCCAGGTTGTGTTCTCATAGAAGCTTCACATATGTTTAACATCCTTGTCGAAGATGTTAACATTTTCTAGGCGACATTTTACCTTGTTGATAAAATAAATCTGCTGTAAAATTAAGTTGATCTTTAAGCCATCATCTATAATATTACCTGTGCAGCTCATTCGTACGATTTCAATTAGCCACGTCCAACCTCTGACCAGAGAGCTAACCTCTGCCTAGGCAATATCGGTTATAATTATGGCAAAAATTGGGTTTCTATTTCACTGCGTAGTGTATGTGCTAGTATGTTACGACTTCTGTGCCTATCTGGCCAGCCAGGTCGTGTCCGTCACATTGTTTGGATTAGTTTAGATGATGTGTTCCTTATTGTGCCATCTGAGCTAGTCATGGTAGCAGTGCTGTATCAGTTCTTCGTGTTGTTTTGGTAACTTGTTCCGCCATAATATACTCAGTTGTTATCGCGATCTTGACCAGGCTGTGCCTACATTGTCACTTTGTCATCTTCGTTCATATGCCATTAGAGATACGTCCATCCATTAATTACATTGTCTCTTTGTCATCTGCGTTTATTTGCCATTAGAGATACGTCCATCCATTAATTACATTGTCACTTTGTCATCTTCGTTCATATGCCATTAGAGATACGTCCATCCATTAATTACATTGTCTCTTTGTCATCTTCGTTTATATGCCATTAGAGATACGTCCATCCATTAATTACATTGTCTCTTTGTCATCTTCGTTCATATGCCATTAGAGATACGTCCATCCATTAATTACATTGTCTCTTTGTCATCTTCGTTTATATGCCATTAGAGATACGTCCATCCATTAATTACATTGTCTCTTTGTCATCTTCGTTCATATGCCATTAGAGATACGTCCATCCATTAATTACATTGTCTCTTTGTCATCTTCGTTCATATGCCATTACAGATACGTCTATCCATTAATTACATTGTCTCTTTGTCATCTTCGTTTATATGCCATTAGAGATACGTCCATCCATTAATTACATTGTCTCTTTGTCATCTTCGTTTATATGCCATTAGAGATGCGTCCATCCATTAATTACATTGTCTCTTTGTCATCTTCATTCATATGCCATTAGAGATGCGTCCATCCATTAATTACATTGTCTCTTTGTCATCTTCGTTCATATGCCATTAGAGATGCGTCCATCCATTAATTACATTGTCTCTTTGTCATCTTCGTTTATATGCCATTAGAGATACGTCCATCCATTAATTACATTGTCTCTTTGTCATCTTCGTTTATATGCCATTAGAGATGCGCCCATCCATTAATTACATTGTCTCTTTGTCATCTTCGTTTATATGCCATTAGAGATGCGTCCATCCATTAATTACATTGTCTCTTTGTCATCTTCGTTTATATACCATTAGAGATACGTCCATCCATTAATTTATGAAAAACAAAACAAACCAAAAATTCGACCACGTTCAAACTACTGCGAGCAGTATCGGTTGTAACCGTGGTCTGGTTTGTGTGTGTGTGTGTAAGTGTGTGTGTGTGTGTGTAAGTGTGTGTGTGTGTAAGTGTGTGTGTGTAAGTGTGCGTGTGTGTAAATGTGTGTGTGTGCGCGTGTGCGAGTGTGCGTGCGTGTGTGTGTGTGTGTGTGTGTGTGTGTCCTAAAAATGTTGGCTAAGAAATGTTAATTGTACCAAAACTCGTGGCTTGGAGCGGTACTCTAGTACCTAGTAAGGGCTTTTAGGGAGGGGGCTGGTATGCATCACACACACACACACACACACATATATATATATATATATATATATATATATATATATATATATATATATAAAGACATACACGTACAAGCACACACATATACCATATATACAAACTGTATACCTATTCATGTACAAATGCATACATACTGTCTATGGAAAGCAGCCGGCTGAACGGTCAAGAACGCTGGGTTCTCAGATGGGTGACCGAGATTCAATTCCTCGGTAAGTTTCTAGATATTTGTTCTGTTCTGTCGGGGGCAAGAAATACATGTCTTACTGGAAGAGTCCTTGCCAACAAGCAGTGATGGCAGTTTGCAGATTATTGTTGTCTATAGGGACATGCCAGGAATTGTGTTTGGTGGTCATAACATAAAGAACTGCGTTATGCTGATGACACCGTCTTGATAGTGTCAAGTCAGAAAGAACTACAGGAATTGATAGACACGGTGATGGTAGAAAAATGCGCCTCGGTTTAAATAATAGAAATACAGAAGTAATGTTGATTTCCAAGAAAAGAATAGTGCCAAAATGTTTAATGAAAGTCAAAGGTGTTATTTTAGGACAAGTACAGAAATTTAAGTATCTAGGCACATGGATAACATCCAATGGAAGATGTATCACAAAGATAAAGAATAGAATAAGTCAGGCCAAAACTGCATTTTACAAAATGAAGAACAGTTTGTGTAATAAATCCTTGTCTTTGGAAGTTAGAAAAAGAATTATCGCATGCTAAATAGAGCCAGTTTTAACATCCGACTTTAAAGGCTGGGCAATTAAAAAACAAGCTGTACAATATCTCGAGGCCTCGGAGATGTGGTTTTACAGAAGAATTCTTAGAATTCATTGAACGCCTAAGAAGAGCAACCCAGATATTTTGAAAGAGGCAAGTGCTTGAAGACAACTTATCACAAACATCAGAAGGGGACAATCTTCATTGTTTTGTCATGTTACGAGAAGAGGAAAAGTGGAACATGTTGTGACCACTGGAAAGAGCTGTGGAAAACAGTGAGAAGATTCTTGTCAGTCTTTGTCATGGCATGGAGGCGTGTCAGCACACGAACTGATATACACGTAGTCGCGGATCGCAGATTGTGGAGAGGCATGATCGCCCACGCCAGTCGGCAAGGCACTTGATGATTATAGGGACACAAGTATCTAACTATGCAATGATTACACGTGTGTGTGGGTGTGGTTGGTGCGCGCAGGTGTGTGTGTGGTGTTAACCAGCGAACGATGGCTGTAGAAGGTTTAAAAGGGAGGGGTATGGGGTGGGTTGTCCTCCTGTCGTAAATTCGGCTTTACATCGTTTGAACAACAGCCTTACAAAACCAAGCATGATTACCTTTCTTCTAACAAGGTGCAAATTGGTTGCTTATCAATCACCTGAGAGCTGTTCACTTTGATGTCAAACCACAACTGAAATCAAAACAAGCTTAGTGATAGATAATCCGTCGAATCTATTCACCGGGCTTGCACCTTCAAACACGTCTGAAAACTACGTTTTACCCACACCGCACCGTTTCAACCTGCACGGATTCAACTAACACCTGTTCTCTTTTGATCCTGCTGCTACTCTAAAGGCCATCAAAAAAATATGGAATAGAGTCTAAGGCGTCCATCGCTACAGATCAACCAAGTGGAATAATTAATTGCAGCTAAATTGCAGCAACATGTTTTCTTCTACCTACGCTCATGTTTTACAAAATGCGTTGGTTTAGCTGAGGCGAACTTTTGTTATTGTTTGTAAAACGGTGCGACAATCTTGCGACAATGTTTTTCAAATATATCAGTGACATAAAGGAAAATAAAGTTAGATCTTCCCGTGTACAGTTTTACCTTTATATGTTTTAGAACTTGTAACATATATTACATATATTACTTCTATTTGGGAGGCTTTGGTTGTCGTAAAATAGTTACTTCGTTAATGATACACAAATTGATTCCTACTGATGATACTATTGCGTTCAGAAATTGTACATCAATTACGATTTATTATTCTTTAGTCATAATGCTAAAGATCCGAAGGTTGCAGGTTCAAATCCTCAATAAGCCGGACTTAAACTCCGTTCATGAACTTGGCCTCCATGTCGACACAGCCTTAAATGGGTACACGGTAAAGTTCTGATAAGCAAAGGGGTCAGCGTAATGTTGCTCACATCACATATAGATTGGGGAAGGGGGGGGGGGGGGAGAATGTACATAAATGGTCTCGCCGAATATGCCCGATGCGTCACTGGTGTATAAAGGCATCCTTACAAAAATAAAAACTTATCATAATTGTAGATTATTCCAAGCCAACAGCATTTATACCAACTGTCACTAATATTAAGACATGCAAACATAACTATGAGTGCGAAGAGACCGATTATAAACATCATATTCATTCCAACATTAGGCTACCAGTGCCAGCATGGACACTATCTAAAGCCCATATACGCAAAATCACCACCTGCGAGATGAGATTCCTGAGAAAAGCAGCCAACCTAACCATCCGAGATAGAGTGAATAATGACACTATCAGAAAAATTGTGTGAACGATACCTTGTACGAGATTCTTTGAGAAACAGCAGATCAAGTGGTTTGGCCATCTTGTTTTAATGCAGCAAGATCAAATACCATGACAACCACTACATCTCAGAAAAACAGCTACAAGAGCAAGAGGACGACCACGGGGAAAAAAAGATCGACTACATAAAAGACACTCTACGCTTTCACGGCATGACAATAGCCAATGGCAGCCAGCATGCACTGGATCGCAAACTATTCCTCCCAACGTAGCTTAACGGCATAAGTGGTTCTTGATGACGTTTACATTTTTCTGGGTGTGTCTAGCCTGGTGTGAATTTGTACTCTTTAATGAGGGAGTAATAATCTTCAGCCAAGGGTTAGATAGCCATAATATCGTGAGCTGAAAACGGGACATCCTACGAAAACTTTGAACTGAAAACGGGACATCCCACTAATAATTTGAACTAAAAACGAGACATGCCAGGTAAGGCAGTTTACCATTATTTTTCCCCTCTTCCCTATGGGGGGGGGGGGGGGGTTAATCAGGATAAACGGGCTAATTACTCGCAAGACAGTTGTATTAAAACCATTGCCGCCAGCAAATTAAAAAAAAAAATTGCTTTTCAACTGCCATAGGGAATGCTATAATCAATGTGCTCATTAATACAATATAGGTATTAACAGTATCTACAACTATGAAAGCTACCAAGATCTACAGATATAACTTCATGTCTGCATCCTGTTCTTAAGCTTATTCCTAGACGTTTTAAAGCAGGATTATTGGTGCTTTTTTTCGGAGGACAGACGGGACGACGGAGCACACCTGACAAACGGGACTGTCCCAGTAAAAACAGGACTTTAGCCGGTGAAAACGGGACTGTTCCTGCGAAAACATGACGCATGTGCACCCTAATCAAGGGGATTGACTTCTTTCGTTTCATTTATAGTCTCTCTCCATATGTGATAAAATGTGAAATATGGTTGTTTTATTTTTGACTGAATGCCTCAACGCAGTAATTGCTATCTTGAACTCGATTTCAGACCGTACTTCTATGACTTTACTCCAAATTTAGACAGCTTTGTCAGAAAGTATAAACAAGGCAATTTTCAATATTTCAAAAATATTACAAGAAAGCAAGGTAACAATACACGTAAAAATCACAGTTTCACTATTCACTTCACTCCGAGACACTATACACGTTGTGTTAGCCCACGCAGCCGACTTCTTCTTTTCTTCTTCTCTTTTTCACTTCCTCTTTTACCGCTGTGGGTGTCGAGGGAGATTTAAGGTTCTGTTTCTAGCTCTTCTGGCTGCCTCGACCATAGGCACATCGTGCTGTTGTAGAGTTTCTCTGATGTTATCCTTCCATCTTGTTCTTGGTCTACCCCGTGCTCTACGTCCTTCTTCTCTTTCCATGTATGCTTTGTATGGTATGGTGTCACAAGGCATTCTCTCTAAGTGGGCAAACCATTTTACTTGCTGTCTTTGTATGTAATCCAGAATTAGTTCTGTGCCGACTTGCTCTCTTATGATCTCATTCCTGATCTTATCTCTTATGGTCACTCCTACAGCCCTTCTCAGACATCTCATTTCTGTGGTTACTAATTTTCTTTTATAGTTTGTTGTGAGTGACCATGTCTGGCACTGGTAGCACAGAGTTGGAATAAATATGCTTTGAATAAGATGTCTCTTTGTGCTGATTGGGATTGTCTTATGCTGTAAGAGGGGGGCTAGCTGTCCCAATACTTGGTTTGCTTTACTGCATCTAATGTCAATTTCTTTATCCAATTTCCCATCTTCGGTAAATGTAGTTCCCAGATATTTAAACTCAGATGCCTGTTTAATGCCTTTGTATTTTATTGCTATGTTTAGATCTGTCTTCTTTTTTCCTATTGACATTACTTCTGTCTTTTCAGTGTTGATTCTCATATTATTTGTTTTATATTCTTCATTCATGGATGTTAGATGTTGTTGCAATTTCATGGCTGTATCTGCTATCAAGGCCTGGTCATCTGCAGCCGACGCTGGCCGAAAATGTTACTTGGCCTTTTTTGAAGACGGCCGTGTTCTAAATAAAGATGAATTAATCAAGTAACAGAAAGTATTGTGAACGGTACTCATAGAAAGAAGTAGAAAGATAGAAGAACACACTAGCAGGTTCAATTCCCGGCACGGTAACTATAGCTTCCGATTTTTATGTTGTCTAGTGTGTTCTTCTATCTTTCTACTTCTTTCTATGAGTGCCGTTCACAATACTTTCTGTTACTTGATTAATTCATAATATTTAACGGCCTCAAATGGTTTCCCCCTCTGTTTATTTATATAAATAAAGATAATCGACTTCATTGGATCCCTTGTTATTCCACAGTGCAGAGCTATTTAACTGGCAGCCGGCGGGCTGTATGAGGCCCGCAGATGCCTGGCTAGTGGCCCTGGGATCATTTGTTAGCTGCATTGTATTAATAATGATTCTATGCTGGGTGCTTAGGACATTATTGTCCCCCCTACCCCTTTCCAAACAGTAAGTCGCCTATCGAAAAGCCTCACAAAATACACACACAACATTTACGAGACTAACCCGCGACTTTCAGGACATGAGGCTTAACCTAGCACCTTCTGTCCGATTTGTCACTTAACCTAACACCTTATGTCAGATTCGTCAATTAACCAGCACCTTATTTCGGATTCGTCACTTAACCCAGCACCTTATGTCCGATTCGTCATTGTCGTGATAAGGTTCACTTTCTACTTATTTTTTTTTTACAAATCTATGAGAGCCGCCGTGGCACAGTAGCTAGCTGCTCGCTTGCGGATCGGGAGGTTGTGGGTTGAGATTTGGCCGGTGCTAGACATTTTCATCAGTGGCGTTTGCTCCCAGCTTGACCCAGCCTTAAATGGATATCATGTAAAAGTTCTTGGAAGTAAATACTGATCACATTGACTTAGCCATATATGCCCAATAACCTGAAGGCACTGAAAGGGCTCCTTTACTTTCTTTTTATAACGCAGGGATAGTATAATTACATTCTGGAGTCAGGATGCTCTCTTCGTGTGTATCTCATTATGAAAGATGAGATTCTGAGGCAAGATAGCTCTTGAAGATTCAGGTGACTTTGGCACGATAATCTCTTAGGAATTGAAATATTTTAGTCATGTCTACTTGTGGCATCAACTTGTTTTGCCTATTAGTACATTTGACAGGTTTATCGCTTGAAATAAGAAACTAAATTGAGCCAACACTGGAAAGGGATTGGCACAATCATTCCTGTGGGGAGAAAGTGTTTTCTGAATGCAGAATACATTTTGATATAGGTGAGAAAGGAATTGACTTTGAAAGGGTTGAATGAATGAATGAATTTCTACCCCACCAGGACATCACACAGGCGATAAACACCCGATGACACAAAGTGCCACCATGTGGATGAGGATCACCGTGGAGAGGACCCAGAAACCGCGTTCAGACAATTGGTCATATTTATGGCCTGCCTATATTGCGGCCCCTGGCAAAAGCCAGAGTGGGGCTTCAAATGACAAAAAATTACGTCCTAAAAAGGACGTAAGGATAAGAAAGCAGAGAATTTTGAAAGGGTTGGGAATTGGACACGGAGGTTCGGCTAACATTTCTGATCTTAATCCTGTCATAAATTATTATATTCATACATATTTTAAAAGGTAATAATACATATTTGAAATCAGCTGGAGCAGCAGGTGAAGCAAAAGCAGAAGCCACAGCAAAAGCAGCATAAGCAACAGCAACAACAGAAGCAGCAGCAGAAGCAACAGCAATTAATTACCAGGGAATCATAGATAGATAGCAGGAGGGCCTGATTAGGTCCCTTTGATGCCTTAAGCCCTTGAAAGATTTGTTTACCCCGTCCCCATTCCATACCACAAGGAGCGGCCTTAACCTAATATGGGCCACCGAGCAAACCAGTGCGCTGGGGCCCCTACGAAAACCACTCATAGGAATGAGATGTAAATGGTTACTCACTTTACATACACGGTTAGCATGAGGTCCCTGTGATTGTGCGGCCCCCTGGGCTAGTGCCCAGCCAGCCCGTATGCTAGGAATACACTGCTTTGCTATATATATATGTAATTAAAAACATAAAATATAATAAGCCAACATTTTTTCAATTATCGAAATTAAACCAAACTTACATTAAAAAATAAAAAAATGTATATTTTTGTATGCTTCAACTTTATTTATATACTATTTTTTATTGCAAAGTTTTTGTTTGGATCCTCACACTAATCTTGTATAACACATCTGCTTCTATACTCAACAGAGAGGAGTTATCCAGCCTGTCGTTTTGTTCTGGTCGGATTAAAAAAAAATTAACTTAAACCCCCCCCCCCCCCCCCAAAAAAAAAAAACCCACTCAGCTGCAAGACTACTGAAACTGTATGTGGTGCCCATTACCTTCGTGATACCCTAAACACGCACTTTGTGTGCTTATTGGTTAATTCTGCTTTGGTTAGCAGAGTAGTAAAATAGGCGAAAGCTGCAGAGGTCTGTGTTTTCAACGAAAAGGATGAGAACGCAAATAAAGTCTCATGGAAATACAAAACAAGTACGATAAAGATGTAACAGTAATTCACTCACAACTGGACATAGATAACAAGGGCGATAAAGATGTAAAATTAATTCAATCACAACTGGACATACGCAACAAGGGCGATAAAGATGTAAAATTAATTCAATCACAACTGGACATACACAACAAGGGCGACGAAGATTTAAAAGTAATTCACTCACAACTGGAAATACAAAACAAGGGCGATAAAGATATAAAGGTAATTCACTCATAACTGGACATACACAGCAAGGGCGATGAAGATGTAAAAGTAATTCACTCACAACTGGACATACACAGCAAGGGCGATGAAGATGTAAAAGTAAATCACTCACAACTGGACATACACAACAAGGGCGACGAAGATGTAAAAGTAATTCACTCACAACTGGACATACACAACAAGGGCGACGAAGATGTAAACGTAATTCACTCACAACTGGACATTCACAACAAGGGCGACGAAGATGTAAACGTAATTCACTCACAACTGGTCATACACAACAAGGGCGACGAAGATGTAAACGTAATTCACTCACAAATGGACATACACAACAAGGGCGACGAAGATGTAAACGTAATTCACTCACAACTGGACATACACAACAAGGGCGATGAAGATGTTAATGAAATTCACTCACAACTGGACATACACAACAAGGGCGAAAAGATGTCGAAGTAATTCACTCACAACTGGACATACACAACAAGGGCGATGAAGATGTAAAAGTAATTCACTCACAGCCTCTATGAAAATATGTATGTATTTCACTGCTCGGCGATTGTATGCACATTGTCTACCTCTGTAGACACGGTATAGAACTTATTATCATTATTAAATAATAAATAAATATCGCAGCAAAGATTGCATTCTGAAGTTGGGAAATTTTGTTTTTTACGTATCAGGGATTTCTTAAGTTTTTTTCATGAACTCCCCGGGGTTTCGCCGACCACCACATGGGAAACACTGTCTTAAAGACATGACAATCTGAAAACCCCTGTTACGAACCACACAGCTCCAAGTCATGAGAAAAAAAGAACTCCCACACTAAGTTTAAAGAAATCAAACCCCTGGATTTGAAGTGGGTTATTTATTAATTCACAAATTTAACTATTAATCCCACTTAGTGGCATATGATATGACACACATGAATTCATGGGCTGAATTACGAGCTTTGTTCGTCACTTCAATGGATTTCGTAAAATCTTAGTCACAAGCCGCGGAGCGGAACTTGTACTTTGAGGCTGTTCATGCATGCTGGACGCCGTTATGATAGCATTTTTGCACCTGCGTTGCTTTACCTGGGCTCTCATTTAAGCTACGTTAACATGCACTTAAAAAGGTATCCAGTGGCACCCACTTGTTAGCAAAGTAAATAAATATGCAAACAGAAATTATATACTAATTTAAAAAAAAAAAAAAAACAAGAGTTCTGTACTTATTGACCAGTCTTCTATCATGGGGGGAAAAACCAAGCGGAAACGATAAGGCTGTTTGAGTTGCATTCTTGAAAAAAAAAAAATTTTTTTTTAATTTAACTTCATCTTGGTGGCCTAATAATGATAATCAAAGCATCCACACCAAGCCCTGACTGGCCTAATAAAAATGTCATGGGAAGTAAAGATGACCTGATAATGTTGAGCATAGCATCCACACGAAGCGCTGACTGGCCTATTAAAAATGTCTTGGGAAGTAAAGATGACCTGATAATGTTGACAATAGCATCCACTGAGTGCTAACTGGCCTAAACAAAATGTCCTGGGAAGTAAAGGGTCACACTACAAACACATCAGCCTTTTGATCAGCAGCCTTTGGCCGTAAACAAAAAATTAATAAAAGCAGTTTTGATAACAATTTCTGAATTTGTAGAAAGAAATTTTATTCAGACTAGTTTATTTTCAACCTTTTTTTAGGCACACCACCCCACCACTGAATATATAGCAAGAACCCCCCCCCTCCCCCCTCCCCCCTCCCCCACCCCACCCCAACACACATTTTAAAAAATGTGATTAAAAAGAGAAGGACAAAACGAGAAATAATAACAAGCAGTATTGAAGAGAACTTGTAGAAAAAACATCTATATAAACCAAAGTGTCAAATATAATACAAGAAACCATCGCGAAGAAATGGTAATTTAGTGTTTAAAGTGTTGCCACTGTTTTATCATGAAGGCATTTGCTATTTTTGATCTGATATTGGTTGAAAAGTACGACGGAGATCACTGTCCACTCCAAGATGGCAGCGCGCTATTTTTAATCTGATATTGGTTGAAAAGTACGACGGAGATCACTGTCCACTCCAAGATAGCAGCGCTATTTTTGCTGGTATGATTGTTAAATTTACATTTATAATTAGATGTGACGAAAAGTGTTAGTGTAACAAATTATTAAAGGTGTAAATAAACACAGTTTCAAAATTGCTTAATGCCATGTTGGAAACTTCCTTGCGCAACCCTTGAGAAGGGGTTTAAAAAAAAACTGTGGGTTGGGAAGAGGGGAGGAGTTGAGAATATACATTCTGGTAGCAGCAGAGAAGGAAAAACAAAAACAATCATGAGCTTAACTAAAGAACGTTCGGGGTGGCAAAACTTTGGGTAGCAGCAGAGAAGGAAAAACAAAAAACAGACATAATAATAATAATAATCCAAAAAACGTTTGGAGTGACACAATTTTCGGATAGCAGCGTAGAAGGATAACAAAAACAGACATATTGTTAACCAAATAACGTTTGGGGCGACAAAACTTTCGGATAGCAGCAGAGGATGAAAAACAAAACACGACACAAGGTTAGCCAAAGAACGTTTAAGGTGACAAAACTTTCGATTAACAGCAGCAGAAAAGAACCCCCCCCCCCCCCCCCCCCTTCTCCCCCTCCCCCAAGTGAAAGAAAAAAGAGTTGAGTTGAGCTGATTCAAGAACCGGCTTCACAGAACTCGGTGCATTTCTGTAAGTGCCCCGTCCCCATCTTCAACAGCCAGCGGAGAGTTCCTATGTCAATGGTGCCAATAGCACTCTGATTATTAGTCCGTATTGTCTTTCCTCTGAGCGTCAAGCTTCGGCCAGATCCCAGCATCACTCCCGGCTGCATCACTCGCACCAGACTGCGGTGATCCACTTGCTCGTCCATTTGTGCATCTTCCCTCACAAGGCCATAACCACGTCTCCTTTTCGTGCAACAATATTCCCCCAAGTGGTGCAGAGCCAGCCAGTCTGTCCCCTTGTCCATTTCCCAACATACTGGCATAACCCGGAGAAATGATCCAGATAATGCTCCTCACCTCCGAAAAGAATAATGCCACTCTGCACGAAGCGTGCCTGTCATAATCTTCCAAGAAAATCTAAGATATCAAACGTTCGGATAGTAGAAACTGACATAAGATTAACCAAAGAATGTTTTAGGTGATCAAACGTTCGGATAGCAGAAACTGACATAAGATTAACCAAAGAATGTTTTAGGTGATCAAACGTTCGGATAGTAGAAACTGACAAAAGATTAACCAAAGAATGTTTTAGGTGATCAAACGTTCGGATGGTTGCTGGGAAGAGAGCAATAAAACAGACATCAGATGAATCAAACAACATTTAGGGTGATCAAACGTTCGGATTGTAGCAGGTAAGAGAATAACAAAACTGACATACGATTAGCAACAACAACAACAACAAACATTTAGGATGATCAAACGTTCGGATAGTAGCTAGAAAAAAAAAACAGAGGTAAGATTACTAACAACAACAAAAAACATTAAGGGTGGTCAAAAGTTCGGATAGTAGCAAGGAAGAGAACAACAAAACAGACATCAGATTACCCCCTAAAAATACATTTAGGGTGGTCACACCTTCGGACAGCAACAGGGAAGACAAAAACGTAACTGGCGTTCGATTAACCAAAAAAGACTGTTTGGGGAGATCAAACTTTCGGATAGTAGCAGATAAGAGAAGAAGTAAAAAACATACCATTAATCAAAGAACCAGTGATATAACTTTCAGCGGATAGTAGCTGGAAAGAGAAAAGCAAAACACACACAAGATTAACCAAAGAATGTTTGACGGATCTCACAGTACAGGACAAGACAAGTAGCCAGCTCTGCCAAACACGAAAACCGCTGCAAAATCTATTCAGAAACTACAAAGAATCGGAAGATTCTGCTTGAATGTTGAAAAAAGAAATATATTTCAATAAAGATTAGAAAATGGTTCAGTTAAAAAGAAGACTGATGCGCCCTGCTGTTACTTTATGATCCTTGTATCTAGACACCTGAAAACCTATTGTTATTTAGCTTGTCCTTTAAATAGATATTCGATGACTCATGCAGGTGGAAGAATCTAATAAAAACAGGAATAAAAATACATTTCTTTTTTCAGGTCCAAAAGCTTTGTTGTCTTCTTGTCTCGTTCATATTATTATATTCGCCTGTGTAAGCATAAGATATGTTTTGAAATAAACTAGCCTATGAAAGAAACGACTGCGCATGTCAGAAAGAAAGAATCTGCATTCTTTGATCACTTCATGAGAAGCGGAAAACTAGAGCACCTAGTGACAAGGGGAAAGTTGGAGTGGAAAAGAGGTAGAGGGAGAGACAGAGAGAAGATCCTTTTCAGCAGCATGACATAAAAGATCACCTGTGTCAAAAGTAAAAGATAGCACAGATTTCATTTCTCCCTTTCGAGCTCCTTCCGAAGTACTGAAAACCCTCATAATGTTTTATCCAGGTAATGCTGGTGTGTTAGGAAACGAGCAGAGAGACAGACAGGCCGGTTCTGTACCACTTGGTGGTGAATTGATGTATGACAGGATAGATTTTGTCAGGGCCCTTTGGGAGCAAGTGAACAGTGCAGAGGCACAAACAGATCATTACGGCCTGAGGAGAATGGCCCTGCGAGGGCTTACCAGGGGATCTGGCCGACGCTCAACACTTAACACTCAATGGAAAGGTGAGATAGATATACAATCAGACAATTACTGGTGCCATCGGAATTAGAACTCTCTTGCCGCTGAAGGAGACGAAGCACTTATGGGAGTGTCCAGAGTGCTGTGATTTCCATTCCTAATTCTACAAATCGAAAACAGTTCAACAACTGACAACCATGATATTACAAAGTCCTGAACTGGATGTCAAGCCCAGCTCGTTTAACCCCAAAGAAGTTATAACTGGGTTACCCCAAAACGAGTAAGTATAGTACGCTCCACAAGTTGTGCCTAACTTAAAAACTATGTATCAGTTCGGTGCAAGTTGTTGAAATTTGGCATGTTGCCTG